>CM059192.1:69697271-70202271 GCA_030323885.1 Branchipolynoe longqiensis | reverse complement strand
TGATGACTTCTGCCCACCAGGGGTAAGATTGATAACATTATCGAGTGCCAGGTGGCGCCACAGTGCAGTTTCCGGGCGAGATGGAGTGGTGTGACGTGGATGGCTGACGTCACGTTGTTGTTTAAAGGATGGGTGTAGCCCAGAAACCTTTCTAGGCCACCTCGGTGGCAGACATACTGACGCAAAGTTATTGAACCCTTTGAATCCTTTCTTCTTTTTAAAACTATTTTTGTATTATTGCATGTGTGTTATACTTTCATCCATCTGCATTGGATGACCGCTAGAGTTGGTCGATCGAGTGATTGATTGATCGATTAGTAACCAGGTGATAGTCGCCGTGATAATGCCGTGTTGACAGCAAGGGCCCCTTTTTAACCGCGAAGTATTAGTGGTATTTATTCTTGTCAGTTTTGTTAATATGCCTACATTTAAATATTACATGAATATCTGAAATGGTCAGATTTGTGTCAAATGGCAGCAGCAATGACCTCCAGTGCAATTTTGAAGTGTTTAATTTTGTCTCAAATAATGACAAAATTTTACTCACAAAGCACAGCTAAAATTACATGGGGTGATATATAGCTTTCAATGTATATATTCGACCAGATGGGATGGCCGAATGAGTTAGAGTGTCCGTCTCCCGTGTTGGTAGATCATGCGATCGTGGGTTCGAACCCTGGTCGAGTCAAACCAATGACTTAAAAATTTAGATTTGTCGCTTCCTAGCCAGGTGCTCGTCATTACGAGGATAGGGCAAGGAATTGGTTTGCTCAGTGTCAGGATAATGTGACTGAGTGGGATATCAGGTCATTGTGCTGGCAGCCTGGTCTCCCAGTGGGGCAGCACTATAAAGTCATCATGAGTGTGCACGGTCACAAGTCGGTACCCGTCCTGCTATGACCTTAGATGTTGCTAGGACGCATAACAACAACAAACAGACAATGTATATATTAAGGAGAGTAATGAGGATATTCCCAGTTCTGCTTGTCCCTCAGAAAGGACTGAAGCTGTGACCCAGCATGCCGGGTAGTCCGAGTTCCACTGGTCCCTCAGGAAGGACTGAAGCTGTGACCCAGCATGCCGGGTAGTCCGAGTTCCACTGGTCCCTCAGGAAGGACTGAAGCTGGGACCCAGCATGCCGGGTAGTCCGAGTTCATGGCGACTTTATAGTGCCACCCCACTTGGAAATCAGGCCACCGGCACCATGACCCAATATCGCATTCAGTCACATTACCCTGACACTGAGCTAACCAGTCCTTGCCCTATCCTATTAATGCTGAGCGCCAGGCTAGGAAGAGACAAGTATCAATTTGATAAGTCTTTGGTTTGGCTCGTTCAGCACACGAGGCTCATACTCTACCGATTAGGCCACCGCGCCCGGCTCCAAACACACAAACTAACCACACACATGTATGCAAGAATGCTCAGTTCTGATACTTGAGTACATGGCATGTTGTAGCCATGTGCTAAAAGACAGGTGAACACTGATATTTCAGAAGCCTTGTTCCCTCCATTGTACCCGGACGCGACGGCCTAATAGGTAGGGCGCAGGCTTCCCATGCGGAAGGTCAGGAATTTGAATCCCAGCCGAGTCAAACCAATGACTTACAAAATTGATACTTGTCAATACCTAGCCTGGCGCTCAGCATTAATAGGATAGGGAAAGGACTGGTTAGCACAGTATCAGGATAGCACTTATTAGGTCATGGTGTCAGTTGCCTGGTCTCCCAGGGTGGCAGTACTATAAAGTCATCATGAGTGCACACTGTCACAAATCTGTACCCATCCTGATATGACCTAATATGTTGCTAGGACGCAAAACAACGACAACAAGCAGCTACTTGATCACGTGGTATAATGTGGCTTTCGTGGTAACAGACAGGCGACCGCTGATATTCCAGGGGCCCTGTTCTTCCACCCCAACTACCCCCTGCCCCCGCCCCGCACCCACCCACCACCCCCACCCCACTCATCTCCCCCTTCTCTATTTCTGCCTGTTAGCAGTTCCGCTTTTTCGTTGCTTTTTTTATTCCATTTTTTTTTGTTTATTGGTACATTAGTTGAATTAGGGGAAATTTCAATTGTGGACGATTGGTCTTCCCCATTCAACTGCTCATTTCCCCATCCTAATAATGCTGAGCGCCTGACTAGGTAGCGACAAGTATACATTTTTAAGTCATTGGTTTGACTCGACCAGCGTTCGAACCCGTCCGGTTGAATAACTTCTTTTTTTTCAGCACCGAGGCGCTGGTCTTCCGGCCTTAGCAATTACGGTGGATATGAACTATTTATGGGTGAGATGATAAAATGGTATTAACCATATAGACAATAGCAGGTAGCAATCAGGCATTACAAATATTGATTTTCGCCAGCATGTATGTATGCACTATGCAGACCTCCCCGACTGCAGGACCAGACGGGATGGCCGAATGAGTTGAGCGTCCGTCTCCCGTTTTGGTAGATCGTAGGATTCGAATCCTTGTCGAGTGAAACCACTGACTTAAAAAATTGATACATGTTGCGCCCTGTGAGCCACTCGGCATTATTAGGATAGAGCAAGGACTGGTTGGCTCAGTGTCAGGATCATGTGACTGAGTGGGATATCAGGTCATGGTGCTGGCGGCCTGGTTTCCCAGTGGGGCAGCACTATAAAGTCGCCGTGAGTGCACACTGTCAACAAGTCGGTACCTGTCCTGTATGGCCTTAGATGGTTGGTTGTTGGAGTTGTACGTCCTGGCAACATCTAAGGTCATATCAGGACGGGTAACGACTTGTGACAGTGCGCACTCATGGCGACTTTGTATTTATAATGCTGCCCCACTGGCAAATCAGGCTGCTGACACCATGACCATGACTCAGTCACATTATCCTGACACTGATCTAACCAGATATGACCTTACATGTTGCCAGGACGTAAAACTCCAACAAACAACCCCGGCTACAGAGACAGCACACTGTCTTCAACGGCACCAACTGTCCCCCAGTGCACCAACACGGGCATCCACTCAAATAGCCTCGAAACCCGACGGACGCTGCACCTCTACCACATATCCCCCTCACCACCTCCACCACCCACCCCCTCCTCACAACCACCTCCATCACCACCTCCACCACCACCGCATCCACCACCGCCTCCACCACCTCCACCACCACCAACGCCTCCACCACCTCCATCACCACCACCACCACCTCCACCACCACCACCTCCACCACCGCATCCACCACCGCCTCCACCACCTCCATCACCACCGCCTCCACCACCTCCATCACCACCACCACCTCCATCACCACCTCCACCACCATCGCCTCCACCACCGCCTCCACCACCTCCATCACCACCGCCTCCACCACCACCTCCATCAACACCTCCACCACCACCGCCTCCACCACCTCCATCACCACCACCACCTCCATCACCACCTCCACCACCACCGCCTCCACCACCGCCTCCACCACCGCCTCCACCACCTCCATCACCACCGCCTCCACCACCTCCATCACCACCACCATAACCACCCCACCCCCACCTCCACCCCCACCACCACCGCCTCCACCACCTCCATAACCACCACCTCCACCACCTCCATCACCACCAGCTCCACCACCTCCATCACCACCTCCAACATCACCTCCACCACCCCCACCACCACCCCCTCCACCACCTCCACCCCCCACCACCCCTCCACCACCACCGCCTCCACCACCTCCTCCACCACCCCTCCACCACCTCCATCACACCACCGCCACCACCACCTCCACCACCACCTCCACCACCACCTCCACCACCTCCACCACCTCCACCACCACCACCTCCACCACCACCACCTCCACCACCTCCACCACCTCCACCACCCTCCACCACCTCCACCACCTCCACCATCACCACCACCTCCACCACCCCACCACTACCACCTCCACCACCTCCACCACCTCCACCACCTCCACCACCTCCACCACCTCCACCACCTCCACCACCTCCACCACCTCCACCACCTCCACCACCTCCACCACCTCCACCACCTCCACCACCTCCACCACCTCCACCACCTCCACCACCTCCACCACCTCCACCACATCCACCAGTCGGCCGCTACCACCACCTCCACCACCTCCACCAGCCGGCCGCTACCACCACCTCCAACAGCCGGCCGCTACCACACAGAGATTGATTGGAAGTGGAGACGTTATGATGGTGTACGACCGGAGAGGAGTCCTGTGGGCGGGGCCGAGAGGAGTCCTGTGGGCGGGGCAGAGAGGAGTCCTGTAGGCGGGGCGGGGAGGAGAGTCCATTCCTGGGGTCTCCGCTGGGAAAAACAATGCCAAATAGCAACAGCAACAGGAATAAGCCATTTGTGCTGAAATGTTCATTTCCCCATTTTGATTGCTCTTGTATCCTAGCGATTGGGGCAGAGGGAGTGTGTGTGAGCGTATGTGTATGTGTATGTGTATGTGTATGTGTATGTGTATGTGTATGTGTGTGAAAGGTGTGGGGGTGTTAGAGTAAGCTGTAGGTAAAAGCCGCTCAAGGCTTAAATGGTAGGAAATCAACTGAGAGAAAGGTAGAAATACATACGTAATTTATATATATGTAACCATGCATAATATATTTTGTTGGTAACCAAATATAATATGTAATATATAATAATATTAAATATATGCTATATTATATATCGTATAGGATATATGGCATAGGATATAGAATATAGAATATAAATATACAACATAGAATATAGAATATAGAAAAATATTTAATAATATAGTCACTACATTTTATGCACTTAATGAATATACACATATATGCTATGAATATATAATCAATATTTTGTTGGCTTGGGGTATTTTTATTTATCATTATTATTATATCAAGGAAAATGTGTATGCATTTTTTTAAACAGCGACATTTACGTATTAAGGGATTGTACTATACGGCCGGAAGACCAGTGCTCTGGCGCTGACAAGAGATATTATTCGATGAATAAAATACACTTTAGTAAAAAGGAAAAAAGGCACACGTGGGAGACCAGTGCTGAAAGAAAACACATTATTCAAACAAGGAAAATCTTCACCAGAAAAACCAATCTGGATAAGAATGTCTGGATGTGCTTTATTTTGTCTATTCAAAGAATTGGCAACCTTTTCTTCCAAATCCATTTATCCACCACCACTTCATGACCAGACGGGATGGCCGAATGGGTTGAGCGTCCGTCTCCTGTTTTGGGAATGCAATTGTTCTATATATATATATAACTAATCTTATGCTGGCAACAGACAGGGCAATAATAATATTTACTGGGGAGACAATGGTTCTTAGGTTTGAGCGCGCTGGGACCACAACTGGGGGCAATTACTGGCCAGGCTTCCTCTGAACGACCTGAAGGGTCTGTCCGGCTTTAAAATAGGACACCTTAATGTACGTAGTCTAACCCATAAAATTTAACAACTAAGAATGGACCTGCCATGGTCAGGAGTTGATATTTAAACAGTATCAAAAACATGGCTAAACAGCCACAATGAAGAAAAGCTGACATCAATTCAAGGGTACAAGTTCCTAAGATTTGTCAGGCGGCAAACAAAGCTTCCAAATGGCCAAGTCAAAGCTGGTGGAGGCCTAGGATTCTACTGCAAAGACACACTGCAAATAGACACTGAAAAGTATGCCAACCACAATATTTCAAATGGAACTCTAGAATGACAGTGGACAGTCATCACCAGACCACACACAAAGAAAATTCTAATAGGTAATGTATATAGGCCCCCAAATGGGAATATGCAGGAACCTTTTGACCTACTAAGCTCAGCCATGAAACAAATTATAGACATTAACAAATATGAAACTCTTCTCATTGGTGATTACAATGCAGATTACAATGCAAAAAATCAACCATCAGCCAATATCATGAGACAATTTGCCACAGAACATGAACTGCCACAGATGATTAACAAAACTACTAGAAGCACACAAACCTCAAATACAACAATTGACCTGGCTTTTACTAATATAAAATATTGTACTACATCCGGTATCCTCAACTACAACATAAGTGATCACAAACCTATTTATATAATAATGAAAAAAACAAGGAATGACAAACAAACCACATCACACTGGGGCTGCACATATAGAAACTGCATCTATGAGGACCTCTCAACCACATTACGGGGATTTGCTACCAATGAAATATTTTATGAGCAAGATCCGAACAAGTGATGGGACATGTTAGAAGCTATCCTTAATAGAGCTGCTGACAAACTTTGCCCAATGATTGAACTGAGAATAAGAAAAAACAGCTAAATACTTAAATGATGAATGACAAGAACTACAATGAGATTGGGACTACTTTTGCCAAAAGGCTGAATTAACCAAAGACCCAGGGGCATGCATTCATAGCCAAATACTTAACTAGAAAGGCCAGGACTGAGGTTCGAAAGGCAAAATCAAGGTACTATCTTGACCAAGCCATCATTCACAACCAAAACCCCGAGAAATTTTGGTATGAACTAGATCAAATAGAGCCTGATCCCAAGCCAAAAATCAGTAATCTAATAAACGACAGAACTGGCGAAACAATACCTGATATTCAACTAGCAGAAGAGATCAACATATACTTTGTTGATATAGGAGCTAACCTAGCCCATCTGTGGGAAAGCCACCACAGACTCATGCGGGAGGTCGGCGGGACCAAGTGGTCCTTAGCCGCTGCTGTATTGGCCACTCGTGGCTTACACATGCTTTTCTGCTCAAGGGGGAACCTCCCCCTGAATGTATTGGGTGTCAGTCCCCGCTGACACTCAAACACATTTTACTAAGTTGCGTTGATTTTTTGGCCCGGGCCAACAGTTCTACACTGCAGACAGTATGCATGACCTTTTTACTAAGGTAAAACAAGAAAACATTTGAGCCTTTTTGAGGGCAGCTGGACTGTACCACCTCATATAGTTTACTAAATAGATTCTATCAATTATTAATGAAACTTTTCTTTTTCTATGGGAATTTGTTTCCCTTGACCACAAATATACGATTGTGAGCTTTCTAATTTAATGAGTGTCTATTGGCACATCATTGATTGTCTGCTTTTACATGTAAAAGCGATGGTTTGAACAAAAAACAAACATTTCTCGCCGTGAATATGGCCTATGCTGCCAACACAGCGTAAAACAACCACCAATCAATCAATCAAGCCTAGCCCAAAGATTTCAACCAAAAGATGATGTCCAGGAAAACTATAAGGTTGGAGTTAACCAACATAGATATGATCTCATAGAAACAACAAAAGAGAAGATCCTTACCAAAGTACAAAATCTATCACCATTCAAACCTTCAGGCATGAAGGACATCAGTTCAATCTTTATCAAGGGCACCATCAAGGCTTTAATAGATGAATTTACACACCTATACAACCTCATAATTACTACTGGAATTTTCCCAGAAAAATGGAAGAGAGCAACAGTTACCCCTATACCCAAGGTAGGTAACCCAAAGTCCTGTAATGAACTGTGACCAATATCCATACTACCTCTCCCTGGCAGAATAATTGAACAGATAATTCACGACCAAATAAAAACATTTCTTGAGGACACTAACTATTTAGCCACCCAACAAAATGGCTTCAGAAAAGAAAGGTCAACGACTAAGACACTTGCCTCATTAATGGATGAATTGTTGATTAGCACAGACAGAGGTGAGCTTACAATAGCTGTTTTTCTTGATTTCAAGAAAGCTTTTGATACAATTGACCACAAAATCCTGCTATGTAAGATCAACAGAGCTGGACTGGGAAAAAGATCATGTAGGTTCATATCCAACTACTTAAACAACAGACAACAAGTCACAACAATTAATAATACAGAATCCTCCACTAGAACTGTCAGAACAGGAGTGCCCCAAGGTTCTACTTTGGGACCACTCCTCTTTCTGATATTTATTAATGACCTACCATTGCTGTCTACCAGTGCTAATTTCACACTTTTTGCTTATGATGCTGTCCTCAAAGTGCACAATAAAAACATTTTTCTGGCAGCTAATATGGTAAACAAGGTGTTAAAAAAGGTCAATATTTGGTGTGCTGATAACAAACTTACCTTAAACACACAAAAATCAGAATATGTGATATTTGGCAATAATAGAGTATAATGATCTAATCTATGGCCTCTTAACAAAACAACAAGAAAATAAATTACAGAGAACTCAAAACCGAACTCTTAGAACAGTATATAGGGGCAAAGTTCTCTCAGTGAATGAGATGCACACTAGATCTAATATCACATACCTGAGCCAAAGGAGAGATGCACATCTGCTATCTCTTATGTTTATCAGAGCCAAGGATGAAAACTACATAGACCATACTACCAGAGTTACCAGGCAGGGGGATGCTACACTCCTCAAAGTTCCTAAACCACTCACAAATAGACTGACAAGAGCCCCTGTCTACAAAGGCAGCAAATTATGGAATGAACTCCCAGTCAGAATTAGACATGCACAAACACAACTAGAATTCAAGAACCTGGTAAGAATTCACCAAGCCAATCAGGCCTTTCTACAGGCCTGGTGATGAGGTCGCCATATTTAATTATATATCTATTATAAGCACCACGTGCTCCTTTACCTGCTGCCAACAAACCAAGTCATCCTCCGTACAAATTATTTGCCGAGCAAATTCGGAAAATGTGTATCAGTCTGGTAGTATTGCTATAAACCGGGGACCCTGTGATACTGGGACGGCTCACTCCCTATCTCTCCCATGGTAATGTAAATTTTGCAGTGCCACTTTGTGGTGGGTTTGATCAACCCAGCTGCTGGTTGGTGTTTCACATGTAAACACATGCAATTATATTATGCATGAGACAGGTAAGTATGAATACACATCAATATGAAATTGCTATGAACAAACACACCTCATCATCAGCATCATCACCATCATCACACATCTTTCACATTCATATATACATTTATACATATAATATAGCATCTGTTTAACCAAGAGAACAGCCAGCGCACCAAGTGGTGGGTTTGATCATTTTGATTACACAGTACAGGCTGAGTGAGCCGTCTTAAGGGCTGATTCCTTACACACGGCATGCGGCATGCGGTATGCGAATGCGAATGTGACAAAAAATCGCAATGCCTTGAAGTCAATGGACTACATTCCTTACACATGGTATGCGAATGCGAATGCGACTGCGAATGTGAATGCGAATGCGAATGCGAATGCGAATGCGAATGCGCCAACTCGATCAGTCCCTGTAGCGATCGGTGCGGCATGCGGTATGCGGCACGCGGTGTGCGAATAGAAACCATCAGTCGCACTTGGCCATTAGTTTTAGACTAGGAGAGGCGACTGATCATTACGGAACGGTCACACACAGGGGTGCGGAGGGGACACACAGGCATAGAGGGGTGCCGTGTACATAGTGATTAGTGTGTGCGGAGGGGAAACATATGGTAGTGGTGGTGGTGGGGTTCAGTCAGTTGCACTTGTCCATTAGTTTTAGACAAGGAGAGGTGACGGAGCATTACGGAACGGTCACACACAAGGGTGCAGAGGGGAAACATATGGTAGTGGTGGTGGTGGGGTTCGGGTTCATAAAAATGCTACCATAGCCACAAAAATATGAATATACAGTGCAGTATTGAGTATACTTGTTTATTTATATTTTTTAAATATAGCCAGTCGTGTGCCACATGCCGCATGCCGCATACCACGTGTAAGGAATCGTAGCTTTAGTATTATAGGGACTTTGTATAAACATAGACACTAATAAAGACTGTACTAGACTACTAAATGACTGAAACGTACAATCCTCCAAGCATTGTTTATCCCATCATTACTAACAACCTACTTACTCAAACTACTTCATGTAGTCAAAAAAAAAACACCTGAGGTATTAACCTTTTAAGCATAACCCTACAAGCTAACCACACTCTATCTAACAGATTAAACAAACCATTCTTCTAACACTCCATCTCAAAATGTTAACTCCAACTACATGATAATTCTGCAATTCACAACATAGTAGGCATACAAACCTATGAAGGGAAACTATGCACCTAACCACTCCGTTATGTAAAGGTCTAATCAATACACATGTATGTATCTAAGTGTGTATGAATACAACATATAACTACTATTTTTATATATGAATTGTCAAACTATACCATATGTAAGTCTTTGAATGTTTAATATTGTTATTTCAGCTGATTTGAGCTAGCTGCTGATGACAATATCAGACTACATATACATATATTGTAAATAACTGTATTGTCACATGGCTGGAAGACCAGTGAAATGGCGCTGACAAAAGACTTTATTCAATGAATAAACTATATTTACAACAAACAAACAAATGTAAATAGACATAGTCGCATTGGCAGGTCTGAGTGTAATTGCACTCAGGGCCTAGCCCTTCTGCTGAGGTAGGGGTCACCACACTCAAAAGGTCAAGGTTGGTGGTGGCCAGGGGGCCAGACAGCTACTGGTGGTGGGCAGACCACTGGTATCCATAGACACCATGACTGCTGGATTCCTATTGGTGGAGACCAGGAATGCTAGATTCCCATTGGTGGAAAGAGGTGGTATGATACTCTACCAAGAACCCATGTAACTGGATTCTCTCTCTTACACTTTACTCTCTTACTTTCGCTTTGTGTGTATTGTTTTTCATCATAGCCTACATGCACAGCCACAGATCCGAGTACCGACTCTACACCTGGTTGAGTCAAACCAATGACATAAAAATTGATACTTGTTGATTCCTAGCCAGGCACTCGGCATTATTAGGATAGGGCAAGGACTGGTGTACTCGCTGTCAGGGTGATGTAACTGAGTGGGATATCAGGTCATGGTGCTGGTGGCCTGGTTTCCCAGTGGGGCAGCACTATAAAGTTGCCATTCAGTGTGCACTGTCACAAGTCGGTACCTCTCCTGATATGACCTTGATGTTGCTAGGATGTAAAACAACAACAAACAAACAAAACCTCCGCTCTGTGCCTATCGCCTCAGAACGCACCAGATTATTTGCAGTTGTCAGGAAGCATCATTTGTATTTAATAACCGAATATATTTAATTTTAATTTGATGGGGTGGTGATAAACATAAAGCCCCCGTCACACCTACACAGACGAGCCCCGGATTTTAAGCCGGACCACCCCTTGACCGGACCATATCATTTTTCTGAGCTAAATAGATTGTACTGATTATTACAACCTTCCTTACTTTAGTTTTAAGTAACTTATTTTAAATAGCTAACTTTTGAGATATTTGAAGATTAAACATCTCAAATTAGTTTTGGCAAGCACGCCAAAACTCTGACACCATTGGCTTCTGCAGTAATAGGTTCTATTAAATTGGCTCAGTATTCCCTTCTGTGTGGCAACAAATGCTTAATAAGTGCAGCAGTATCTAAGTTAGATATGTAGAATAAAATCTAGATAACTGTTTTGGTTTTGAAAAGTTGATGCTTCATCGGACTATGCAGCTTTAAAGTGGTTAGAGAGAAACATTAAGGGGCTGCCGTTATTTATATCCACATAATAAATTATATAGTACATATATATATATATATATATATAATATGTGTGAGCAGTTGGCACAATCTATATATTGCATGCCATCCTATTCCACAATACAGAATCCCTAAGGCTCAACTTGTTACAATCTGAGAGGACTGTGACGTATGGAACGAACGCTAACTCACTCCAAATAAAAGAAAACTGTCTCATAATCCTAGAAATGTAATAACGTGTGGTCTCCACGCAACGATCAATAGGCTGGACACTTAATACGCGGGCATGATGGGTACTTTGGTTGTTAGCGTGTCGTGAGTGGGTGCAATACGCCCGGATGGCGTTCCCAGTGACGTCATCAGCGGAGGGCACGCCACTACGCACCTATTAATACCGCACTGAGCACATCTGAATCGGGCGACCTGACTGAGGCTTCCGGTGCGATACAGACGGGACGGGGCAGTCGAGTAGGTAGGGCGCCCACTTCCCGTGCGGGAGGTCATGGGATCAATTCTCTAGGTTGGTTGGTTTGGTTGGTTGGTTGTTGGAGTTTTATGTCCTGGCAACATCTAAGGTCATATCAGGACGGGGCACCGACTTGTGACAGTGCGTGCTCATGGCGACTTTATAGTGCTGCCCCACTGGGACACCAGGCCACCGGCACCATGACCCAATATCTCATATTATCCTGACACTGAGCTAACGAGTGCTTGCCCTATCCTTTTAATGCTGAGTGACAGGCTAGGAAGCGACGAGTATCAATTTTATAAGTCATGGGTTGAACTCGACTGGGAACTGAACTCCTGATCTCCCGCACGCGCGGCACGCACTCTACCAATTCGGCCACCACACCCGGTCAATTCCTTAGGAGAGTCAAAGCAATGACTTACTTACATTCAACATTTATGCTTGTGACTGTGTTGTCTTGTGCTCGGCATCACTAGGATAGGGCAACGGCTGGTTTTGCTCATTAGAGTGATAATGCGACTGAGTGGGATATCAGGTGATGGTGCTGGTGATACCGAATTGAATGAGCCGGGGAGTGGAGATGGGGGGCTCATTGGTTATCATTGCTGGGGGCTCAGGGAACAGCCAATCACAAACCCCTCCCAGACACAAGGCTCTCAGCCAATCCCAGCACTCGCCCTCGGTGATTGGCTGACCACCAACCCAACAGCCAATCATGCTCCACCTCACCCTGCCACTCTTCATCACCGTCTGTGGATACATCCTCAGTCCGCTGCTCACTTCCCTCCTAGCTGCACCTCTTTTCCACCCACGACCCACATATCGGCTTGATTTTGAGATACAAACGCCAAATCAAACAAAGTACTAGATTAATTATAGCACCTCAGCATTTTACCATGTACTGGTTACCCATCGAGCAAACCTACTGATAAAAGTGCACCATTTGTATTATTCCATTCTGTCCAGATGAACATTGTATGTTTTTGTTAGTTGTGATTCCCTCATTTCCATGTGTCATGACTCCCCGCCTTTGCTGGAGATCTTCCTCGGTATAGCACCTCATAACAAAAGGAATGAGCAGCATTCATGCTGATGATATTGCCTCTGCCTCGGAATATAGATCAGTTTGCGCTATTTTCCGTTCCAACCAGTGGTCCACAACTGGTTCATTAAAGTATGTGGTATATGCTGTCCTGTTTGTGGGAAAGTGCATATAAAAGATTCCATTGCTGCTTATTGGAAAGAGTAGCCTATGTGGCAGCAGCAGGTTTCCTCCAAAGAAATATGTCAGAATGATCATATGTTTGATGTCCAATAGCCGATTATATGAAAATTAATGTGCTCTAGAGGCGTCGTTAAATAAAACAAGCTTTACTTTTTTTCGGAATAAAGATATGATTTTTCTCCACTTCTGTTTTCTCGTTAACCATGCCTTATACCTGCAATGGTATCACAGTGAGGCAGCACTATTAATAAACAAACAGCACCATAACCAATGTGAAAAGTTTGTGTTTCATTTTATATATCCCTTATCTACTTCTGCTATCCTGGTGGGCTCAGTGTCTGAAACATCCACAAGAAGACAAGATTGTACTCACATGGTTTCTTTAATCTCAACATAGTCGCTACAGCCATATATGTATATGGTCTGGACTGGCTGGTGGCTGTGGTGAAAGAGAGAGAGCATGTGACTTGCACCCTTATTTATAGGTTTAAATCTGAGTAGCAGTCAAGTGACCCGAGCTTGTACCCGGCAGCCCATTGGCTGCAGAGTACCATAGTCAGGGGGCCAGGAGCTGAACCTGGAAAGTGGTTCTAAAGTTTTTTTCTCAGTGTTTTCATGTTATATAGGTATTGTACTCTGTGCAACTGTGTGATGGCATTCTCCCATCATTGAGCATTTTCACATAACATGTTTTATACAATTGCGGCTATCAGGACACAAAACACAAGTTTTAGGGGGGTGGGGAAAATAGAAATACCCTTATATCTTCACAAGCATTCAAGCTAGGGTCTTGAATTTTTGCATATCGGTGTATCCTGACCATACCTATTGGTGGGTCAAAGGTCAAAGTCATAGGTCAAGGTCAAAGTTCAAATATCTGGGTCAAATGTGTACAATTCAGCATTGTTTGTACACTTTGATATATTTCTCATTATACTGAACCTGTATCCATTGTTATAATGTCTAATGGCTTGTTATAAGGTCTCATGAGCTCAATACTGACTAAGGAAATGCTAGAATACATAATATTTATTTAGTTCTTTATGATTTCATGTTCAAAGATTACATCAAATCTGGCTACGTAAATGATCTGCATATGGTGTACCTATTCATAGGTTACTAAACCACCAAAATTGTACATATTCTGTATTTGGTTTTTAAATCTTTCTTATAGCATAAACATCATCAATCATCAGTGTTATTGTAATCATCACCATATTCCCCTTCATCGCTTGTTTTATCATCACTATCAGGTGATATAGTATTCATCCTGTTGTGACATACTGACACTGCGTCCTGTTGCTGACAGGCACAGAAGACTGAGCAAGTCTTTCCTGCTTTGTTGCATCCACATTGAATACTTTCACATGGTGTGTCACTGGAGCAGCCACAACTGATGATCTTTTGGACATACTCAGGGACTAGTTGACTTCCTGCAGGAACTGTAGTTGGGCAGAGGATATCCCCATCTTTGCTCCATCCATACTCTAACGGGTCTAACTTCTGAGGCTTAAACCTCAAGGCATTCTTCCACAAGAATGTTTGTAGGTGTGCTCTTTTCAGATTTACCTGGAAAGCAGCAGCAGTTGGTGGCAGTGAACAGAGTTTTGGCATTGTGCTGCTCCCCTTGCCTATTCTGGTCTTCCATACCTTTGCTCTAGCCTCACAGAGAGTATGGCAGCTTTTCTGACCATAAGTAGCAACAGCGAATTGAGTTGCCTGCTTCACTACTTCAGGCCAGGGGGCCTCAATTTCTCCAAGCAGACTCAGTGAGTGTTGTTTTATACTCATGAAGAGATGCATACCACCAAGCCTTGGATAAAACTCTGGAAATTTATCTGGATACACCCAAAGGACATCCATCATGATTTTGTACAGTTGCAAATCTGCTGTCATAACTCTAAATGTCTGGCCTGCCTCCAGTGACAGTGTCTGGGCCTGTGTCATAGCTGTCATAATAGTGTCATGGTGCGCCGGTGGCATATCTATGAGTGGCATATATGTTACACATGTTTTGGGCTTCACACACTGTCCATTTCCACGAATCCTTTCAGCATTGTATCCATTGTATTCTGGACAGTCAGGTCGTTTGTGGATGTCTTGAAGAAAGGACAGGTCAATTTCCTTGGCTCTTCTCTCTAATACAGCTAATTCTATCTCAGTATCTTGATCTGTAGTAAATTCTGGTACAGTGAAAGCAGCAGGCATGTCAGGTTTTTTTGGACCATGGTATCTGATAACTTTGTGATCCTACTCTATCGGTCGCTTTGCTTCCTGTTTTGAAAGCCTTCTAATTGTAGTTTCCAATTATCACTCAGAGACACACTTCAACTTGTAGCTGGACATTTACATGAACTTTAACAGTGGTCTGGTTGGCACCTACCTATTCTGTGGGCCTCATAACATCATGCTGACCAATGACATATCCTCAGAAACCACTAATTAAGGGATAAATGATGAATGAAGTGTGGATCAACAAGCCTTGTGGTTGTTTGTTGTTTGTTGTTTGTTTGTTGTTGTTTTACGTCCTAGCAACATCTAAGGTCATATCAGGACATGGTTGAGTGCTAAGTCTATTTCTTTTCACTAGGTGGCTACCAGAACAGAACCTGTAACATAGGCCACAAGGTGGCAGCAGGATATTATATATGGGAAGTCCACTGGCAGGAATCAATTTCACAGTTAACCCATTTCATACTGGATAATATAAAAACAGGGGCCTAGATAATAAGGATCTTTCTATTTCCCCACCTCCAAAAATCAGTAATTTGGGTCCTGATAGCCGCAATTGTATAAAACTTGTTTTATGAAAATGCTCAATGATGGGAGAATGCCATCGCACAGTTTCATAGAGTACAATACCTATATAACATGAAAACACTGAGAAAATTAGAACCACTTTCCAGGTCAGGCCAAAATATGCATTTAACCCCCTGACTACCAATACAGCTGGGTATCAGTCAGGTGACTCAGTTAGCTGGTACTCAGCAGCCCACTGACTGCAAAGTACCAATGCAGCTGGGTATCAGTCAGATGACCTAGTTAGCTGGTACCCGGCAGCCTGTGGGCTGCATAGCACTAAATTAAAGTCACCTAGAAATTTCCAATTTTTTTACAACTGCACTCAGTATACCATAACCCACCACAATCACCATTGCCTTTGTACACGTAAACATTTATCTAGCAATTCATTCCCTCTCTAAATATACAGAATGGTCTGAATGTGGCCACATCAAACAATGTGCAGCTACTTCTAGCGGTGGTGGTGGCCTAGTCGGTAGACCACAGGCTTCCCGTGCGGAAGGTCGGGAGTTCGAATTCCAGCCGTGTTAAACCAATGACTTATCAAATTTATGCTTGCTGCTTCCTAGCCAGGTGCTCGGCATTATTAGGATAGGACATGGACTGGTTGACTCGGTGTCAGGATAATGTGATTGAGCAGGCTTCTCGTCTGGAAGGTCTGGAGTTCTAATCCCGGCCGAGTCAAACCAATGACTTACAAAATTGATACTTGTCGCTAGTGTGGCACTCGGCCTTACTAGGTCAGAACAAGGACTGGTTACCTCAGAATCAGGATAATGTGACTGAGTGGGATATCGGGTAATGGTGCCGGCTGCCTGATCTCCTAGTAGGACATCATTATAAAGTCATCATGAGTGCGCACTGTCACAAGTCAGTACCCCATCCTGATATGACCTTAGATGTTGCCAGGATGTAGATAGGGCCGCCGGCTTCCCATGCGGCAGGTGGAAGAATTAATCCCCGGCCGAGCAATGTCCAAATACCTACAAAAGTTGCATGTTAAATGGTTGCATTACCGGGCTATCAGGATATTTTCATGATAGGGCCAGGACTGGATTGCTCACTACTGTCAGGATTACATATTACATGATTGTGGTATCAGGGCGTGGTGCTCAAAGTTATTTAATCCAATGTTTTTTTAGTTTCTGCCATGTTTGATTGTTTGTTTGTTGTTGTTTTACGTCCTAGCAACATCTAATGTCATATCATGACCTGATATCCCACTCAGTCACATTATCCTGACACTGAGCCAACCAGTCCCTGCCCTATCCTATTCATGCCGAGCGCCTGGCTAGGAAGCGACAAGTATACATTTTTACGTCATTGGTTTGACTCGACCAGGGTTCGAACCCACGACCCCACGATCTACCAGCACGGGAGACGGACGCGCTAACTCATTCGGCCATCCCGTCTGGTCCTTCTGCTATGTTTTATGAATGTATGAATATTTTACCTTGGTCTTTATACTTTACTTCACTTAAAGCTGCATATGCCGATGAAAACATCAAATTTTCAAAACCAAAACATTTATCTAGATTTGATTCTACATATCTAACTTAGATACTCGTGCACTTGTGAAGCATGTGTTACCACATCGAAGGGAATACTGAGACAATTTAATAGAATCTGGTACCTGGTGTCAGAGTTTTGCTGTGCTTGCCCAAATTAATTTTGAATGTTTGCACTTCAAATATCTAAAAAAAAATAGCCATTATAAAGCAAAGTTACTTCAAACTAAAGTAAGGTAGATTATAACGATCAACTTAATATATTTATCTCAGAAAATTACAGAAACTCAAAACTATCGGACTATGCAACTTTAAGTTTGGAGTAACTTTTTTTAAGCGGTTTGAAAACAGATTTTTTTATAAACAAAGTTAATTTCGGTGTGCACATCAAAATGAACATAGGCTTTGTTTGCCTGTTTTCGAATGTAGCAATAGACCACTGAAGCACTAAACTGTTAACTGTTTATTGAGTGAAGCAGTATCTAAGTTAGATGTGGATTGTCTAATCTAGGTAAGTGTTTTGTTTTAGAAAATGTGATGTTTTCATCAAGCTGTGACTATACAGCTTTAATTAACAGCGCAATATCCCACTGAGTCAGTTGTATTTTAAAAAGCCACCGTGAGTGGGCACACACTGTCGCAAATCATTACCCATCCTGATGAATTCAGATGTTGCTAGAACATAAGACCACAATCAATCAAGGTTACTCCTTTCTAGATCTTTGAGATTCTCGACAGCCGAAATTGTCGTGGTTCAGCGACATTTAAGAAGAGATACTCTCCTTTGTTGTTGTTGTTGTTGTTGTTCTTCTTCTTCTTCTTCTTCATTTTCATCTTTTTCCCCAGATTTTTTTATTTTGTTGAAGATTCTCCTCCCACTCCCCATTTTTTTTAAAGATTTTTTCCTCTTTTTAAAGATTTTTTCCCAAGATTTAAAAACAAGATTTGTTGTTCTTTTTTTTCCCCCGGGATTTTTTTTTTTTTAGTCTGGCGGTCACCAGAGAAACGGTGCCGTGTACATGCAATGTGTTGTCGGCCGGCTTGGAGTGCTGTCCTTGAGTGACGTCTATAAACAGCGCCTGTCGATTGCGCACCGTGTCCGTTGTCGGGCTGAAGACGGAGTGCCCCGACTGTGCAGGCTGCGCACGCAGCTTGGGAGGTGACCGTGGCGGCCGCATGGTGGCAGCACTGGAACTGGAACGCACAGGGCGGCCATTCAGTGGCCGCACAGGGAGGGCATTCAGTGGTGGAGATGTCAATTGTGAGATGTCAAAGTGGTTGTCCTCCCAGGCATTGGGTCAAGTCCCTCGTAATGTGACGGTCGTCGAAGGACAACACTCGATAGAATGAAGGTTATGTGTATGTGTGTGTGTGTGTGGCGGGGGGGGGGGGGGGGGTATAATTTATTTAAAGCTGCACACTCCGATCAAGCATCAAATTTTCAGAACCAAAACATTCAAATAGATTTGATTCTACAGACCTAACTTAGATGCTGATGCACTTATTAAGCATTTGTTGCTGCATAGACTGAGTCAATGTAATAGAAGCTGCTATTGCATAATCCTATGGTGTCAGAGTTTTGGTGTGCTTTCCAAAATTAATTTTGCACACTTGCACATCAAATATCTCAGAGGTTAGCCACTTAAAATCAAAGTTAATTCAAACTAAAGTAAGGTAGATTATAACAATCAATTTAATATATTGATCTCAGAAAGAATGAATGGGATTCAAAACCATCGGACATTTTTTTTTTTTAAATTGTTACGGTATTTATTCTGCCCATAGCGTGTAAGCTCCCGAGAGGGTGATTGTTTTCAACTATGGACAGCTGTGAGGAATGTTATGGTGTATGGCAACTTTATGCAACTTTAATGCTAAGGATAAAGGTAATTAGTTACTTCTGGGACACAAAGAGGGTATTTTTAGGCGTTTGATGGTGGTCGTTGTGTAACCGTAGCGCTATGAGAAAAAGGCTTGCGAATTCTGCTATTACAATGGCTACCCCCTTCCTACGAAACATGTGTAAAGGGTACATTCCTTACACGCGGCATGCGGCATGCGGTATGTGAATGCGAATGCGGCAAAAAATCGAAATGCCTTGAAGTCAATGGACTACATTCCTTACACACGATATGCGAATGCGAATGCGAATGCGAATGCGGCAACTCGTTCGGTCCCTGTAGCGATCAGTGCGGCATGCGGCAGCGGCATGCGGTATGTGAATAGAAACCTCAGTCGCACTTGTCCATTAGTTTTAGACGAGGAAAGGCGACTGAGCATTACGGAACAGTCACACACAAGGGTGCAGAGGGGAAACATATGGTAGTGGTGTTGGTGGGGGTTCGGTTTGGTAAAAATGCTACCATAGCCACAAAAATATGACTACTTATCTATACTTTGGTAATTATAAATATGTATATTGGCCAATCGCTGCCCGAGTTGTTTGTGTTCGGGCTGCGCTACTGCAGCGCCATCACGTGTTGGTGCCGTGCGAACATCTACTCGGCCATTTCGCACCCGGCTTTCAAATTGAAATATATGTATACGTATATATGTGTGAGTGCATGTGTATAGATGTTTGTATGTATATGATGTATGCATGTATATGATGTATGCATGTAGGTATGGAGGTATTGCAGATATAGCAATACCTCAGGGAGTTTGACGCCGCTGCCTTGCAGAGTTGTAAACCACTGCCTTGTGGTACAGGTTCTTGACAGAACCGAAGGCTAAGGGAGAAAACCCTAAACAGAAAACCATGTCACTGTGGCAGCATTAAGGGTGGTTGATGTATGGAACCCACAACATCTCCCGACCAGCCACTGCAGGGACAAATAGTTTTGCGGCTGTCTTGACATGTTCTTGCCAGTGTGAAACCTCTATTTGCTTCCCGAGAGAGTGCCACTGGTAACTTGCAAAAGCCAGCAGCACATCAACACTTTTGCAGGCAGCTTTCATGAAATGTACAACCGCACAATAGTTAAATGGAGAGCGGCAGTCAAGTAATGAAAGCAGTCTTTGTCGCATCGCGACCGACAGCATGATGATGATGATGATGTATATATATACATATATATGTGTGTGACTGTGAGTGCATATGTATATATATATATATATATATATAGATATATAGATATATATATATATATATATATATATATATGTGTATATATGTATGTGTTATTAGTGCATATGTATATAATATATGTGTGTATGTATATATATATATATACATACACACCTACGCGGACGTATATACGTGGCTATATATGTGTATGTATGTGTGAGTGCATATTTATACATATATGTGTGTATATATATATATATGTGAATATATATATATATATATATATATATATATATACGTGTGTGTGTGTGTGTGTGTGTGAGGTGAGTGTGTGTGTGTGTATGTACCACCAGTCGCTGCACATCACGTGCTCTGTCGGTGCTGACGTGTTTGCTGGGGAAGGAACGAACACGGCTGGCGACATTCTGAAGGTCAAGAGTGTGCCAAGGTCACGTGCGGCTTTGTTGTTCACGTGCTCGGGGGCCTTGGGACGACACCGCGAGCTACTCTCCCCACGGGCGAAAGTCGTTCACCGGCGCTCTATATCCCGTGAGAGGTGGGTGGGTGGAGGAGGGCGGTGGAGGGCGGTGGGTGGGGTGGGGGGTGGGGGGTTGTCTTGAAAGGGATTGGGGTTTGCAAAATGGAAACACGCCTGAGGATGAACTCCCTAGAAAATCGCCAAATCCTGAATATGTTTTTGGTTCTCTTTTTGGGTGTGGTGTTTGTTTTGGGGTTGTTTTGGTGGTTCGGGGATATTTTTTTGATGTGGTGTATTTTTGGGGGGAGGGGTTGTGTGAGTTTGTTGTGTGGTTTTCTTTTATTGGGGAGGGTTGTTGTTGTGTGTGTTTTGTTGTTGTTTGGTTTTCTTCTTTTTGTGTGTGTGTGTGGGGGGGGGGGGTATTGCTTTTTGTCTCCGCGCCCACCCCCGTTAATTTCCTGTCTCAGTACCAGTACGAGCAATACATTTCAATTTCTCCAGAAAAAAAACCTATCAAATTCAGCATGTTATTTCTGTGGGTGGAGGGGGGGGGGGGTGTGAGTTTTTGGTTGTCTTGTGGTTGTTCTTTTTTTGGTTTCTTGTCTATTTCAGCCATTTCGCACCTCATTAGCACCAGTACATGTCAATGAGTCCAGAATAACCATCAAATTCTGCATGTTATTTTTATAGGTTTTTAGTGGGACGGGGAGGGGCTGTCTTGGGGTTGTTGTTTTTCTGTCTCTTGTCTATTTCAGCCATTTCGCACCTCATTGGCACCAGTCCATTTCAATTACCCTTTGAGTGGAGGTCTATTTGGAACAGTGACCTTGTGAAACGACGAACGCTTGAAAAAAACACCAGATTTTGGCGGTTTGGGTGGAACTATTTTGTTGGCGTTGGCAAATTATTATTACAAATCTCCAGCATCCTAGCTGGTTTCTCGCTTATAGCCCTGTCACATTACGACGCATCTCGCAAGAGCGTGGCCTACACGTAAAATCACTTTTTTACGTCAAAATGTGTCAAACATTTCGGTGCGGGGGGCAAAGTTGGACGTATACATACTATATACATAGCATATGGCCAACATATGACCAATGTATGGCTAACATGCGTCCCGGCGAAAAACGCTAAAATTATGTTCACGGTACGTTTGCAGAACACCAGTGAACATTATATATGTTATTCGATCGCCAGAACTATGCCTCATATGTTACATATGTCAAGACATGGTGGAGAAACGCAAAACGTATGTTAGACGTACGTTAGATGTACCTTATACATACATTGTCAGTACATGGACTATATGTTTCCACTGTCTTTAATGTAGGTCAACCTAGTGCAACGTAGTGAACAACGTTTGTCTAACATATGTCTAACGTACATTGACATATGCCTAACATATGGATAACATACGGCCGACGTAAAATCCACCCATTGTCGAAAGGTGTCGAACGTTGAAAGTTTTGTGCATGCACAAAACTTTGCCGAACCCTTGACGTACGACGCCGTATCTCGACAAACATCGGCGTACATTGACGTATACCAACAAGCGCCTAACACACGCATAACGAATAATGATGTATCCCGACATAGTGGCCAAAAATCACATATGTCGGTGTATGTTTGCGCGATGCGTCGTAATGTGACAGCACCATTAGCTCCCTTCCATTCTCCTGACTCGGGAGTACTTTGCCGTGCATCTGCCTCTGAAAACTCTTCTCCCTCCTCCCCCCCTCTCTCACCTCCACATTGTTTCCCGTCTAATATAGACTCAGACTGTGTCTTTAACCCACACCCACACCCACACCCACACCCACACCCACACCCACAACCACACCCACACCCACACCCACACTCACACCCACACCCACACACACACACCCACACTCACACCCACACCCACAACCACAACCACACCCACAACCACAACCACACACCATACACACACATCACCACACACACACCCCACACCCACACCCACACACCCACACCCACACCCACACCCACACCCACACCCACAACCACAACCATAACCACACGCCACACACACACATAACCACAAATACAATTTTCCGATATATGAGATAGGGGATATGGAGAACTCTGCTATAATAAATTGCAACTTGTCTATTAAATGGTAAATGGTATCTAAAACCAAAGGCATATAAGGTATATGTGGAGTTGGTGATTCATTACTAATTGAGGATAGAAGTTGTGTATTAATATAGTAGAGAGAGAGGGTTACTTCTTGACCTGAGAGAGGGTCACTTCTTGACATGTGGGACAGTCTTTGGGAAGTCGCCTCACATACCCCCTCCCCTCCAAGAGTTATTTATGGATCACTGCACCAGATAAAACAGGGCACTGTAGCATTTGTTCACATTTGTGATTTAGATAATTCCCCAATATGGCCGCTATTTCATCCCGCCACCGACACATACCAATGCCACCATCTCAGCACCGACGCCAGCTACTTTGTCACAATCTAGCTGTGCTAAAGGGCATTATTCGCATGAATAGATTTGTTTGTTTGTTGTGGTTTTGCGTCCTAGCAACATCTAAGGTCATATCAGGATGGGTACCGACTTGTGACAGTGCAAACTCATGACAACTTTCTGTGCTGCCCCACTGGAAGACCAGGCCGCCAGCACCGTGACCTGATATCCCACTCAGTCACATTATCCTGACACTGAGCCAACCAGTCCTTGTCCTATCCTAATAATGCCGAGCACCAGGCTAGGAAGCGACAAGTATCAATTTTTAAGTCATTGGTTTGACTCGACCAGGGTTTGAACCCACGACCCCACAATTTACCAACACGGGAGATGGACGCTCTAAAGCGTGGTTCACACCTCCCGTATACGATTCACGCGCTAAAACTGACTGCCCGACGAGACCCGTCACAACCCGACCCGTCCCGTTTCCCAACTAATGCCCGGTACACACCTCCCGTATAAAACCTAAAACTGCCTGATTCATTTTTCGAATCTTATACTTAAGCCCTAAAACTGAGTTTTAAGTCGTGAATCGGAAGGCTTAAATGCCGGTACACACCTACCGTATACGATTCGCGCACTAAAACTGGATGGCCGACGCAACGCGTCACGACTCGGTCCATCCCGTTTGCGACTTAAAACTGACGACAGGGGGTGCTCACATATACCAATCGGGTGTGCGCACATATACCGTCCGTTTCGCGACTGCGTTCCACGAACCTGGTGTATTTAGCGCGAACTACACTCGCATCAGCGCCTCCTAGCAGTTGTTGATCGGCCGTCGGTCAGCAACGCTAGATGGCGCCAAGTTGTTTTTTATCGCTGCGACTGGCGTCGGGGCCGCGAACCACGTTGAGCCGTTTAAACTGAGCAGCAACATGGCGCCGCGTTCAACTGCTCAAAAGAGAGCCGTGGCTATTGGGCTTGCTTTGCTTGTCATACGCCGTCGCCGACGACGTCGGAAGATTGCTCGAAATGTGTGGGTTCGGCCACACATCGCTCAAAGATCGGAGCTAGGAGCATTCAATGCCCTGATGGCTGGTCTACGCAGGGACGAGCCACAGGCCTTCACCAACTTCAGCCGTATGCCGTCGGATCAGTTCGACGAGTTGTTGCGCCTGGTAGAGGATCGTATCACGCGCCAAAACACCCGATATCGAGCGTCGATCTCGGCTGCGGAGAGGTTGGCCGTCACGCTGCGATTCATGGCAACTGGTAAGGACTTAACTTTATTTTCAACATATTTGTCTCCTTGTCGGATTCACGATATCGTTGCTCTGTGCTCACATTTAAATATATTCAAATTGAAATAAACCGAAATATGTAACCAAATAATTTAGTTTAGCAACTAGAAATTTAAATAAACCGATATATCTAACCAAAATTTAATTGTGTTTGTAGGTGAATCCTTCCGGAGTCTCAGCTACCTGTTTCGTGTGGGGGCAACCACCATCGGCCAAATTGTCCCCGAGACCTGTGACGCCATCTACCAGTCGCTGAAGAACGATTATTTCAAGGTAAGATTGTTTTATATGGTTTTTTTATTGAATTTCACACAACTTTAATAGAATACCGTAACAAGTATAGAATACAGTAACAACAACTCTGCCACAGCAGAATCAGAATAAATCTTTAGCACTGTGCGTACACACAGTGTGAGTAAAATATAATGGAACCGACTAAAACTAACGTTCTTAGTATGAGTACACACAGTGTGATAAAAAAAATGGATCCGACTAAAACTTAAGCTAGATGTTTGTCTTAAAGTTGAATAATGGAACCGACCAAAACAACTTAACCAACTAATTTAATTGTCATACTCAGAATAATGATCAGATTGCAACATTTTTACAAAAGAAAAGGACCCAGTAACGGGCCTATGAGCTACATCTTTGTCTTACTTGAATAGTGGAACCGACTAAAAAACGTTAACCGACTAATTTAACCGACTAATTTAACGACAGCGACGTCTGGATCCATTTTTGACGGGCGGTCAGACGCTTCCCTGCTGAACCCGAGGCCGTTTGTTTACGAAAGCGTGTATACTGGGTTCGGAGATTCGTCATCCGTTTCTGGATGGACGATGCTGTAAAAACAAATTATACCCGTCTTGTATTGTATTGTATAATATTTTTCGGCATGTTGACATACAACGCGAGCCGTTTCACGATTATAACAATTTTGTGGGTCATTTAGCTGATTATTTATGGCCATTATGGCCGTTCCGCAATTACGTTTCGCGATTAGTTACAGGTAATTTGCAGTAGCCTTTTTTGTAAACTTGTCAACGACACAAAAACTGGCCTTTTCGTGAATAAGACAAATAAAGAAAGAACATTTATTCTCTACCGATGTGTTACTGTTACCCCGCTAACTTTGATTTGAAAACCAATAACTTAATGTAATTTTCATGTGAGAGCGACAACCTAAGCAGAAGCCATTTTCAACCACCGGCGCATTTCACAACAATGACGACAAACAAAAATTACAATATTATTGGGGAAAACGGGCGTACCTGACTGTCCAATTTCTGCGGAGATCGCCGCCAACGCACCGACTTTCTTGACCCGGTTGGAATAGTCTTGGCAGGACACATCAAACAGACACGGCATGGTTTGCCACATCTCTACCATTGCTACCTCCGCCTCGTTCGTCCAGTCCGCCATTTTGCATCGTTTTTGTATGGACACGGTCACATGACCCTTCGCGGCCCGGCGATTGGCTGATGCGTTAAAACCCCGACGCGATCGATCACCGACTAGCACACACCTACCGTATACGATACGACTGACCGCTCACATATACCGATTCTCGAACGGGCCGATTCGTTTTTCGAATCGGTTGCGATTTGAGTTGTAAGCCCTAAAACTTAGTTTTATACGCGAATCGCAAGCGTCTAGTGTGCGCGGGGGTCGCACACCTAACGACTAAAACTCAGTTTTATGCGCGAAACGGGCAGTTTTAGATCGTATACGGGAGGTGTGTACTAGGCATTAGGTGTGTTAGGGGGTCACACACCTAAAGACTGAAACCGACTAAAACTCAAACTTAGCCGTGAAACGGGCAGTTTTAGGTTCTATATGGGAGGTGTGTACCGGGCATAACTCATTCGTCTGGCATTATTCGCATGAATAGAAGATTAGGTCAGCTGAAGCCGACTTTTGACAATAGGGTGATGTTGGTTGGTTGTTAGAGTTTTACACCCTGGCAACATCTAAGGTCATATCAGGATGGGTACCGACTTGTGACACTGTGCACTCATGGTGACTTTATAGTGCTGCCCCACTCGGAGACCAGGCCACTAGTACCATGACCTGATATCTCACTGAGTCACATTATCCTGACACTGAGCTAACCAGTCCTTGTCCTATCCTATTAATGTCGAGCGCCAGGCTAGGAAGCAACAAGTATCAATTTTGTAAGTCATTGGTTTGACTCGTGGCCCGCGTCTCTACCGATTAGGGTACGCGCCCAGTTGCAGACAAGTAGGCATTTGCCCAATTTAATAGAACCGCCTTATAACCTGACGGGATGGCCGAATGAGTTAGAGCGTCCGTCTCCCATGTTGGTAGATCATGGACCATGGGTTCGAACTCTAATCGAGTCAAACCAATGACTTAAAAATGTATACTTGTTGCTTCCGAGCCAGGCGCTCGGCATTATTAGGATAGGGCAAGGAGTAGTGGAATGAGGAAGACCAATCGTCCACGATTGAAATTTCTCCTGCTTAAACAACTAATGTACCAACAACAACAAAAGTTATATGCATTCATTATTGAGTTTAAAGCAGCAGAGTCCCATGAAGTATTACATTTGTCAAAACCAAAACACTCACCTAGATGTGATTCTACGTATCTAACTTAGATACTGATGCACTTCTTCAGTATTTGTTGCCACATTGAAGGCAATACTGAGTCTATTTAATAGAACCTGTTACTGCAGAAGCCTATGGTGTAAGAGTTTTGGCATGCTTGCCAAAATTATTTGTGCATGTCTTCAGTTAAGATATCTCCAAAATTTAGCCATTTAACATAAAAGTTATTTCAAACTAAATTAAAGTAGATTAATATAAAGATCAAACTAATGTATTTATCAAAGAAAATGTTAGAACGTAAAAACCATCAGACTATACAACTTTAATAGATTTAAGAAATGTGATCCGTCATGAATAGATATATTTGTTTGTTTGTTTTTGTAAATGAAGATATACAGCCAAATCTCTGTTGGTTGGTTGTTTTATGTCCTGGCAACATCTAAGGTCATATCAGGATGGGTACCGACTTGTGACCATGGGCACTCATGGTGACTTTATAATGCTGCTCCACTGGGAGACAAGACTACCAGCACCATGACCTGATATCCCACTCACTCACATTATCCTGACACTGAGCCAACCAGTCCTTGCCCTATCCTAATAATGCCAAGTGCCTGGCTGGGAAGCGACAAGTATCAATTTTTAAGTCATTGGTTTGACTCGACCAGGGTTCGAACCCGTGGGTTCGAATCCCACGATCTACCAAAACGGGAGACGGGTGTTCAACTCATTCGGCCATCCCATGTGGAATGGCCAAATCTATGTGAAATTACCTTAGGAAATAAGCACACAATACATATTATCCAACCAGGCTGCCAACATGGATTTGCTGCCACATGCATCGCTCTGGGCATGCGCCGTGCGCTGAATCGCTCTGATTGGACCAAAAAGCCTGTCACGAATGTCACGTGACACGACTAGCGTGCGTGTGTGGTGGCACCATCTGAGGGACATTCGTGACACGCTCTGTTGTTCATGAAGAATGAAAGTTCAAGGAACCATTTCGCCTTCATTGCCCGACTTTCTCCAGCATGCTTACCTTTCAATGACACATGTCGCGGCAGCTGAATTGTAAAACGCAGGCTTCCCGTGCAGAAGGTCGGGAGTTCGAAACCGCAGCCGAGTCAAACCAATGACTTACCAAATGTATACTCGTTGCTACTTAGCCTGGTGCTCGGCATTAATAGGATAGGGCACGGATTGGTTAGCACAGTGTCAGGATAATGTGACTTTGTGTGATATTGGGTCATGGTGCCGGCAACCTGGTTTCCCAGTGGGACAGTTCTATAAAATTGTCATTAAAGCACACTGTCACGCTACCCAGCCTGATAATGATATAACCTTCGATGTTGCTAGGAACGTGAAATAACAACAAACAAACCGTTAAATCACCTTTTCGCCATTGTGCCCTCGCTTTCGGTCTTCTAACCCTCAACCGAGTGAAATAGCCGACTGGGCACTGTACTCGCTTCCCACGCGAGAGCTCCTTAGACCAATCAACCAATCGCAGCTGAGCCATACCAAAGATTTAACATCTGTCTGGCGCTCGACATTGCCAGTGTCCAGATAATATGTCACTGAGTGGGATTATTGGGTCATCTGTGCTGATGGCGTGATTTCCCAGTTGGGCCGGACTGTATAGTTGCCATCAAGGTACCCGTGCTGATAGTACCTTAAATGTTGCTAGAACACAAAACACCAACAGAGCAAACTAACCCCAACTCCCAACACACACACTCTCTCTCTTTCTTTCTCTTCATTCGCCATTCTTTCCCGAGGAGAACATTATAATTCTCAAAAGCAGTAAGTGACATCATGGCCCATACTTATATTTCATATTTCTGAGCAACTAAAATATGCCCTCTGGGGTTCTTTGGTGTTCGGATGGTGTATGAGCGGAACTATTGGATGCATCCATAGCTCCTTTCTATTTCTAAAAATGACAACCGTAAAACAATGGCTTTGCTTTGTAGGCCCTACATGTCCTCCATTGTAGTAGGAGAAGGATGGGGATGGGGGGGGGGGGGGGTTTATAATTCACTATTAAAGGTTAATTTAAAGATAGAGCAAGCACTGTTCCGGGAAATGATTGAATTCCGCCACCCCTACCTCAGCAGAGAGCCAGGCACTGAGTGCGCTCACCCAGACCTGCCAATCATCCCTAATTCTCTACTTACCTGCGCCCAAGCATGGGCCAAGCCATACACAACATACACACACTCTTGGCCGGCCACACAGAATAATAATAGAGGATTTCCATTTCCCCACTCTGCCGATTATCGGAATATTTTACTTAAGGTCATATCAGGACGGGTACCGACTTGTGATAGTGTGCACTCATGGCAACTTTATAGTGCTGCCCCACTGGGAGACCAGGCCACCAGCACCATGACTCAGTCACATTAACCTGACACTGAGCCAACCAGTCCTTGCCCTATCCTAATAATGCTGAGCGCCTGGCTAGGAAGCGACAAGTATCAATTTTTAATAAGTCATTGGTTTGCCTATAGCAGGGTTCGAACCCACGATCCCATGGTCTACCAAGATGGGAGACAGACGCTCTAACTCATTCAGCCATCCCGTCTGGTTACATTGGTCATATCATATATGATAAGATCTTCTATCTGACAGTCCATAACTTCCAAACATTGAGAATTTATAATTAAAAAAGAAAGTTAAACCAGAACATTAAACCGTACATCAACCTCAGCTACACTAATGTATAATACAGACCAAATACTCCCGAAATATGTAAATAAATGCTGATTAATATCCTACATAGGAGTTTGAATGCATAACTGTTTTTGCCACTGTCTTGGGTCTTTTTTCCCCTTCAAAATATGTGGTCTCTATATAATTTTAGAGGATATATGACTGGGCGTGTGGTATGGCCAGGTATCTGTTATTTTTAAATTGCAACACTATGTCCAGTGCCATAGGAATAGATCTAGCCATAGTTTAACACGGTATTTGTATTTCACATTTACAGTTTAAATATAAAATTCAAAAAGTAAAAGCCTTGGTAAATAAATATGCTGGTGAATTTCAAATATATTTCTGTATCAGCTTTTAGTTCTGTCATATTCTGGTGCCGATAAGCAGGGGTTTCCCAGCATTGCCACCGGTCAGTGAAGTGTATTGTGCCTTGTGCCTTGGGGGGCAGCTTTATAAAATGACCATGAGTTTTCATTGTCACAAATTTTGGTATCCGTCCTGATTTTACATTAAACGCCTCTAAGACGTAAAACCCCAATAAATAAACACACAACTCCGCCCCAATTTGACTGTGGGGTGTGAGGTGGGTTGTGAGGTTTTTGATGGATGAGTCACTCAATTTTGTAAACAAATTCTGGTGCGAATTGAAATACGAGTAGAACGCTCTGGGACCGAGCAGACGACACCCTCGTTTTCGTTTTTTGCCGGTTGTTATGGCTACCAGAGATCCAGACGAAAATCAGCCTGGCCTTGATTGATCGCAGCCATCAGTAACACTGCAGCTCCCAGAATTGGTAGGACGTGGTCTTTTCTTTCTCATTTTTCTGTTTATGTGATCAAAGCCTTTTATTGATGAAGCATTATTGCGTCATTAACATTTGAAGTTTGAAAATAATATTCTACGTCATAAAGTTAACTATCATATTCATAGTAAGGTCTTGTTTCTGTTGATGTGATCAACGCATTTTATTGAAGGAGCATTATCGCATTGCTAACATTTGAAGTTTGAAAAAGAAGATTTTACATCATAAAGTTAACTATTATATTTATAGTAAGGCCTTTGTTTTCTGTTTTTGTGATCAAAGCCCTTTATTGTTATAGGATTGTTGCATTCATAAAGCCCCAGTCAGACCTCACTGGATTGAGGAACCGGATAGAAAATGGACACTGTCCAGTGAAATATGGCAATGTATGGTTGATATATGGTTGGCATCTGGCGTGTCCGTTATCTGTCCGGTGGTGTCTGGAGGTGTCCGGGACAAGTTTTGAACATGCACAAAACTTGTACCGGACACCGCCGGACTCAGGTGTACGGTTGGTGTCCATTTTAAGTCCGTTTAGTCAGTTTTGTCCGTTTCATGTCCGTTACTCATCCGTTGGTATGGAGGTATAGCAATACCTCAGGGAGTTTGACGCCCCTGCCTTGCAGAGTTCTAAACCACTGCCTTGTGGTACAGGTCCTTGACAGAACCAAAGGCTAAGGGAGCAAACCCTAAACAGAAAAACATGTCACTGTGGCAGCATTAAGGGCGGTTGATGTATGGAACTTCCAACATCTCCCGACCAGCCAGTGCAGGGACAAATAGTTTTGCGCCTGTCTTGACATGTTCTTGCCGCTGTGAAACCTCTATTTGCTCCCCGAGAGAGTGCCGCTGGTAACTTGCAAAAGCCAGCAGCACTTCAACACTTTTGCAGGCAGCTTTCATGAAATGTCACAGTCGGGAGGACCGGGCTATGGCAGCTACTGAGGAAGTACGGATGCCCAGAGAAGTTCACAACTATGATCGAGGCTCTACATACAGGAATGATGGCGAACGTTAGTGCTGGAGGGGAAGTCTCGGAATCGTTCGGGGTTACCAATGGGGTCAAGCAAGGTTGTGTACTGGCCCCCACGCTCTTCTCCATCTTCCTATCAGCAATGCTAGACGAGGCTTTCTGAGACATGGGGGATGGCATCTATATACAGTCCAGACAGAGCGCTGACCTATTCAATTTCGCACACTTCAGAGCGAAGACCAAGACTACTCAGATACTGGTGAGAGAGCTACTATTCGCAGATGACAGTGCACTGGTTGCCCACTATGCTGAAGAGACCCAGAAAATAGTGGACGCTTTCTCCGATGCATCAAAGAAGTTTGGCCTGAAAATTAACATCAAGAAGACGGAGGTGCTGTACCAACCCAACTCTACAAGAACCCGAGAGGAGGAGATCATGGTTGACGGAAACAAGCTGAACTCTGTTCCGGAATTCACCTATCTCGGAAACACTATATCAAGTGAAGGACGCATTGATGCTGAGATACAGAGGAGGATGGCCAAGGCTAGCGCATCTTTCGGCCGACTACGCCAGAGACTGTGGAACAACCACCATGTGTCCATTCGGGTCAAAGGTAAGATCTACCGCGCAATCGTGCTATCCACCCTACTATACGGAGCCGAGGCCTGGACAGTGTACAGACAGCAGGTGAAAAAGCTGCATGCCTTCATGATGCGACATCTGCGTTCAATCATGAGGCTAACCTGGAAGGACAAAGTGACGAATAAGGAAATACTCGAACGGATGGGGCTGCCCTCTATGGAAGATCTTCTGATCAAAAAGAATCTCCGGTGGACTGGACACCTCATGAGGATGTCATCAGACAGGCTACCAAAGCAGATCCTCTATTCTCAACTGTCTTCTGGCTACAGAAAGAGAGGGCGCCCCCGTCTCCGGTTCAAAGATACCATCAAGAGAAACCTGAAGCTGAGAGACATTAAGACCGACTCATGGACACAACTCTCACAGCAGAGAGCTAAATGGAGAGCGGCAGTCAAGTAATGAAAGCAGTCTTTGTCGCATCGCGACCGACAGCATGATGATGACTCATCCGTTTGGTCTGGTTTGTATCCTGAAGAGTCCGTTGATGGTGCTGTGGGAATTCAGTCCGTCAGTTTTTGGCGCGCCTGTGAACAGTCCAGTAGGTGTCCGGTTGGTGTCCAGTCGGTGTCCGGTTGGTGTCCGGTCCGTCCGTTTGACATTCGGTTGCCATCCGGTTCTCATCTGCTTCTCGTCCATTGGCTATTAGTTAATGAACGTTTAGTGTCCGTTTAGCATCCGTTTCGTATGGCGGCCGTTGCAACAGTTCAACACCACCAGACTAGACAATTCTTTGTCCGGTGGCATCCGGTACTCAGTCCGGTAAGGTCTGACTGGGCCTTAACATTTGAAGTGCTAAAATAATATTCTAGATTATAAAGGTAACCATTATATTCATAGTTAGTTACATTAGGTTGAGACCGGACGCGGTGGCCGAATCGGTAGAGCGCAGGCCTACCGCGTGGAAGATCGGGAGTTCGATTGCCAGTCGAGTCAAGCCAATGACAAATAAAATGTTTGATACTTTTCGCTTCCTAGCTTGGCGTTTGGCATTAATAGGACAAGGACAAGGTAAAGACTGGTTGCCCAGTGTCAGGATAATGTGACTGAGTGTGTGTGTGGGGGGGGGGGGCATGCTGCTGTCGGCCTGATTTCCCAATGGGGCACCACTATAAAGTCACCATGAGTGAAAACTGGCACAAGTCGGTACCCGTCCTGATATGACCTTATATGTTGCCAGGACGTGAAATTCCTACAACCAACCATACCATACACTAGGTTGATTCCATCAGAGAGCCTAGGTGGAAAAACGGTTAGGACTTTCAGTGGAATGGCAGAAATGGGTTCGAATCTTACTTCATAGGTGGTATCTCTGCAACACTCTCATGTCGTTGGTGCTGTGACCAGGATGGTTCATATGACCCATGTGGCATTAGTGAATTTGCCTTCTACGTGTATATATATATATATATGTGAACGCAGTCTGGACTTTGTAAGCGTAACCATTAACCTTATTTGTGGACATAAACCATTTGTACAATTTACAATTGCGGGTAAGGGGTGGGGTGAATGTAATATACTGCACTCGCCTCGCCAGGCAAAGTGTGTGTGGGGTGGGTGGGGGGGGGGGGGGTAAACAGGTAGGGGTCGGTAGGTTAATTGCACAATAGTCTCTAGTTACTCGAATAGTTACGATGGTCGCCCTAGAATGGCAGAAATGTTACTTTGAGTACTGCTCTATATTATGCTATCACATGTTTGCTGGTTGGTTGGTTGGTTGTTGCAGTTTTACGTCCTGGCAACATATAGGGTCATAGCAGGACATGCACATGTTCGCAACGCCACAACGACCACTCCGACTTCTCGTAAGCAAATGACTTCCAATAGAATCTGGGGGTGGGAACACATATTAGTCAGGCGGCTCCTTGTGAAAATTTCGCCCGAATATCTTTTTGGAAATTAGCAGACTTATATATACTTGATAAGTAACACAAGCTGTTCTCGGCACGGACATACAGAGAATTTAAATTTAAGATTAAATTTTAAAAAGATAAACTCTCATAGGATAGAATTAGAAGTCAAGATGCTTGTCATAGAAAAAAAAGTGGTTGTGGTGATAAGATAACATATGGATCCAAATAATGTCATGAATCTCATATGTGTATGGACGTATTGATAATCGCCCGTCTTTAAACTTGTAGTCTACACATGTATGATTTTTCTTTGTTTGTTGTTGTTTTACGTCCTGGCAACATCTAAGGTCATATCAGGACTGGTACCGACTTGTGATAGTGCACAGTCATGGCGACTTTATAGTGCTACCCCACCTGGAGACCAGGCCACCAGCACCATGATCTGATATCCCACTCAGTCACATTATCCTGACACTGAGCCAACCAGTCCTTGCCCTATCATAATAATGGCGAGCGCCAGGATAGGAAGCAACAAGTATCAATTTTTATGTCATTGGTTTGACTCGACCAGAGTTCGAACCCACGAACTCATGGGTTCGGATCCCCCGATCTCCCAGCACAGGAGACAAACACTCAACTCATTCGGCCACCCCGTCTGGCATACACCTGTATGAAGACCACCATAAACCAACCAACCAGGTTGTGGTGGCCGAATCGGTAGAGCGCGGGCCTCGTGTGAGGAAGGTCAGGATGTGGTTCCCGGTCGAGTCAAACCAATGACTTATCAAATTGATACTTGTCGCTTCCTAGCCAGGTGCTCGGCATTATTAGGATAGGACAAGGACTGGTTGCCTCAGTGTGGGATATCAGGTCATGGTCTAGATAAAAGATTCACCCGTACTTCCAGTACAGGGGTGAAAACCAACCCATTAGAAAAACTGGCGAAGAATTTTGACATGCCGGGGAAATTAACTGAGCTGGTAAATTCTTAATTTAAGAAACACAATATATTCTTTATGTACGTCTTCATATTTACCCACTACTTTTGAGTAGGAAAATATAATAAAACATATACATTAATGCAATTTAAAACTGAAATCGACGCGTTCTATGGCCGCCATCTTGTCTTTTTACATTCTCTCCCATTTCACCAACTATGTGCCGATATAAGTATCCATTTGATACTGGAGGTAGGCATTCTACTTCCTTTTCCATGCTCAAGCTATTTTTGCCCGTATTTACACTACGTTGTAGTTCACCCCTGTACTGGAAGTACGGGTGAATCTTTTATCTAGTCATGGTCATGCTGGTGGCCTGGTCTCCCAGTGGGGCAGCACTATAATCATAAAGTCACCATGAGAATGCACTGTCACAAGTCGGTACCCGTCCTGATATGACTTTAAATGTTGCTAGGACGTAAAACTCCAACAACCAACCAACCATAGGCCAACCACAAAAGAAAGGGATAGTGATGAAGGAGACGGAGGCGCAGAGGCAGCTCTGGTGATACTGATAGTAGCGCCCCCTGGTGTACTGCGGATGGCGGCAGAACTGCGGAAGCGCCAGTTCCGGCTGGTGGCGACTCACCGAACTACCCAGGCAGCGCCCGGGTGATTTACATACAAAATGTACACATACACATGGATTTGCTGTCGTCTAGGAATGCGTAGGGTAAAGTATTTGTGACGCTACCAAACTACAGTGTCGATAATCGGTTGGTTGGTTGTTGGAGTTTTGCATCCTGGCAACATATAAGGTCATATCAGGACGGGTACTGACTTGTGACAGTGCACACTCAGTGGTGACTTAATAGTGCTGCCCCACTGGGAGACCAGACCACCAGCACCATGACCTGATATCCCACTCAGTCACATTATCCTGACACTAAGCCAACCAGTCCTTACCCTATCGTAATAATGCCGAGCACCTGGCTAGGAAGTGACAAGTATAAATTTTGACATCATTGGTTTGACTCAACCAGGGTTCGAACCCATGAGTTTGAACCCATGATCTACCAAAACCGGAGCCGGACGCTCAACTCATTCAGCCATCCCTTCTGGTCACCGATAATCGGAAAGTCGCTAGATGTATGGTGAAACTTTACTGTCACCTAAGCTGATTACTGTCAGCCACTTTAAAACTGTCTCCTGAACCTCTGCGTTCCACTGTCTGGAATATCAAAGATTCGGAAATTAATCATTCAAAATGTGTTTAGCGGGCTTAGCTGTAATGCCTAAAAGTGCATTAATATTCCAAGCGTTTTAGATTCTGTAAAAGAAATAAGAAGAAAAACGAACTATGTTTATATCTATCTATCTATCTATTTGTCTATCTATGCCTATATACTACAATATATATATGATTATATATATATATATATATATATATGTATATAAATACATATTCTTTTGTGGTGGTATCAAACTCTATAGCACACCTAGATATGTGATTTTTAAGACGCCGTGGATAGTGATATTTGTAATAGTCCATATCTTGTATGAGAACATTGGTAGCTAGCTCTTGAACAGAAAAGCTTTAGGGCCCTTTCACATTATGATGCATCGCGCAAGCACGTGGCCAATGGCTAAAATCACTTTTAAGTGCGGCGATGTGTAAACTTTTCGGCGCAGGGGGCAAAGTTGGACGTATACATACCATATACACAATGTAGCAGAGCGTATGGCCAATGTATGGCCAATGTATGGCTAATGTATGGCTAACGTGCCTCCCGGCGAAAAACGCTCGCAATACGCTCATGGTATGCTCGCAGAATGCCGGTGAACGTTATATACGTAATTTGATCGCCAGAAGTACACCTTATAAGTTACATATGTCAAGACATGGTGGTGGAGAAATGCAAAACGTACGTTATACTACGTTATCCATACATTGTCAATATGTTGTCAATACATTGTCAATACATTGTCAATACGCGGAATGTACGTTTCCGCTGGCTCTTGGTCTGACTGATGTAGGTCAACGTAGTGCTATGTAGTGAACAACGTTTGTCTAACATACGTATAAGGTATATCAACATATGTCTAACGTATACATAACATATGCCCGACGTAAAAGCCACACGTTGTCGAACTTCAAAGGTTTTGTGCATGCACAAAACTTTTGTGACCCCTTGACGAGTGACGCCATATAACGACGGACATCGATGTACATCGACGTATACCAATGTACACATAACAAACGCGTAACATTTGAGTAACGCATATCGACGTACACCGACGTATTGGCGCAAAATCACCTACATCGGCGGATGCTTGCTCGATGCGTCGTAGTGTGACAGGGCTATAAAGGATGTTATCTTAGTCTAATACCGCCGCTGCGATTACTCGTATCGACTCCAACACTATGGTGCGTAAAAGAATAATAAAACTGCACATTCCATGACATATGTCCCTGTGACTTCTAAATGTTTCCCCTATGGTCGTCTGGGCAAATATTGTCCCCCAGAGGAAAGCAATCTACTTCCGATCTCCTCTTGTGGGTGACTATTAGGCGTGAAATAGTCATTTACAGTCAGATTGTAGTCGCACTGTTGCCAGACGATATATGACTGCTTAGCTTTGTCACTGGCTATGCCCCTCTTTACATGTAATGGGGACCAGACGGAATGGTCGATTGAGTTGAGCGTCCGTCTTCCCGTTTGGTAGATCGTAAGATTCAAACCCACACGTTCAAACCCTGGTCGAGTCAAGCCAATGACATAAAAAAAATCATATGTGTCGCTTCCTCAGCATTATTAGGATAGAGCAAGGACAACTTGGCTCAGTGTCAGGATAATGTGACTGAGTGGGATATCAGATCTACTCATGGTGCTATTGGCCTGGTCTCCCAATGGGGCAGCACTATTAAGTCGCCATGAGTGTGCACTCTCACAAGTCAGTACCCATGCTGATACGACCTTAGATGTTGCCAGGACATAAAACTCCAACAACAACCAACCAACCAATCGCCTTGTCACTGTCTCTGCCCCTGTTTACAATGGGCTCTGGCTGGATGTGGAATAGTACGAAAGCACTAAGGCAGGTGGCGCCAGCATTCACATATAGAAGCTGCCTTACAATCGATAAAAGGGAAATACAATAAAATGGTGTTAATTACTCCTGCTATATGTATTTACATGTAATAATAGATTACATAGCACATATATAATACGTGGTTATTATCCTTTTTCACAACTGAAATGACATAATATATATGTTTTGTTTCTCTTTTAAACGGGGGAGAGGGGGGGGGGGGTCATTTCATCTGGACAATACGGTTTTAATATACTTATAAAGAGTAAACCTTATGCAAACTTGCGTAATGCGTATTGCTTATTGCAAAGCTAAAGAGGTATATTTTTGTATGGACTCATTTTCGAAAGTTGTGTCACGATTTTATGTTAACTTTGTGATTTGCGATCTGTTTTGTTTGTTTGTTTATTGTTTTTTTACGTCCTAGCAACATCTAAGGTCATATCAGGACGGGTGCCGACTTGTGACAGTGTGCAGTAATTGCGACTTTATAGTGCTGCCCCACTGGAAGTCCAGGCCGCCAGCACCATGGCCTGATATCCCACTCAGTCACATTATCCTGACACTGAGCCAACCAGTCCTTGTCCTATCCTAACAATGTCGAGCACCAGGCTGGGAAGCGACAAGTATCAATTTTTAAGTCATTGGTTTGACTCAACCAGGGTTCGAGCCCACGACCCCACGATCTACCAACACGGGAGACGGACGCTCTAACTCATTCAGCCATCCCGTCTGGTTTTGCGATCTGTAATTGTTGTTATTTGCTTTTTTTAAACAACGATGTTGCTGCTGTTATTTACGACAGTCGCGAGCATCGATTACACATCTCTCCATCGGACTTGGCTATTTACTGAATATCTCCGGAAATGGCGTGTTTTATGTGTAATTATTTCCAAGAGACATCGGAAGCTTTGCTTAATAATCAATACAGAGGAGGTTAGTACCTATCTTCCACCTAACGATTTGAATATGCCATATCATATATATATATAGAGAGAGATAGAGAGAGAGAAAGAGGAAGAGAGAGAGAAAGAGAGAGAAAGAGTGTGGGCAGAAAGACATCTAACTTTTTGTTCTACATATTCATGACCTCTTGTTCTATACATTCATGAGCAGGATATATATCTCTGCCGAATCCAGACAATGTCATGTAAATAAATCGTCTTTGAAAAGATTCAAATATATGTGTGCTCGTCTTTGAATTGCCCCATGTTGTTACACAACAGGAGTAATCCCATGATATATAATCGGTTATTCTTCTTCTTCTTCGCCGGTTTGTGGCATCAGTGCCCACCCACACAAACACCTCCTCAGCCGTGTCGTAGATGAACGTGTCGCCTACCGCCCAACTTTGGTCAGAGGCCACAAACAAGGGCTCTCCAGTTTTCCCGGTACTGGGCCTGGAGTTTCTTGTTTGTGATTCTGTAACGTTGTTCTTTTTTCCGGGGTGGGGTTGTTGGCCCCACACCCAACCCCCAATCTGGAGGACCAGTTGCTGCTCTTAGTCTGTCCTCTACCATGAGTCCTGCCCGGCTTGGTTAAACCTGCCAGGGGGCTAGCCCCCGCCGGTATAGCTCTCATGGTCATGGAGGCACACAAGCCTCCTCACCACGACAAGGTAGCAACATATTGGGGGGAATCGGTTATTACGTTCTACAAAACGCCATGACATAACCATTACCCCTTGACTCTTGGAACAATAGCGTAATTATTCATATGAATAAACTCTTTCAATTTTCATATTCCAATCGAGACGCCATGGCCGAATGAGTTGAGGGTCCGCCTCTCGTTCTGGTGGGTCGTGGGATTTGAACCCCTGGAGCCGAACCCTGGCCGAGTCAAATCAATTACTTAAAAATTAAATAGCCTGGCACTCGGCATTACTAGGACACGGAGCAGTGGGACGAGGAAGACCAACTGTCCGCGATTGAAATTTCCCCTGTCAACTAATGTAAAAATATATATATATATATATATATGTCGTGGGGGTGATGAAAATGGGAAATACTGCGCCTAGAGCGGGACTCGAACCCACATCTCTTTGCATTCCGGGCCAGTGTGCTAACCATTACACCACCTAGGCTCCCTGATATCAATACACTCCCCTCTATGTGGTTACTTGCCTGAGAGGTCAGTGCAGACCACTACACTCGTCCCCCTGGAATTGTAAGTCTTGTAATGCTTACAATTACATACATAAAGGCAATGCACTAACACATACATACACAGGGTAGGTTCAACAACCATACAGCGCAAAGCTTGTACAGGATCCTGATCACGGCAACCAGTGTCGTGGGGGTGATGAAAATGGGAAATACTGCGCCTAGAGCGGGACTCGAACCCACATCTCTTTGCATTCCGGGCCAGTGTGCTAACCATTACAGCACCTAGGCTCCCTGATATCAATACACTCCCCACGCCTACCTGTCTATGTGGTTACTTGCCTGAGAGGTCAGTGCAGACCACTACATATATATAAATACAAAATTACAACACGGCAGTTTGAAACTGACCTTCTCTGGGTCATTTTAGCCCAGGTTTGTGTTTCTCTTGCTGGAGGCATGCACCTGTTTTATCAACAATTCTTCGACCGTGTCCGCCAAAATAGAGTAGCATTAGCATCTTTTACTCATACAGGTAAATTCTTGTCTGAATCAAACTGACGATGGTCAAATTCCCATATGTTGAATAACACATGCTTGTATATCTGCAGGTGTAGTCTTCAGAGGCACTTTGGTTATTTGGTGTATGTGGTTTTCTTAATATGTTAATTCCCAAAGTAGTTTCCCGAACAAAAAGAATATATAATAACAACAATAACACATAAATTGAGATGATGTTACTGATAATGGTGATCTTAGAAAGTGATGAGATAATGAATGGTAATAAATTATACTAAATTTTAATCAATCATAATAATCATGAGGATAATATTAATGGATAATAATAGCCGTGGTATTACTTGCTTACTAATAATGATAATTACACTAGAAATGGCAATGACGATGATAATGACTAATAACACCGGATGACATTGTCTAATCGGTAAGAGCACTATAAAGTTACCACATCACAAGTTGGTACCCTTAAAGGTTGCTAGGACCTAAAATCTAAACAAACACAAAATAATAGCAATAAATATAACAATAACGTAACGACAGTAAATATAACAATAACGATAACGACAACATCCATAGCAATAGTGGAGTCAAATAAAGATGACAATAAATAGATGATGATGACAATGATGGTGGTGATGATGATGATGATGATGATGATAATAATAATAAAGAAACACTACTTATACAAATATAATATTGTGCATGTCAAGCGACAAAATCTTTTTGATGAGGTGAAGCGAGCAGTGGCAGAAGGCAATTTACTTTTCTTTTGAACATCAATTATTTATCCTAAAACTGTCTGAGATCTCAGTAATTAGCTACAGTAAACGTAGTAGATAAGAAATCAGCATATTAGCCTCTTTAGCAAGTATGTTATGCTAAAAAGTATATTCCCAGGCGTGTTGAAGTATGAACAACACACTAACTATAAAACAATATAGAATAGTGATAAGAGCTGTACTGGCTGGTTCTATCTGTGCAGGTTGACTCTCCACAAATGTGTGTATGGGGGGGGGGGGGGGGGGGGGGGTTATTAAAAGTCCTGCGTAAAAACTATTTCCCTAAGCTAAAATAATCAATAAATTACCAATCCAGCATATCGAAGTTAATTATAAGCCGTGTTCACACGGGCAATATAAATCGATTCGTAGAAATCGACTTGTATAGTTCGGCTTACATTTCACGTGTGAACGCGCAGCTGAGTCGAATTAGGGCTGAATCGATTTCTGTGATCCCAATACTGTAAACCACTTGTGGAGGTCGATTACATGAGTCGATTTCTGTGAATCGATTTATTTTGCCCGTGTGGATGCAACCGACTTACTTGAGATGGATTAAGGATGTGACAGTCGAGACCTGAGTGTGTTGACTTTCCGGTAAATTTGCTCTATGAAACTGCTAGCTGTGCACAGATATTTTTTCATCATTTATTTTTAGGATTTCACTGCCCAGCAGAAGTTTTGACTGTTCCAAAACAATACGATTCAGTCGAAACAGATCTAGGTCGAACCCACACTCTCTCGTGCCGACGTCGACTAACCAAAACTGGCACTGGTTAGTCTGGACTTGCTCATGTGCAGATATCCACTTCCGCCTTAAACCGACTCAAAGCACTGCCCGTGTGAACGCAAAACACTTTCAAACTAAATCGATTCATATGATTCGCCTTGTCTAAATCGCTTTAAACCTTTCCCGTGTGAACACGGCTATAGTCAAGCATCTTTCGGTGTACTTGGTGAAAGAATCCATAGGCAACACAAATGTAATATAGCATAGTACATTAGTAAGATTAATGCTATAGATGCTATGTGGATGCTCCCCCCCCCCCCCCCACACACTTTGCCTATAACCAAACTCCTGGAATATGTCTAGCCGACACTAGCATACTTTGTTTTCATGCCAAACTTTGCGCATTATCCGTGCTTGACACATGATCAGTGTTGTATAATCAGTGCATGTTTTGATAATTAAACCGACCCACCCAGGGGGGAGGCTAATGACTAACACATGTATACATAAACAATGCCTGTACTCATAGACATGGAGAATGAAATCACCCAAATCCAGCAAACGGAAACGGAAATAGCGCTGTATGGGCACCGCCATTTGTATACTCGTGTTGAATAATCAAAATCCAGCAAACGGAAACGGAAATCGCTCGTTGAGCTTCATTACGCAGCAAACAGGGTGGATGACAGCAATTGGTTAATAATACGACTGCGACTCGAGCCACTAGAATTTCAAATCGAACACCGCAAATGGAGTAAAAAAATACTATCGAATACAGCCACCAGGGGGGCGGGGGGGGGGGGGGAGCGGTCCTAAGCATTGCTTATTCATATTAACTTTAAATGGGCATTATAAAAGCAATAACTGCTTGCTACATTCCCAGTGTTTATAAATAAATAAATTATTTATTGAAAAAAAAAAATGTATAAACAGGTTCTAGCGTAAAATAGTCATCTAAATACACAATAAATTACTATTTCCTACACACAAAAATGACAACGATTTAGAAGCTTAAATTAATATCGACCCATCTAGCGGGGAGGCTAAGGACTAACACATGTATATATACCTAAACAATACTCGTACTCATAGAGGTGGAAAATGAAATCACCAAAATCCAGCAAACGGAAATGGAAATAGCCCTGCATGTCCCACCATTTGTATACTCGTGTTGAATCGCATAATAACCAAAATCCAGCAAACGGAAACGGAAATAGCTTGTTGAACTTCGCTACGCAGCAAACAGGGTGGGCGACAGCGATGGGTTTATAATATACTTGTGTTGATAAATAAATAAATAAATAAATAATTCTCCGAGCATTTAGCGGTGGTCGGTCCTAAGCATTGGGTATTCATATTAATTACGTTAAATATGAGGTTTTAATCCCTCGGTCCTCCAATCCCCAGCTAGGGCAATATACGTGTGGGTATGTATGTGCATTCACATGTGTATGTATGCATGTATGTATGTATGTATGTATGTATGTATGTATGTATGTATGTATGTATGTATATATGTATGTATGTATGTATGTATTATGTATGTATGTATGTACGTATGTATGTATGTATGTATGTATGTACGCATGCATGTATGTATGTATGTATGTATGTATGTGGCTATGCATGTAGATCTATGCATGTATGCGTGCATACATGTATGTATATATTGTATTGTATTGTAAATTTGCATATATTATGTTTGTATGCATATATATCTGTATGGATTTGCATATATAAATGTGAATAAATATAGAACGAGATGGCGCAATGAGGGAGAAATATTCATAGTTGTGCTCTGCAATTAAATTACTAAACAGTTGCAATATGCATAGCGCAAATACTTAAAATAGCGCGGGAGAGTGGTGTCGATCTTCCGCGATGACCGATCTCAGCGACTAGCTACGCACGCCTTCCGCTGAACCCGGCGAGCTAATCGGAAAACGCCGGGAACCAGCGGTAAGAGCGCCGCAGAGATGAAAATGGCAGTCGCTGTATAAAGATGGGCTGGGTGTTGGCGTTCCCTTTGGGTTCCTCGTCACGGCCTCTACCTGCCGTTAAGAGCACCTACCAACTTATACAACATGCCACACACCACAAGGAACCATGTTTAGGCACTGTGTAGGCTCGGCTCGGTCAAGAACGCCCACAAGCAGGCCTAATAGGACCCCAAACATTGGCGAACTCTCTCGGTACTGGGAGCGGGCTGGTCCGTCGCGAGGAGGGAAAGGCTCTAGACTGTTCAAACTGAGCGCAGCGCGATTCTTTGGAGGAGGTGGCTGTGTGAGCGGGTGCCCGAGGAAAGAGGTTGACATTTGATTATTTATTTTAAATATTGTGTCCCCCAGACGTTGAAGGTACACGGAAATTTACACTACCTGCCCCCGTGGTACACCAGGCTAATCGAGGTAAGCTACGATACGATGCTGTTTACACATGTGACATGTTCACCCGTGAATCTGCTGAAAAAGTGAATGATTGGCTTGGTCACGTCGGCGAGTCGGTCTAGTCTAGAGTAGTCACTGTGACTATTGCTAGCCTGGGATAACTTAGACCACTAATTTTAACTTGGGTATTTGTTCGAATCAGGTTCATTATCCTTTGACATCTAACACGTGTTCTAACATCGCTATTGTGCATGCCCGAAGCGAAGGTTACAGCGAATGAGCGATATTCAGACACAGACTCACAGTGACAGTGACACTCCTGTCAAAAGTGTCACGACTTTACAACTAGTTATTCTGCTCAGGGTTGTGGGTCACCGCCACACTTATTATATGATTATGTGGAGTGTTCCCTTTGCTTTGGCTTTGCCAACATGCCCTGGTGTTTGGGTTCATGTGCCCGGGTGCCCCCTGACCAAAGCAGCTTTGCCTAGGCTATGTCTATGAGTATGACGTATGTTGACTGAATATTAAAGTTGCATAGTCCGATGGTTTTGAATTTCTGTATTTTTTTTTAGATAAATAAATATGTTAGATCGATCACTAGTATCAACTTTACATTAGTTCAAAGTTACTTTTATTTTAAATGGTAAACTTTTGAGATATTTTGAGTGCAAACATGGAAATTTAGTCTTGGCAATCTTGTGACTTGTCAAAACTCTGACACTATAGAGTATAGTATAGTCATAGACTTCTGCAGGAACAGGTTCTGTTAAATTGACTCAGTATTGCCTTCCACACAGAAACAAATGCTTAATAAGTGCATCAGTATCTAAGTTAGATATGTAAAATAAAATCTAGATAATTGGTTTGGTTTTGAAATTTTTATATTTCATCAGACTAATACAGCTTTAACAGAAATAAACTATTTATTATATGAGCCTGTCTCAAAAGGTGATAACTCTTTTTTTTTTGTCCGTTGTAACAATTGACACAAAACAGCACAGAAATGGTTACACTGAAAACACAAGGACATTTGCTTCAAATCAATATGTATTCTAGTGTATTGGGATTTTGAAACACCATGTAAAAAACAAATCAGTTTATCCTGAGCAAATGATTAAGCAGATAGTATGTTGATTGTTACAAGGGACGAAGTTTTGTCCCATATTGCTTAGCACCTTTCGAGACAGTCTCATATACCCACCATCAAATCCGAAATATGCCCCACCCCCCCTCTCAGACTGCCTAGCGGTACATCATACACGGTGCAGTGTCCCCTTCCCGTAAATGAAAATTTGAGTTTGATCCTTCGCCGAGTCGCCATGCCATTTGGCACTAATCTTGCTATGACTGTGTTATGACATAAAACCATTACTATTACTTGCTCACTACTTACTAATGGTATCATATTGTTAGGAATAGAATTATATGACATAGACATATAAATGATCCCATATTGTTAGATATATATATAGCAATGTGAGCAAAATTTTCAAACCACACTAATCTGAAAATGGATTGCATCGCCAGTTTTTGATTAGCTGTTTGAGGAGTCAACGGCTACATACTGAAGGCATTATACGTCCGCTATTAGTATTAATTCTACAAATCTTGCCGGAGGGTGTTGGTAGGGCAAGGAAGTTGCCTGTGGCTTTGTTGGCAGATTACTGAAAGCATCACTGTCTATATTGTCACCTATTCACGAACCATATTCAGGAATGTAGAGCGCAGGGTTCCGATGAGGAAGGTCGGGAATTCTAATCCCAGTCGAGTCAAACCAATGACTTCTAAAATATATACTTGTCGTTACCTACCCATGCAGTCCTCATTATTAGGATAGGATAAGGACTGGTTTGCACAGTATCACGATAATGTGAATGAGATATCAGGTCATGGCACTGGGGGCCTGGTCTCCCAGTGGGGCAGCACTATGAAGTCGCCATGAGTGTGCACTGTCACAAGTCGGTACCCATCCTGATATGACCTTAGATGTTGCTAGGACATAACACAGAAACAAACAATAATCGCAAATGTTGCCACTGTCAGACTCACAGCGCTTTTATATTATTACACACCTTTAAGTTACCTCACCGGCCATATATCTGTAGACAACTGTCCGAGAGCCATCGTGTCTATAATTATAGCTACAGGCTTTGATATTTGGTCGTAATTGTAGGTTGGTTTCATTGTTTTTTTCGCGCTCCATGAGTGTGAATTATATGGTGGGGTTGGTGAAGTGTGAGGTTTTTTTCGCGCCCCATGAGTGTGAGTAATATACGGTAAAATCCCCCGGTGGTGGTTTTATTACTTAAAAATTGATTCTTTTTGCTTCCTAGCCAGGCGCTCTGCATTATTAGGAATGGGCAAGGAGCAGTGGAATGAGGAAGACCAATCATCGCGATTGAAATTTCCCCTGCTTAAAGTTAAACAACTAATGTACCAACAACAAAAAAGGAAGAAAGAAAAAGCACACACCTAATACTACAGAACCAGACTCTGTCACTATGAGGGAGACCAGACAGGATGGCCGAATGAGTTAGAGCATCCTTCTCCCTTGTTGGTAGATCGTGGGTTCGAATCCTGGTCGAGTCAACCCAATGACTTAAATATTGATACTTGTTGCTACCTAGCCTGGCGCTCGGCATTATTAGGATATGGCAAGGACTGGTTTGGCTCAGTGTCAGGATAATGTGACTGAGTTGGATATCAGATCATTGTGCTGGCGGCCTGGTCTTCCAGTGGGGCAGCACTATAAAGTCGTCGTGAGTGCGCACTGTCACAAGTCGGTACCCATCCTGATATGACCTTAGATGTTTCTAGGACGTAAAACAACAAACAAACTTTGAGGGATTGGGGGGGGGGGGGCGGGGGGGGGGGTGTGCGCTGGGCTCTGGGCAGGCACCAGCCACTGTTTGGTATGCCAAGTACACAGTAGTCTTGGTACAGTAGTCCTCAGTGTGTAGGACACTCTGACAGCACCTCACTGCTGGGTATCAGCTATCTAGGCTCCATACGCCGCCACTGTGAACGCGATGTGCACTGGTTAGACTGACTGCGAGCCGGCAGGTGGGGTGGTGGTGGGAAGTGGAGGGGGGGGGGGGCATTCCGCCACTGTGATGTGGTGTACTATCGCCGGTGTGATTATCGCAACGGTATTGGCCTGAGTTACGATGACGCACACACAAATGTCAGGCCCATCATAAGCTAAGGCGGGTGTTGTGTGTGTGTGGTTTTTTTCACCCCCTCCCCCCCACCCCCCATTCTCTCTCCTAGGTTCTGTTTTTCCTCGGCGGTGAGGGGAAACACTCAACCCCCCTCGCCCCCGCCGCTACCATCACCACCAGCATACTGCTAATTTATTCTGGCCACACTTATGTGGTTCTTCCTCAACATTAATTTAATCCTTTCCCACTCTAAATTTGTGTACATGACACGCATACAAATATTCATTAAACAAATAAAAATGTTGTTAGTTATAAAATATTCTTGAAAATAGAGATCCCATTAAAACTTTATTTGTGCGTGTAGTATTAGTAGTAGTAAGCATGTAGGATGTCGGTTAAATATTTCTCCAGTGTTTGCTCTAGGCTTACTCTATTAGTCTATAGCCTCCTTCGTTGTTTTTCCTGTCCTTTCTTTTTCACTACCTGTACTTGTCATAGCTTCTTGCCGTTGTCAAATCGGTAGAGCGCAGGCTTACCTTGCGGGAGGTTGGGAGTTCGAATTCCAACCGAGTCAAAACAATGACTTATAAAATTGATACTTGTTGCTACCAAGCCTGGCGCTCGGTATTAATAGGATAGGACATGGTCTGTTTTATTGTTTGTTGTTGTTTTATGTCCTAGCAACATCTAAGGTCATATCAGGACGGGTACCGACTTGTGACAGTGCGCTGTGACTCATGGCGACTTTATAATGCTGTCCCACTGAGAAACCAGGCCGCCGGCACCATGACCTGGTATCCCACTCAGTCACATTATCCTAACACTGAGCACACCAGTCCTTGCTCTATCCTAATAATGCAGATCGCCTGGCTAGGAAGCGACAAGTATGCATTTTTACGTCATTGGTTTGACTTGACCAGGGTTCGAACCCACGATCTACCAGCACGGGAGATGGACGCTCTAACTCATTCGGCCATCCCGTCTGGTTGGACTGGTTTAAGTGCTTAGCACAGTGTCGGGGTAAGTAATGTGACTGTGGGATATCGGGTGGTCTGGTCTCGCAGTGGGACAGCACTATCAAGTCACCATGAGTGTGCACTGTCACAATTCTGTACCCGTCCTGATATGACCTTAGATTTTGCTAGTAGACGTGAAAGTAACACACAATCTAGGTAACCTAGCGGTAAATAGACACCCAACTGCAGACGTGGGCTGAGGTCACATGTGGGTGCTGCCGCCTGGTGGTCATGGTACGGGCGCTGTCCTGTTCTCACACTTGGACCCGGCGCCAGCATGATTTAATAAGTGATTTGCGCGGAATGTAGGCGTCATGTGACAGACACCCAGCTCTACGCGTCCTGATGAATAATAACTCGTATAAATAAATAGTTGTGGATGTACTGCGTTTTGTGGGCGTCCATTTTTGCAACAATGCTGTTTGTCTACAATAGTTTTTCTGGATTCCTTAAAGTTGCATAGTCTGATGGTTTTGGGTTTCTAACATTTTTCTGAGATAAATATATTAAGTTGATTGCTATAATCTACCTTACTTTAGTTTGAAGTGACTTTTATTGTCTATCGCTAAGTTTTTAGATACTTGAAGTACACACATGTCAAATTAGTTTCGGCAAGCACGCCAAAAGTCTGACACCATAGGGTTCTGCAGTAACAGGATCTATTAGATTGACTCAATATTCCCTTATATGTAGCACCAAATGCTTAATATTTGCATCAGTATCAAAGTTAGATATATAGAATCAAATCTAGATAATTGTTTTGGTTTTGAAAATTTGATGCTTCATCGGACTATACAGCTTTCAGGTGTCGGGGTGGACGCATTCAAATGAACTTTAAAACTCACCTCTGTGTCAGTTCTTATTGGAAATGTGCCAATTCTTTGATCTTACCAGAATGTTGTATTCTATATATAAGCTTTCTGAACATTTAACAATTTTTATGTAGACACAATTTCGGTATATATCCCGAACAGCTTGCAAGATGGTCTTATTTGGACAAAGTTTTGCCTGAAGTAGTTAAAACAATGTTTTGCTAAATAGAAAATAATGCTAATTGTCAGACGATTGAAAATTTATACTGTTCCAGAATGTTCACACTCCCCATTTAAATATGATTCATCTAAACAACCCGACGAAAACAATGAACTTTTTGAGGCCCACAGGTATAAATTGTGTGATGGCAGTCTGTCAATTGTGATATATACTTACCTTTGTGATTAGATATTGAATAAGGTCGCGCGATTACAAGCTTCGAGAATACGCATCTATCTTCTTTTTTTTCGGCTACAAGTACAAATGCCAGTATTGTATTTTGCATTTAAGTTTCTTCTGCCTTCTTTTTATTGTCCAATACCTGTGTTATTTTTGTTTTAAATGTTTTATGTGGTCTCCATTAGTAATGACCGGGCGCGATGGCCAAATCGGTAGAGCACAGGCCTCGCGTGCGGAAGATCAGGAGTTCGCGAGTTTGGTTCCCGGTCGAGTCAAACCGATGACTTAAATATTGATGCTTGTCGCTTCCTAGCCTGGTGCTTGGCATTATTAGGATAGGGCAAGGGCTGGTTAGCTCGGTGTCAGGATAATGTGACTGAGTGGGATATCGGGTCATGGTGCCGGCGGCCTGATTTCCCAGTGGGGCAGCACTATAAAATTGTCATGAGTGTGTACTGTCACAAGTCGGTACCCGTCCTGATATGACTTTAGATGTTGCTAGGAAGTAAAACAACAAACAAACAAACCATTAGTAATGCCAAGTTTAAATATTTAATAGAGCCTGCTCATGTATTAACGGGTCACCTACTTATCCAGTGTGATTTTAGTATTATTATTGTTTGTTGGGGGGTTTAAGTCCTGGCAACATCCAAGGCCATATCAGGACGGGTACCAACTTGTGATAGTGTGCACTCATGGCGACTACTCAGTCATATTACCCTATTACTGAGCTAACCAGTCGTTTTCCTATCCTAGTACTATCGAGCGCCAGACTAGGTAGTGTCAAGTATCACTTTTGTGCAACATTGGTTTGACTCGGCTGGTGGGATTCGAACTCAAGCTAGCACTTTACCGATTCTGCCACCATGTCCAGTTTATAATTAGGTGGTAGTAGTAGCAGCAGCAGTAGTAGTAGTAGTATTTGAGACTGTCTCAAAAGGTGCTAAGCAAAATGGGACAAAACTTTGTCCATTGTAACGATCAACATACTATCTACTTATGTATTTGCTCACGATAAACTGATTTGTTTTTTACACGGTGTTTATTAATCCCAATAGAATACATATTGATTTGAAGCAAATGTCCTTGTGTTTTCAGTGTTACCGTTTCTGTGCTGGTTTGTGTCAATCGTTACTATGGACCAAAAAACGAAGAGGTGGCACCTTTTGAGACAGGCTCATTTATTTAAATATCCAACTTTTGTTTGTGTGGCGAAACAGTGATTTCATGAATAGATTGAAACTTGTTTATTTGACATGAGAAAGTGGTATTATACATACATATATATATACATACATATATACATACATATATACATACATATATACAAACATATATACATACAGGGAAGGGTGACTGCCAAAAGTGGGAGTAGTTGTTTGGCGTTTACTCAGTCTACAACCCACATTGCTTCGTCAACACTCATCCCTGGCTGCTACTGTCACTGGTTGCTATTCGGATAGTGCTTATCCAGGGATGAGATATATCCACGTTTTCACTGATTTCCTCCCTAAAGAAAGGGGCCCCTCCTATAATGCATGCTTAACACTGCCAGGGAATCACGAAAAAAAAAATGTGCCATTGATTAGATATCAGATTATTTTCTTTCTTTCTTTCTTTTTTTCTTTCTTTCTTTTTTCTTTCTTTCTTTCTTTCTTTCTTTCTTTCTTTCTTTCTTTCTTTCTTTCTTTCTTTCTTTCTTTCTTTCTTTCTTTCTTCCCATAGCTTTCTTCGCCCCTGGAAATCATCTGGTTAGACGCTGTCGTTCCCAGTTTGTATCCTTACTAGCACAAGAAGGTCAAGTGGTGGTGGTGGTAGGGTTCTTCATCTCAGTTCTTGTCAAGGTTTGATGCTGGCGTGGACGTTATCCCTCCTCTTCCTCTCCCTCTCCCTCTCCTCTCCTCTCTTAGTCTTAAGCTAAGATTCCTTATACGTGGTATGCGGCATAGATATATGCCAACCCCCAATAGCCGATGTTTAATTTTTGTGCTGGGGGATGGTTAAACAAATAAAAGCACCAAAAAAGTACCCATGACATTTTTGGGTGGTTTTCCTCCAAATTTGTGAAGGAAGTTCAAAGTTAGTATTGTTTTCTATGGCAAATGCAGCAGTAATCGCATTCGCACCGATCGGTCCATGGGTCGATCCATTTGCCACATTCGCGTTCGCATTCGCCTTTGCATTCGGATGCATGGAAGCACCACTATTCATTTACATGCTTTTTGATTTTTTGCCGCATTCGCATACCGCATATTTGGAATCTTAGCTTTACCTTACTTTTTCTCTCCCTCCCTCCCGATAAGTACAATATGCATTGGCGTGCCGATGTGGCTTAACCCGCCTGCAAAATAGTCTTGCCCGGGGAGATGGGACAGTGGGTATTGCTCGCCACCAGCTTTGGACCTTGCAGGTAATCGAAACCACCTTCCGGGCGGATGTAGGCGGTGAATGGTTCAGTCACCCAAACAGAGAACAGATATCCCCGTAGGCCTGCCTGCCAATAGCCGTAATCGAAACCACCTTCCGGGCGGATGTAGGCGGTGAATGGTTCAGTCACCCAAACAGAGAACAGATATCCCTGTCGGCCTGCCTGCCAATAGCCGCACTGGTGTACCATGTCGACACAGTCGCAAATACTGGAGTTGAACCTGCCTTACCACAGGGGTCGAAGATCTATCCCCGTAGGCCTGCCAATAGCCGCACTGGTGTACCATGTCGACACAGTCACGAATACTGGAGTTGAACCCGCCTTACCGCAGGGGTGAAAGATCTATCCCCGTAGGCCTGCCTGCCAATAGCCGCACTGGTTTACCATGTCGACACAGTCGCAAATACTGGATTTGAACCCGCCTTACCGCAGGGGTGAAAGATCTATCCCCGTAGGCCTGCCTGCCAATAGCCGCACTGGTGTACCATGTCGACACAGTCGCAAATACTGGAGTTGAACCTGCCTTACCGCAGGGGTGAAAGATCTATCCCCGTAGGCCTGCCTGCCAATAGCCGCACTGGTTTACCATGTCGACACAGTCGCAAATACTGGATTTGAACCCGCCTTACCGCAGGGGTGAAAGATCTATCCCCGTAGGCCTGCCTGCCAATAGCCGCACTGGTGTACCATGTCGACACAGTCGCAAATACTGGAGTTGAACCTGCCTTACCGCAGGGGTGAAAGATCTATCCCCGTAGGCCTGCCTGCCAATAGCCGCACTGGTGTACCATGTCGACACAGTCGCAAATACTGGAGTTGAACCTGCCTTACCGCAGGGGTGAAAGATCTATCCCCGTAGGCCTGCCTGCCAATAGCCGCACTGGTGTACCATGTCGACACAGTCGCAAATACTGGAGTTGATCCCGCCTTACCGCAGGGGTGAAAGATCTATCCCCGTAGGCCTGCCTGGCAATAGCCGCACTGGTGTACCATGTCGACACAGTTGCAAGTACTGGAGTTGAACCCGCCTTACCTTACCACAGGGGTGAAAGATCTATCCACGTAGGCCTGCCTGCCAATATCTGCACTGGTGTACCATGTCGACACAGTTGCAAATACTGGAGTTGAACCCGCCTTACCTTACCACAGGGGTGAAAGATCTATCCCCATAGGCCTGCCTGCCAATAGCCGCACTGGTGTACCATGTCGACAGTCGCAAATACTGGAGTTGAACCCGCCTTACCACAGGGGTGAAAGATCTATCCCTGTAGGTCTGCCTGCCAATAGGCGCACTGGTGTACCATGTCGACACAGTCGCAAATACTGGAGTTGAACCCGCCTTACCGCAGCGGTGAAAGATCTGCACGATTTTGCAGATCTGCCAGATTGTTGATATCCATTGATTAACGTTTAAAAAGGTGAGAGTATATTTTATATGAAATGACAGCAATTGATAAAGCTGCGAACTCACTGGATGCGTGCGGTTCTCACGCGTAAATAGCGAACACACTGGACGCGTCTGCCACGCGACTAAAGGCCGGTACACACCTCCCGTATAAAACCCCCATTCCCCTTCTTCCATTCCTCCTCTTCCATTTCCCCCCTCTTCCATTCCCCCCTCTTGCATTCCCCCTGTTGCGTTCCTCCCTGTTGCTTTCCCCCCTCTTCCATCCCTCCTCTTCCATTCCCCCCTCTCCCATTGCCTCTCTTCCATTCTCCCTCTTCCATTCCCCTCTTCCGATCCCCATCTTCCATCCCTCCTCTTCCATTCCCCATTCTCCATCTTCCGTTCCCCCTCTTCCATTCCCCTTCTTCCATTCCTCCTCTTCCATTCCCCCCTCTTCCATTCCCTCCCTTTCCATTCCCTCCTCTTGTGTTCCCCTCTTGCATTCCCCTGTTGCGTTCCCCCTCTTCCATTCCCCTTCTTCCATTCCTCTTCTATTCCCCCCTCTTCCATTCCCCTCTCTTCCATTCCATCCCCTTCCATTCCCTCCTCTTGTGTTCCCCTCTTGCATTCCCCCTGTTGCGTTCCTCCCTGTTGCTTTCCCCCCTCTTGCGTTCCCCCATCTTCCGTTCCCCCTCTTCCATTCCCCTTCCATCCCTCCTCTTACATTCCCCCCTCTCCCATTCCCCCTCTTCCATTCTCCGTCTTCCGTCCCTCTTCCATTCCCCTCTCTTCCATTCCCTCCCTTTGTGTTCCCCTCTTGCATTCCCTGTTGCTTTACCCCCTGTTGCGTTACCCCCTCTTCCGTTCCCCCTCTTCCATCCCTCCTCTTCCATTCCCCCCTCTTCCGATCCCCGTCTTCCGTCCCTCCTCTTCTGTCCCTCCTCTTCCATTCCCCATTCTCCATCTTCCATTCCCCCTCTTCCATCCCTCTTCCATTCCCCCCTCTCCCATTCCCCCTCTTCCATTGTCCCTCTTCTGTTCCTCCTCTTCCGTCCCTCCTCTTCCATTCCCCATTCTCCATCTTCCATTCCCCGTCTTGCATTCCCCGTCTTCCGTTCCCCCCTCTTGCTTTCCCCCTCTTTCATTCCCCCTTCTTGCATTCCCCTCCTCTTGCATTCCGCCTCTTTCATTCTCCAAGAGGGGGAATGGAAGAGGGCGAATGAAAGAGGGGGAATGGAAGAGGGGGAATGGAAGGACACACACATAACACACTGTGTAGTCGGGCAAATTCGGTCAAAAGCCAAGCGTCACCACGCGTCAAGCGTAAAAAAATCACTCCAAAAGCGATTCGTGACGCACACGTGAGAAACGCACGCGCCAGTGTGTTCGGGTTCTCTTTATTACATACATTTTGATTTTTGACGCACACGCGAGATACGCGTCCAGTGTGTTCGCAGCTTTAGTCCGAATCTTATTCTTATATTACCTTAGATGTTGCTGGAGTATAAAACTTAGTCAAGAAAGAGTTAGGTATTGGTGATAATGTAGTCGCAACAAGGAGAGTTGAAACCTGACTTCTGGCATTTTCCCGGGATTCCCTGACAGTGCTAAATCCTATTGGGGGAAGTCCACGTTTTTGCGGAAATTCTCTGTTTGGTGGCATTTTTTCCGCGTTTTGTTTGTTTGTTGGAGACCACTTTCAAACTTATTTGTTACCTTCAGTAACAAGACGCACATGCCTAATCGTCACATACAACGTTCTACCCGCACGCATTCGACAAACTCTACTATTGTAGTCTTTGGTAGGTCGTGGGGTTCGAACCCTGGCCGATTCAGACCAATGACGTAAAAATTGATACTTGTCGCTTCCCATCCAGGCGCTCAGCATTATTAGGATATGGCAAGGACTGGTTGGCTCAGTGTCGGGATAATGTGACTGTGTGGGATATCAGGTTATGGTGCTGGTGGCCTGGTCTCCCAGGGTGGCAGCACTACAAAGTCACCATGAGTACGCAGTGTCACGAGTTGGTACCCATCCTGATATGACCTTAGATGTTGCCAGGACGTAAAACTCCCACAACCAACTGGAGTTGAACCCCCCTTACCTCCAGTAAACTCTATCTACTATTGTAGTGCATGGTAGCTTGATGATTCATAGATGGCTTCATTTTTATTTTTAGACACATCTATTTGTCTCGGGTGGGTTAAAAAATAATTAATTAATATTTTATTTTCAAATAAAAAGTCCACTTTTAAGAGAGATGAGGACGGGTACAGCTATTGCAATTCCTTCATGCATTCGGGTGTATGCGAGCATATAAATATATGGCTAGATCCGATCAAGTTACTAAGATATATATATGTTACTGACCTGTGCTCGTGAAGGGAGCTTGTGGGTGGGTTGGTTGTGGGGGTGGGGGTGGAAAGCCCCAAGCCCCCCCCCCCCACACTCACAGCCTCAGGCTACTGAGAGAGGGGCTACTAAATGTCAAACAGGCCGGATTGTTGCACTATTCAGTGGCAGCCATGTGCCAGTTGGGTTGTTTCTCTTCTGGTATGTGATGCGGTATCGGAACATGTGTGTGTTTTATATATAATAATATATATATATAAATTTATTATAACGAGCAAGTAAATTTCTGTCTTCATTAAAGCTGCATAGTCCGATGAAGCATCAAATTTTCAAACCCAAAGCAATTATCTAGATTTTATCCTACATATCTAACTTAGATACTGCTGCAGTTATTAAGCATTTGTTGCCACATAAAAGGGATACTGAGGAAATTTAATAAAAAAACCTGTTATTGCTGAAGCCTATGGTGTCAGAGTTTTGGCGTGCCTGTGTATACTTCAAATATCTCAAAAGTTAGTCATTTGAAATAAAAGTTACTTTAAACTAAAGTAAGGTATATTATAACACTGAATTTAATATATTTATCTCAGAAAAATGGCCTAAACTCAAAACTCGGACTCTGCAACTTTAATCGCCAGGATTTTAATGATATTACATTATGTTAAAGGAATAATTCCGGAATGGAATAACATTACGGAGAATTTAGCTATCCTTAGTTTAGCGGAAGGAGTAAGAATACCTTTGATTGAGAACCTATTCAAAATAGCATACCTTTCCCATACCGATTTCATGGTTCAGAACATGCCAGAACTAATTTGACCTCCCCCGGCCTCACTGCCCTTCCCCCTCCCATCCCCACCCTTCCCTCTCCCTATCTCCCTCCTCATCCCTCTTACCCAGCGCGCTCACACACCTCCCTCCCTTCCCCCACACTCCCTCTCCCCCTCCCTGATGTAAGTGGGGGGGGGGGAGGTACCCACTGGTTGCGTGTTGCTAGCCCTATAGAACTCCCACCACCACCGCTAGCTCCACCCCTGCCACCGTACACACATTCTGTGTGGTGGGAGTTGACGGTGTGGGTGGGTGTGGTGGAGGTGAAGGTTGTTTGGGGTGGAGTTGTAGGGGTCTTGGAGAGCGACACACATACCAAGCGACAGCATGGTTTCTTCTGACACTCCAATGCTATCAAAATGATCAAACCCACTACCTGGTGCGCTGGGTGTTCTCTTGATTACACAGTACATTCTGAGTGAGCCGTCTTAGTGTTATAGGGTCTTTGTATCAACCAAACGGGATGACCGCATCAGTTAGAGCGTCGTCGGTTCTAACCCTGGTCGAGTCAAACCAACTTAAAAATTGATATGCGTCGCTTCCTAGCCAGGCGCTCGTCATTATTAGGATAGGGCAAGGACTGGCTGGTTCAGTTTCAGGATAATGTCACAGTGGGATATACGGTCATGGTGTTGGTGGCCTAGTCTCCCTGTCAGGCAGCACTATAAAGTCGCCATGAATTCGCACTGTCACAGGTCGGTACCCGTCCTGATATGACCTTAGCTGTTGCTAGGACATTAAACAACAAACAAAACTTAATGGTACTTTATAGTGCTGCCCCACTGGAAGACCAGGGCCGCCGGCGCCATGACACGCTTCCCCACTCAAGTCACATTATCCTGATACTGGGTGAACCAGTGCTTGTCCTATCCTAGTAATGCTGGCTGAGCTCCAAGCTAAGGAACTCCAAATATCAATGTTGTAAATCATTAGTTTGACTGGGCCGGGATCAAACCAAAGTGCATGGATTTATTTATGGGTGGAAATTAATAATAATAATAATAATAATGTAAAGGCGGGAGGAAGAGGGCTGGAACTTATGGGGCTGTCACACTACGACGTTTCTCCCGGCGACCCGTCAGCGTTGAAAATAAAATCTTGCGCGTCGAGAAACGTCAAACTTTTCGGCGGTTTGGGGGAAAAGATCGGGGTCGGCGTTATGCGCGCGCGGCCAACGTGTGTCGACGCGCTGGGGGGGGGGGGGGAAGTTTGGCGTGACGTCTTCATTTAACCTTAAATGTTGCTAGGGCGTAAAACAAAAACGGCCCAGTTTGCCGCAACGTGTGAGCAACACCCTCCCGCGCGCGCCGTCTTCCTAGCGTTCCCATAACGTTATTCCGGCGCGTCCAACGCAGCGCGACGCGCGCCTAACGTCCTTACCCATATATTTGCGCGCGCTGGCGGTCGTTGGGTTGTTTTTGACATGTTGAAAACACTCAGCGACCAATAACGCGCGCCGACTTTCTCCGCCGACCGTCAACGTCAAACATAGTGTACCGACGTGTACCGATGCGCACATAACGCGCTCCCAGCGTTTCTCGATATTTCACCCATTTTCGCCCAAATACACCACCACACGTTGACGGGTCGCCGGCGAGAAGCGTCGTAGTGTGACAGCCCCATTAGTAAATGCCCCGCCACGAAAATCAGAAGGAGGGGGTGAGGAAGGGAGAAAAGGTGGGGGGGAGGGGGGGTCCAGCTAACACTAGATAGGTTCTCTGTAGATAAAAGATTCACCCGGTACTTGTACTAGTACTACACGGGTGAAGGACAATGTAGTGTAAATACGGGCGAAAATAGCTTTAGTATGGAACAGGAAATAGAAACTGGTTCCATGATCAAATGTCTACATATATTGGCACAGATTTGGTGAAATGGGAGAGAAGGCAAGATGGTGGCCATAGGACGCCATCGATTTCACTTTTAAATCGTATTAAACTAGCTATTTTATTATATTTTTCAACTCAAAGGTAGTGGGAAAATAATAAGACATATCTAAAGAATAATTGTTGCTTCTTAGATTGTGAAATTAGGCTCTCATTTCATTAACCCACATCTTCGACCGTTTTTATATATGGTTGGTATTCACCCGTGTACTGCGAGTACCGGGTGAATCCTTTATCTAGGTTCTCTGTAACTGTGATTATTCGCTCCCGCTCTGATCCAGCTTAATAGTCGGTAGGCTGGTTGTTGACTTTGATGTACAGAAAGTTTCTTGGGTGACTGGACATGGAGAGCAACTTTACGGATTCTAACTGCGCCTCTGTGAAACCACACACCGCACCTCCCGCGCATGCGCACGGTGTTACCAACCAGTCCGCCCCGGTACGACCAAATATTGGCTCATCGTGAGCGAGATCTCAAAAGGACCAGATGGGATGGCCGAATGAGTTGAGCGTCTGTCTCCCGTTTTGGGAGATCGTGGGATTCGAACCCTGGTCAGGGCAAACCAATGACTTAAAAATTGATACTTGTCGCTTCCTCGCCAGGCGCTCGGCATTAATAGGATAGGGCGATGGCTGGTTAGGTCACTGTCAGGATAATGTGACCTAGTGGGATGTTGGGAGATCGTTAGTTCCTGTCCTGATATGACCTTAGATGTTGCCAGGACGTAAAACTCCAACATACATACATACATACATACATACATACATACATACATACATACATACATACATACATACATACATACATACATACATACATACATACATACTACTACATACATACATGCATCATGCATGCATACATACATCATACATACATACATACATACATACATACATACATACATACACACATACATACATACATACATTGAATTATACATGTATGCACGTGATGGTATAATTTGGGCTAAGGTGCATTTGGCAGTACCATGTTATATTTTTGTGAGAGGAGATTGTCGGCGAACAGTTAGAGACGAGAGCCCTGTGGTTTTGATCTGCCCATTTACCTAGCCGTGACCCCGACAAGTCGGGTTCACCAGAGTGCAATGAGTCCTCGATAAGTGGATTCGCGGAGAACTAGGTAGCTTCGTTGGGTTTTGTAGAGTGTTTTAAAAAAAAAATTAAATTATGTTGGCGAACATTTTTTCCCCGTTTTAGAAACAACGAAAACTATCACATATCCCACAATGTTTCCTAATTTGGATTTGTAGAACTGTTTAAATATGTATTGGTTTAAAAATAAAGGACACACACACACACAGAGGACGCGGAGATGGTGAGTTTTTCGCCAAATTTGGAAGTGTTCCGACATTTTGTCAGAATGTTGTTTGCAGCAGTGAATATTAAAGTTGCATAGTCCGATGGTTTTGAGTTTCTGGTTTTTTTTCTGAGATAAATATATAATGTTGGTCATTATACTGTACCTTACTTTGGTTTGAAGTAACTTTAACTCTAACTTTGAGGTATTTGAAATGCTAATATGCTAAATTAATCTTGGCAAGCTTGCCAAAACTCTGTCACCATAGGGGACCAGACAGGATGGCCAAATGAGTTGAGCGCCCGTCTCTGGTTTTGGTAGATCGTGGGATTCAAGCTTACAGATTCAAAACCTGATCGAATCAAACCAATGACATAAAATTGATATTTGTCGCTTCCAAGCCTGGCGTTCGGCATTAATAGGATAGGTCAAGGACTGGTTGGCTCAGTGTCAGGATAATGTGACTGAGTGCGATATCAGGTCATGGTGCTGGCAGCCTGGTCTCCCAGTGGGGCAGCACTACAAAGTCACCATGAGTCTGCACTGTCACAAGTCGGTACCCATCCTGATATGACCTTAGATGTTGACAGGACATAAATCTCCAACCACCAACCGCAGGGAGGAGACTGCTACTGTAATAACAGAGTGATCTCCAACTGATCTCCCGTGTTGGTAGATCGTGGGTTCGAACCCTGGTCGAGTCAAACCAATGACTTAACCATTGATACTTGTCACTTCCAAGCCTGGAGCTCGGCATTATTAGGATAGGACAAGGACTGGTTGGCTCAGTGTCAGGATAATGTGACTGAATGGGATATCAGGTCATGGTGCTTTCGGCCTGGTCTCCCAGTGGGGCAGCACTATAAAAATCACCATGAGTTTGCACTGTCACAAGTCGGTTCCCGTCCTGATATGACCTTAGATGGCAGCATCAAGGGCGGTTGATGTATGGAACTCCCAACATCTCCCGACCAGCCACTGCAGGGACAAATAGTTTTGTGCCTGTCTTGACATGTTCTTGCCGGTGTGAAACCTCTATTTGCTCCCCGAGAGAGTGCCGCTGGTAACTTGCAAAAGCCAGCAGCACTTCAACACTTTTGCAGGCAGCTTTCATGAAATGTACAACTGCACAAAGGAGAGCGGCAGTCAGGTAATGAAAGCAGTCTTTGTCGCATCGCGACTGACAGCATGATGATGATGATGATGATGATGATGATGATGATGATGATGATGATGATGATGATGAGCAGTAAGCGTTCTGCAGCATAAACAACTTAAGCAAGTATGGCTGGCAGCGTCCAAATTCATTCACTCACACAGGATGGACTAGTGGTTAGGTCGGCAGCTGTCTGCGTGTGTGAAGGAAGATCGTGGGATCGGACCAGATGTGGTGGCTGAATCGTAGAGCACAGGCTTCCCATGTGGAAGGTCGGAAGTTTGAATCTGAGCCGAGTCAAAACAATGAATTATGGAATATACTTGTCGCTACTTAGCCTGGCGCTCAGCATTATTAGGATAGGGAAAAGGCTGGTTGGCACAGTATCAGGATAATGTGACTGTGGGGTATTGGGTCATGGTGCTGGTGGCATGGTCTCCCACTTCCAGTTGGGTAGCACGATAAAGTTGCCATCAGTGTGCACTGTCACAAGTTGGTACCCATCCTGATATGACCTTAGATTTTGCTAGAACGTAAAACAACAAACAAAACAAACAACCATGGGATCGTGCCCCATCGCCGAATCAAACCAAACACTTGAAGTTGCATAGTCCGATGGTTTGAGTTTCTGTCATTTTTCTGAGATAAATATACTAAATTGATCGTTATAATTTACTGTACTTTAGTCTGAAGTAACTTTTATTTTAAATGGCTATCTTCTGAGATATTTGAAGTGCAAACATGTTAGATTAGTTTTGGCAAGCATGCCAAAACTCCATAGGTTTCTGCAGTGATAGGTTGTATTGAATTGGCTTGGTATTCCCTTCTATGTGGCAACAAAGGCTTAATAAGTGAACCAGTATCCATATTAGATATGTAGAATCAATTCTAGATAATTGTTTTGTTTTTGAAAATTTGATGCTTGGTCGGACTATGCAGCTTTAAACAAAATTGATACATATCAAAGACCCTATAATACTAAGACGGCTCACTCCCTATCTCTCCCATGGTATTGTAAATTTCGCAGTGCCACCTTGTGGTGTGTTTGAATCTTTGATCAGCCCAGCTGCTGGTTGGTGTTTCACATGTAAACACATACAATTATATTATACATGAGATAGGTAAGTATGAATACACATCAATATGAAATTGTCATGAACAAATACACATCATCATCAGCATCGCCATCATCACACATCTTTCACATTCATATATACATTTATACATATAATATAGCACCTGTTTAACCAAGAGAACAGCCAGTGCACCAAGTGGTGGGTTTGATCATTTTGATTACACAGTACAGGCTGAGTGAGCCGTCTTAGTATTATAGGGTCTTTGTACATACCAACACCATGCCTGGGGTTTACATGTACTATATGATATTATGATAAGCAAGGGCTGGTGACTGAGTGGGATATTCAATCATGGTGCTGGTTGCTCGGCAGCACTACTAAGCTCCCACAAGTCAGTATCCATCCTGTTGTGACGTAGTGCTAGGAGGTGAAACCACATTCAATCTGGCCATCCTGTGCTGGGAGTGTCTGTGGTGTAATGTTGGTGGTGCAATATGAACTGGTTGGGCCTCACTCATAGTGGGTTTCAATGTTTGGTGCTCTTTGTGTTTCCTTCTTGGGAGGGGGGGGGGGGGTCACCCAGATTGGTTGGTTTTTATGTCCTGGTAACATCTAAGGTCATATCAGGACGGGTACCAACTTGTGATAGTGTCCACTCATGGTGACTTTATAGTACTGCCCCAATGGGAGATCAGGCCACCAGCACCATGACCCGATATCCTACTCAGTCACATTATCCTGACACTGAGCTAACCAATCTTTGCCCTATTCTATTAATGCCGAGTGCCAAGCTAGGAAGTGACATATAAATTGTATCAGTCATTGGTTTGACTAGACTGGTGTCGCCGTTTCAGATGCCTTTCAGTTTCATGTGCATGTGTCAAAATCTAACAGCATCGTCACTAACCTTATAAATTTAATATAATGTTTTTGGTAAAGATGTTTTCTATATGTGTACCAAGCGATTTGTTTCTAGGTGGTGTGGTTTTAGAGATATTTCACTTTTCCTGTATTTTATGTATGAAGATTGCTCACAACCATTGACAATGCCTTGAGTTTGATGGTACGCGCAGTGCAAAACCTTAGTTTTATTCAAAATTAATAGAAATCAAGAACCCTAACCTTATAAATTTAATATAATGTTTTTGGTAAAGATGTTTTCTATATGTGCACCAAGCGAATTGTTAATAGGTGGTGTGGTTTTAGAGATATTTCACTTTTTCTGTATTTTCTGTATGAAAATTGCTCACGACCATTGACAATGCCTTGAGTTTGAGTCTAATCACACGGCTGAGCACGGTACACGGCTGAGCACGCCACACCGGGTACCGAATTCCTGGTTTCCCGTACGCGAGGCCTGCGCTCTACCGACGGTCACCGCGCCCGGTTGGATGCTTCTTTGGGGGTGGGGGTGGGGGTGGGGGTCCCCCAGAACCCATGACCGCCTTTACGACGCCCACTTGAGATGCGATAACATTCGGCCTTTTTGAACAGCGCGGTATCAATCGTTGATAGAGCTGCCTCTGCCATGTACAGATAACGGCTCTCAATGTTGACTGGGGATGTTTAGTAGGGAATGATTACCGGTAGGGACAGCGTCTGTTACATTATTGTACTCGGGGGTGTGTGTGTGTGTGGGTCGGGGCTCGATCCTGGTGACAAATATAACCCAGATTGGTGGTGAGTGAGAAAAGAGGTCAGGGGCCCCGTTGATTTAAAATAGTTGTGGTTTGTCTCTACACATGTTGATTCTGTGACGTGCTTGAATGCCCTGGGTGAGAGTAGTGCCGGTGTAAAGATTTCAAATTCCCCTCTGATTGAAGTTCCCCCCCCCCCGGGAACTTGAAAACGTTTTCAAATTCATCCCAGGGGAATTTGAAAATGTCTTCGCTTTCCCTCCCCCCATTTGGGGGGAATTTTCTTTATTTTTGTTATTTCTTTATATTTTTCATAGCAAATATGAAAATACACGGAGAATACCATAATGGAAATTGTTACTAGTACAACAAAACATATTTCACCCCAAATGACACAAAAAGTCTCGAAGATGGCTAAGAAAAAAATATTATAGGTCTGAATTTTAAAACTGATGGGGGAATTTGAAAATAGGGAGAGGAATCTGAAAACTGTTTTTAATTTCCCTCCCGGGAATCTGAAAACGTTTTCAATTTCACCGGAGGGAAATTTAAAACGCTTTCAGATTCCCCAGGAGGGAAATTTAAAACGCTTTCAGATTCCCCAGGGGAACTTGAAAAGGGGGGGAAATTGAAATCGTTACACCGGTGTACCGAATGTAGTCACACTCTGGGTTCGCCCGCGTCCATCATTGAAAGTCTTGAATTTCCTGAATTTAGATTTTTTGTTGTTGTTCGAGTACCCTCGAATATTCTTGAATTTAACCGCATATTCTTGAATCTGGAGGCCGCTCTTTTTGTATGAATTACAGATTATAACATGCCACATGATATTTGAGATGAATTCGTTTTTGGGTGTGTGGGTTTTTGTTTTTTTGGTACAAATTCCTGTCAGTTAGTTTTGTGGAATTTCTTTTCCCAAAATTACATGCTTTTGTTGATTATATAAAATGTTGAGTGTCTCCTTGATTGGTTGTTTTTGGAGATTTACGTCCTGGCAACATCTATGGTCATATCAGAACGGGTACAGACTTGTGATAGTGTTCACTCATGGCGACTTTATAGTGCTACCGCACTGGGAGACCAGGCCACCAGCACCATGACCTGATATCCCACTCACTCACATTATCCTGACACTGAGCCAACCAGTCCTTGCCCTATCATAATAATGCCGAGCGCCTGGCTAGGAAGCGACAAGTATCAATGTTTAAGTCATTGGTTTGACTCGACCTGATATCCCACTCACTCACATTATCCCGACACTGGGCCAACCAGTCCTTGCCTTATCCTAGTGATGTTGAGCGCCTGGCTAGGAAGTATAAATTTGTATTATGGCATGTGATGTGTCACTGCCCACCAGCTGGACAGCCAATGGAAGGTAACCATGCCAAAATTAACCAGATAACACACCTAACAACCACGTGCAAGCCTATGATATGTAAATATGAGTAGGCTAGTCTAGTAATAAGAGTTGACATATATATATACCGGGACTGATCAAAAATGTTTGTTTCAGTTCCCGATGGCCACGAAGCGGAGTAAGCGCGGTGCAGCAGCAGCCGAGGGGCGTGTTCCGAGTGGAGTGGACGAGGAGTACGACTCCTCACCCGTGTTGTCGGCAGGGCCGTCGACACAGCCCCGGGCGCATATCCTCTCCGACCCGGACGAGGACGCAGTGCCTGATGTGCCTGCGCCTCCAGATTGGGAGGCTCGCTTTGCAAGATTGGAAAGCCACATCTTGACTGCCAAATCGCCTGTGTCTCGGAAGCGGCGTAGGCCGAGTGTCCAAGAGGATTCATTTGAAGATTTCTTGGACACAGACTCGGCGGTGGAGCTTAAGGCTCCTCCTCCTCCTTCTCCTAAACGGAGAAAGAAGAAGAAACAGGTGATTTCTTCGGGTGATGATTTCACCAAGGAGCGGGCAGAGTCTGGTTTGCGCAAAAAGCGGAAGACTAAGTCCAAAAAGAAGAAGAAGAAAAGGAAATATTCTTCTCCTGAGTCGTCCACTGGGTCTACTTCTACGGAATCAGACTCAGACACCGTATATGAAGGGGTCTATGCGGACATTGGCACTAAAGTGGCTAAGAAGGTGGAGAAGCCAAAGGCTAAGCGGATTAAAACCACTACGCTTATGCGCGAGACCGTGAATGGTCATTTTCGCACGTTCAAACCGGCGGAGGTTATCTCCAAGTTAGGAGATGAGTTAACAGGCATAAAGGGTGTTCCCAACTCCATCATTAAAGAGATGGATCGGGATGTCAATATGACGGATGACCGTAAGAAGTTTGAGGATGTGTTGCACACAGTGCATAAGGCAGTGTTGGCTACCCTAACAGCTATTGTTCCTGTGGCTAATAGGATGCAGAGTGAAAATAAGTTCTCATCTTTGGCTAAGACAATGGACAAAGGCATTGCAGTACTAGCGGCGGCAGGTAATTACCTGTCGTTTCGAAGATATGAAAATGTCTTCAAGTCAGTTTGCACAGATGCTGGCAAAGAAGTGGCTCGCTCTAAGAAGGTTACCGATAATGAGGGGAAGGAGTTTACGCTCTATCTTGCTCCAGAGCCGATTAAAGGGAAACCTTTAGATAATACCAAGATGTTTGGCGGTCAACTACAATACCTCTATAAAGAGGTAGAGACTGCAGCCAAGAGTGGCAAAAACATGGATGGCAAGAAGAAACAGGAAGTTCCTCGTTTCAAAAAGTCACGAGGGGATTTTCGTCCACGACGGTTCACCAGAGGAACCAGACCGAGTTCAAACTTTGGTCAAGGGTTTCGGGGCCGGGGCGCTCGCCCAGGCTGGACCGACAACACCGCACGGCCAATAGGTCGAGGGTTCAACTCGTCGAGACCTTTCCCCAGGGGGGGGTCCAAGTAGAGGTCCAAACACAAACTTTACAAGTCCCTGTAGCCTCTAAAAACACACAAACTGTAAGCAACTTTGTGGCTGGTAATATTAGTAATCATATTTCTGAGTGGCACAAAATTACTAGTGACCAAGAAATTATAGAAATAGTTAGGGGTGTTCAAATTCCTTTTACACAAATTCCTGTACAAAGTATAATACCTTTTCCATATAACATTCAACCAGTTGAACGAGACGCACTAACTAAACAGGTACATAAATTCTTTGAGAAAGGAATTATACAAAAAGTGACACACTGTTCAGGACAGTTTATTTCAAACATTTTCTCGAGACCGAAGCCTAATGGTGATGTTCGAATGATCCTGGATTTAACAATCCTTAATAAAAGGGTGGAATATAGACATTTTAAAATGTTCTCTCTAGATACGGCACGGGATCTGATTACACCAGATGCGTGGATGGCTAGTGTTGATTTACAGGATGCATATTATACGCTTCCCATAATGGAAAAATACCGAAAATTTCTTCGATTTATTTGGGATAACCAACTCTATGAGTTTACCTGTATGCCGAATGGCTTAGCTTGTGCGCCACGTTTATTTACTAAATTGCTTAAACCTGTTTTCTCGGTAATGGCGAGGAAGGGTCATATAATGTTTCCATACATAGATGATTCTTTTATTATAGCATCAACACAAATTGGTTGTGTGAATGCAGTTTTGGATTTATGTGCATTACTCACTAAATTGGGGTTTTATGTACATCAACAAAAGTCAGTGTTTAAACCAACAAAACAACTTAAATGTTTAGGGTTTATTCTGGATACACAGTCCCTTACAGTGTCGATAACAGAACAAAAACTAATTAAGTTTATGACTACAGCGACTCAGCTTATTAAGTTATCAAAGCCAAAAATTAGACAGGTTGCTGTTCTTATTGGCATAATGACCTCATATGCACCTGCGGTGTTATATGGGAAGGCCCATATTAAGTCGCTAGAAATAGATAAAAAATTTAGCGTTAACACGAACTAAAGGCAATTTTGAGCGAAAGATGTTTATTTCGCAAGAAGGGTTACAGGATATTGGATGGTGGATGCAACATATAGCAAGTTCACCAAATCCAAGCCGCATGGCGGAACCTAATACAGTAATTACTACTGATGCTTCGTTAGAAGGTTGGGGAGCTCATCGAGATGGGGTCACAACAGGAGGTAGATGGAATGATGATGAAAAATCAGACCATATTAATGCACTAGAATTGCGTGCTATTTATCTGGGCTTACGTAGTTTAGTAAAGATAAATAAATCACAGGTTAGAATACTAACTGATAATACTACTGCCATGGCATATATTCGTAACATGGGTGGAACCAAATCAAAGTCTTGCAATCAGTTATCTAAACTGATTTGGAACTGGGCACAGGCTCAACAAGTCTGGCTGACTGTAGCGCATATTCCAGGGTCACAAAATACACTTGCAGATTATAAAAGTAGAAATTTCCATGACCATTTAGAGTGGTCTCTCTCTACACATTTGTTTAACTTCGTTTGTGAAAAATGGGGTACACCTGAAGTTGACCTATTTGCATCACGAAATAATAACAAGTTACCCTGTTATGTTTCTTGGCATCCTGAACCGGATGCTTGGAAAGTAGATGCGTTTGCTATTACCTGGGAAAATAATTATTTTTATATTTTCCCACCATTTAGCATTATCAGCCGAGTAGTGAGAAAAATCGGCTTGGAAGGGACACATGCGATACTGGTGGTGCCCGATTGGGACACGCAACCTTGGCTGCCAGCAGTTTCACAACTGGCAAAAGATTGTATACGATTCCCAAGAAAACTCGGGAATCTGACGCACCACGGACCGCTAGTGGTTCACGGCGACGTGTCAACGACGCCCCTATTGGCATTCCTTTTCTAAGGAAGCAGCTACAGCAATTTGGATTGGACAGAATTACTGAGGATAGGATAGTATCGGATGCCTGGAGGCCAGGAACTGTCAAAATGTATACAACCTATTTAAAGAAATGGGGTGTACATTGTTTGTTAATGAAAGTTAAGCCAACAAATCCAAAGATTTCACAAGTAGCTCGGTTTCTTCGTTCTCTAGAGGATGAAGGACTTTCCTTTGGATCGATTAATGCGGCGAGGTGTGCGTTATCAATTATATTACCTAGAATTGATGGCGAAACAGTTGGAAAACATCATGTTATTTGTTATTTACTTCGTTCAATTTATCAAAGGAATCCTCCAAAACCAAAGTATAGTCGGTTTTGGGATGTTTCTATAGTATTTAAGTTGTTTCAGGCTTGGCCTCACAACTCGTGGTTAGATATAAAACAGTTAGGTTTTAAGGTCGCGGTCCTGTTATTGTTAGTAACCGGACACAGAGGACAGACGATTGTTGCTTTATCTTTAACTGGATTAGAAATAGACAAGCAACAAGCTACGTTTGATTTAGAAAAATTGCTTAAATCGAACACGTTAGGTGATCCTTTATCAACGGTTCACTTAGACTGTTTTCCGAATGATCGGAAATTATGTGTTGTGTCGGCCATACGGGCTTATATATACAAGACAAAGGATTTACGTGCATCACAACAACTATTAGTGAGCTTTATAAAGCCACATAAGGCGATTTCACGAGACACACTTGCCAGATGGACAATTACTGTGTTGAAATTGGCTGGGGTGGATACGAGTAAATACTCTTCCCACTCAACTAGAGGAGCCATGGTCTCCAAGGCGCGGGTGCTTGGTATTTCTGTGAAAAGAATACTAGCGCATGCAGGCTGGAAGACGGCTAAGTCGTTTGCAAAACATTATAATAAACGACTAGAAAAGCCTACCGGTGTTGCAAAGCGTCTTCTCGCCAACTAACAAGAATAGGTGAGAACAAAAATTTAGAATGTTATAATAATAAGAAAGAATGATATTAAGGATAAAAATGAATTATGTAAAGGTCTCCCTAGCCTGAGGCTAGCCTGAGGCTGTTTACCGAGGTAAAATAGTATAGTTATACGAGTCTTACCTTGGTACAGATGATGGATAACTGTTGTTTTACCGAGGTATAAGCCTCGGATAGATGTGGGCTAGGGCCCTCCCGCCACACCCTGCCACATCTATTCCGTTGGTGTACCTTTTCGGTAAAGTAATAGTATCCATTGTTTGAAAGTCATTTTTATCCTCAATAAGTAGGTTAAGATTGCTGGTACCGGACGTGCTTACCTCTCCCTAGCCCACATCTATCCGAGGCTTATACCTCGGTAAAACAACAGTTATCCATCATCTGTACCAAGGTAAGACTCGTAACTATACTATATATATATATATATATATATATTATATATATTATATATATATATATATATATATAATATATATATATATATATATATATATATATATATATATATACCAAGAAAATCAAAAAAAGAACTAACATAGACTACTAACCATACTAAGCAACCACTTACCTGCTACTGTAATACAGGCGATCAAACACCTTATCAGCTAGTACTGTGTGATAAGATAACTCCACCACTACAGCTTGCCAGCATTGAAAACAAGCCCGAGTACTCAAGCTTATATGCTATGGACAGTATAAGCACAGCCTCAATAAATAAATAAAAAATTTAAACAAAATTATGTCATTGGTTTGACTCGATGAGGGTTCAAACTCATGGGTTCGAATCCCACAATCTACCAAAGTGGGAGATGGGACGCTCAACTCATTTGGATATCCCATCTGGTCGCATGTTTCCTTGGAGATGTTCTTTAAAAAGTTCTTGAATCTAGTGTCCAACTTTGGCCGTAATCGGTTAACACAACCCGGGGGATTCGGGTCACCCGAGTCGTCAGAATTTCAAATCGAACACCGCGAGTGGAGTCGAGAAATACACGTGCCGTGTGCAAACCGATCCGACCCCAGTAACCCACCTCTTGGCTGGGGTTTGCTAGGAGCGACGACGTCACATCTGTGCTCGTACCTGTATGATAACAGCTACCAGTACAACTCCTACGTGTTGTTTTAATGCTTTTTAAAAGAATAACCCAGATTTTCAGCTTCTACAATCGTAACATACTTTAAATCCTATTTTGCTGTACTTCTATCAGTTATTGAAAAAAATATTACGTTTTAGATTAAGCCACCATTTTGTCCACCCCGAGTGTATTCGTTTATTCAACCCGAGTCTGTAGGATGTGCGCATGCGCCAAAAAGTGGCTTGGGTGACCCGAGTTGATTAATCGATTACGCCCCTTGTGTGTGAACTCTGGCCACACTGTCCACAACACAGAGCGTTGGTTTTCTTTCACTAACAATTTGCTTATCATTCTCGTGACCGCACGGTTTTGTATACCAGTATTATGGTTGGTACTAATAGACGAGATCACCGTTCCGACTACGCATGCGCTGAAAACGGCATTGGCAGCAAAGCAAATGCATACGACCATTGAGTTTGCCGATACGCGTAGGGCAAAACTTCAATTTGATTCAAAATTAATAGAAATACATAACAATTGTGCATAAACATGTATGCACACATGCAATATAATGATCTGATGAATATATCTAAGACAAAACTAGCCATACTCAGACATTTTGAGCTAAGAAACATACAATTCCACACAAAACAATCAGTCACTTTAAGGCTGATATCCATACCACCATTATTAATTCTTGTTCTAAATATTAAAATGCCAAATGTGTCAACAGACACTTGTTTCGGAGAAATATATAACCAACATCTGATTAACCCTACTCATTTTCTAGTTTGACATATGTCATTAACCATAGGATATAAATAAAAACATGAATACAATAAGTAAAACTAACTGGCTATGGCTCTAATACTAGTCTGAGTGCTCAGATTTGTCTAAATCTAAATGCACCTGGCATAAGATGTGCTGATTATATTGATGTAAATGCAATGCTGAATAAAAGATTAATATCTTAATTTATTATGTATATTTTTTTAGTTGATGTTTTATGTTTCAAACAAGAGCTGAGATGAGCTGAAACTAGCACATTTCATAGTTGCACCCAAGTGTATTAGCATGTGCCATGTGCTTCTCGTGGGTTTGTTTTTCTTTGACGCATCCCACAATGCGCTGCTCTGCTGGAATGGTGATGTAGTATATTTGGGCCAGTTTAGGTGACCTTAGTACTTCCGGGAGTTGCCGCTTTCCGGTAGTGGCGCTCTCCCGGTATAACACTCCCGCGGTGTGGAGGATTGCGCGAGGGGAGGGGGGGGGGGGGGTTAAACCGCACAGCGTTCCGAGCAATCTCGTTCTGTAATCCTGCTTGCACTCACTGGTTCCTGTACTCGCCCCCATTTTGTACGGCATGATGGGTCCATGTAGGGGGATTTTTTTGTAGCTGGAATTAATTCAGGTGTATGAATGATGCATTTATATATGTAGTGAAAGTACTGAAACCCTAATATGACGTGAATGTTAGGGTCCATACAATGTCGTCACGAAAACAGCGGGTTCACATTACATCGGGGTTTAGCTGACTGAGTTACCTTTGAATTAAAATAATTCTAGGTCCAAATGAATCATCGCGTTATATCTGAATTCGCATTAAATCGGGGTGCGTTATAATGCAGTTTCACTGTGTGTGTGTGTGTGTGTGTGTGTGGAGAGAGAGCGAGACAGACAGACAGAGACCCTAATTAGAAATTCATGATGAAAAGAAATGGATTTGAACAAATATGCTTCTGAATGTGATCTTCTGATTTTCTACTCTTAGTTTTATTAGCCAAAGTCTGATACAGATTGAAAAGTCACAACTTGACAAACCATGCCTAAGTGCTTCGTCAGATTAAACCAATATTATAAAAAGCAGAAATAAAGTGCAGGGATTTTGTTGTTGTTAAAGGTCGGGTGCAGGGAGAGGTCTGGAACTTAGATAAAAGATTCACCCGGTACTTGTAGTACACGGGTGAAGACCAGCCTTATATATATATGGGCGAAAATAGCTTTAGTATAGAACAAGAAGTAGAATGCCTAGCACCAGTGTCAAATGGTTACTTATATCAGCACAGAGTTGGTGAAATGGGAGAGAATGCAAAAAGACAAGATGGCGGCCAGAGAACGCCGTCGATTTCACTTTTAAATTGCATTAAAGTATATGTTTTATTATAATTTCCAACTCAAAAGTAGCGGGTAAACATGAAGACATATACAAAGAATAAATGTTGCTTCTTAGATTGTGAAATTAGGCTCTCATAAAGACTCCTTTCATTAGCCCGATTTTTCGACCGTTTTTATATAAGGCTGGTCTTCACCCCTGTACTGGAAGTACGGGGTGAATCTTGTATCTATCTGGAACTTAGAAAATGTCCCCTGATACTGACATCAGGAGACCCGTCGCTGTCGGTGTCCGTCAGTGTGTTTGGGTGCACCTCCTGAAGCTTCCAGAGGAAGAGAATAACTCGTCCTTCTTAGCCTGTGTGAATTAAAGGCAGGTTTTTCTTGGACATGAGATTAGATATGCAAGTACAATAGTGCCTTATCTTTTAAGGACAATTCTGCATCCAGACCAGCGTTGTCTTGACATAGCAGGTGCCCTGTCATCTGAGGAACAGTCAAAAGTGTAAAACAAAACAACAACAACAACAAAACAACAAAAGACTGCGTACATTGACCAAGTGTTCACCGATGGCAGTTTTTGGCCGATCACGAGAGTCGCTGAAGACCTGTATTGTTGTACCTGTGTTACCCTAGATATGTAGAATTATTTCCTTTCATTTTGCTACATTAACAGGGATTCCATTTCTCAGCGAAATCGCTGATTTCAGTGAAAACTGAGTTTCCAAATCAGCGTGTGGGGGGGGGGGGGGGGGGGGAGTCCTATCCATGAAAAAAAACTCACTAAACTTGTAATTATTTGTTAGTCTTGAAGTTTTAAAACAGTTGGAATTTGAAGGCCAAAATATGTCCAAGAAGGTGCCAGATTACACCATTTTAATCATAGGTTAAAACAATTCCAGTGGGGGGGGGGGGGGCGTTACCCCCCATTTCTTTTCAAGGATTTAATTTTTTTTAAAGTCACGGGTACCCCAGAGTAAGTTGCTCAACAGCAGCACACTGGTTTGGATTGGTTTATATGGGCTGGGTGGGAGGGGGGGGGGGGTGTTGCGTGCTAGAAGAATCTTACGGTTTCCAGTGGAAGCCCCCGACCTCTTCCCGGGGACAGCTCGCCGGGTGGCCGGCAGCACTCTTCCCGGGGACAGCTCGCCGGGTGGCCGGCAGCACTCTTCCCGGGGACAGCTCACTGGGTGGCCGGCAGCACTCTTCCCGGGGACAGCTCGCCGGGTGGCTGGCAGCACTCTTCCCGGGGACAGCTCACTGGGTGGCCGGCAGCACTCTTCCCGGGGACAGCTCGCCGGGTGGCCGGCAGCACTCTTCCCGGGGACAGCTCACCGGGTGGCCGGCAGCACTCTTCCCGGGGACAGCTCGCCGGGTGGCCGGCAGCACCCCACCCCGCCCACGGCCCGCTGTCGGATGCTGCGGTCCATCCCATCTATCGGTCTGCCTCAGCCACCGCCAGAATCATCGTTACCGAAATCACTAAATGAGGATGGGGGGGGGGGGGGGGGGGGGGGCGTTGTGTCGTTCACACCATCATACACACACACACACACACGCACGCACACACGCGCACAGACGGTCTCCCCAGTGTGGCAGCACTATAAAGTTGCCATTATTGCACACTATCACAAGTCGGTACCCATCCTGATATGTTGCCAGGACGTAAAACTCCAACAACCAACCATGACACACACACACACACACACACACACACACACACACACACACACACACACACACACACACACACACACACACACACACACACACACACACACACACACACACACACACACCAAGACACATACCACACACACGACGACGCGTGTCTCACAGCTTGCGATGTGTTTCCATCGTTTTGCGCGACGTAAAAAGAAAAAGAAAATTGCATTTATGTTGGGTTTTTTTTAAAGAGAGAAAAGACTGCACTCGTTTCGTGTAGTTTTGTGTGTGGGCGTTGGTGGGTGTGGTGAGGGAAGTCACCAGCCTCATGGGCTTTGGGAAATCGAATTGGGTGTAACTGGAGTTGTGTCGGTCGTGTGGTCAGGCCTGGCTTGGTATGTGGTGGGTGGGTGGGTGTGTGTTTTTGTTGGGTGTTTTATTTTGTTACTCTCTCCTTATGGCCGGCAGTGCTGATGTTGGTGGCCTTCTGGAACCTTCCTTGCTGGCTTGCTTGGCTCTGCGCATGCGCGTGAACTTTGACCTGCCGGTGCTTTTGGGTAGGGCATGCGTCCTACTGGGTTTGTATGTCGAGGCCAGTCAGTGCTGGGTTGTTTCAACGAGTCGGTTTATGTGCGTTTATCTCTTCTTTTTAGGTCACCTAATTCTCAGTGCACATGTTGCTCCTGTCTAACACTTTTCACTACCCGCACTATTATCCATATATTGGTTGGTTGTTTTACATCCTGTCATCATGTAAGGTCATATCAGAACTGGTACCGACATGTGATAGTGTGCAACTTTATAGTGACTGACCAAATTTATACTTGCCACTGCCTTGCCTGCTGGCGGTATTACAAGTAAAGTGCAAACATACTTCGGTTCCTCGTCAAGTCAAACCAATGACTTTGAAATTGGTACTTGCCGCTTCCTAGCCTGGCACTCAGCATTAATAGGATAGGACAAGAACTGGTTGGCTCAGTCTCGGGATAATATGACTGAGTAGGATATTGGGTCATGGTGCCAGCAGCCTGATTTCCCAGTGGGGCAGCACTATAACGTCGCCATGAGTGTGCCCTGTCACAAGTCGGTACCCATCCTGATATGACCTTGGATGTTGCTAGGACGTAAAACAACAACAAACAAACCTTAGATATTGCTAGGACAAAGAGCCCCCCACACACGCGCCCCAAAAAAAACCCATCTGAAACAAAACAAACAAATCCTCAACTTCACAAAGTCACAGCATAAACTGAGTATCCCTACTAAATAGCCCTGTCACACTATAGCCGTGTTCACACGGGCAAAATGTGAAGCGAACTAGACAAGGTGAACTAAGGGAGTTGAATTAGGCGCACGGGCACTGCGTGAATCGGTTTAATGCGGAAGTGGATATCTGCGCATGAGGAAGTCCAGACTAACCAGCGCCATTTTGGGTTCGACGACGCCGGCACCAGAGAGTGTGGGTTCGACCTAGATATGTAATGACTGAATCGTATTGGTTTGGAACGGTCAAAACTTCTGCTGGGCAGTGAAACCCTAAAAATAAATGATGAAAAAAATATCTGTGCACCTCTAACAGGTTTCATAGACCAAATTATATAATATGCGCTTTTGATCGACCGGAAAGTCAACAAACTAAGGTCTCGACTGTGCATGCGTGCCACTTCCTTAATCCGCATCAGTGCGTCCACACGGGCAAAATTATCCGCATCACAGAAATCGATTCACGTAAACTACCTCACGAGGTGGTTTACAGGATCCGCATCACGTGAATCGAATCAGCCCTAATCCGCCTCAGACGTGCGTTCACACGAGAAATGTGAGGCGAACTAGGCAAGTCGCTTTCTACGAATCGATTTACATTTCCCGTGTGAACACGGCTTTAGACTCATCACTCATGTGGGTGATTTTGCGTAAATAGGTCGGTGTACGTCGATATGCGTTACTCAAACTTTATGCGTATGTTGGTATAAGTCAATGTTCTTCATGTATGGCGTCTCTTGTTAGGGGGTCGCAAAAGTTTTGTGCATGTACAAAACTTTCGACGTTCGACAACATGTGGCTTTTACATCTGGCGTACATTATGTTTACGTTGATGTACGTTAGACAAACGTTGTTCCTTATGTAGCACTATGTTGACCTACATCCGTCGGACAGAGAGCCAGTGGAAACATACAGTCCGCGTATTGACAAGGTGTGGAGAACATACGTCTAACGTACATTTTGCGTTTCTCTGCCGTGTCTTGACGTAAGTAACATATAAGACGTACTTCTGGCCATCGAATTATGTTTATAACGTTCTGTGAGCGTATTGCGAGCATTTTTGCGGGCGGCACGTTAGCCATACATTGGCACACGCTCTGCTACATTGTGTATATGGTATGTATACATCCAACTTTGCGCCCCGAGCTGAAAAGTTTGACACATCTCGCCGTTTGAAACTGATTTTAGCCATTGGCCACACGCTTGCGCGATGCACCGTTATGTGACAGGGCCACATGCTAGTACATGCGGCAGCTATATACCAAAATGTCATAAATGTGGCACCCCCAAAAATAACATAATTAAGGCTAGCCACTAACAGCTAAGATGACAAGACAACTACCGAATTGGGACTTGCTGTTCAGCGATGAAAACAAGCCACAATGCGACTTACTAATTATGGACAGGGTAAATAAACCATCACAAAAACAAAACAATACAAAATATGGTTTAAGCTACCTGCTATTAGGATGTTAAACCTCAATGAACCAGACCAATCTATTTAACCATTTGTGATTATCGTATTTTTAGAGGGCACTCTAATTCAAATTAAATTTCGCCCTTGGTGATTAGCGTAATGTGTTTATACATAGCATTTAGTTTATATACATGTACAATGATAGAAATAAGCAAAGCTAAATCACTTGTCTACCGGACAAGTCAGGTGTGATTTCTTTTCCACTTGTCCATCTGAATTTTCACTTGTGCCGGACAATCTCCAAACGCTGTGTTATTTATATACACACAAAAAGCTTGATTTATTTATATCACTAAAGTCTATATAACAGTTTAACACACATACCATCTGTCGACCTGATAAGTCTGGTGTGATTTTCATTTGTCTGTCTGAATTTTCACTTGTCCCGGACAAGCGGACACACTCTTATTTCGAACGCTACATGTACATCGCAGCGTCTAAATATGTGATTAGCTGTTATTTCCCTGACAATAGCTGACGTGAAAAATGATCGCATTACTTCTCTGGATATCGTTTTTAAAGACTTCTAATTGTTTCTTGTGGTGGTATAATTAATGTCAGCGGTAGACAGCGGCTGATATTAAATGTCACAGTAGTCAGCGTTTTAGGAAGTTGAGAGGGCGAGAATGGGCAGGAAACTGTCGTGCTAATGGATATGTTTTTGTTATTACAAAATGTAATCTGCAAAGTCAGTACAAAATGCCGTCTGCCCGCTTATGGCCGCCATTTTGTCAGTCAAGTGTATCCGAGAGTAGCGTGTTGGTTGTTGGAGTTTTACGTCCTTGCAACATCTATGATCATATCAGGAATGGTACCAAATTGTGGCAGTGCACACTCATGGTGAGTGTGCTGCCCCACTGGGAAATCAGGCTGCCGGTGTCATCACCCGATATCCCACTCAGTCACATTATCCTGACACTGGGCTAACCAGTCCTTGTTCTATCCTATTAATGCCGAACACCAGGCTAGGATTAGTAGGAAGCGACAAGTATTAATTTGATAAGTCATCGGTTTGACTCAACTGGGATCCAAACTCCTGATCTCCCACACGCGAGGCCCGCGTTCCGAGACTAGCAAGGCATTAATACAAATTGCCGATGAAAAGAACTTTTACACAGGGTCTACAATATGTTTAGCTACATTCAGATGTACAGTCGACTCACATTAGTCCAACAGCAAATTAACCTGGAAATTTCGCTTTCCTGGCAAGACAGATCCATCAAACATATTTCCACCATTCCCCATTTCGCGGATTGTGGGATAAAACAAATTAGAAAAAGAAGAGATAAACAAGATGTAAATATAGAGAGATTAGAAAAAAAGGATGTATAAAGGAAGAAATACACAGGAAATTACCTCGTTTGTCAGATAATTTCGTTTATTTGGCATTGAGTGTTGGGAAGAAAGTAGTCTGCATTAACGGGGATTCATTGTATTCATCATAAGGAATTAGTTTTCTATTAAATGGGCTCTTTGATATCTCTCTGAATATTTGTATTTGCCGATATTGCAGCGTTCATTCAGGCACTCATTATCTCAGGAGCGGGACGTAGCTCAGGCAGTAGAGTGCCCACATGTGAAGGTGTGGGTCATGCGATCGATCCTGCTCAGTGGACACATTTGCAGTTTGGGCAATTTTCCGTTCCAACCAGTAGTCCACAACTGGTTCATCGAAGGCTGTGGTATGTGCTCTCCTGTCTGTGGGAAAGTGCATATAAAAGACCCCTTGCTGCTTATCGACAAGAGTAGTCTATGTGGTGGCGCAGGTTTCCTAAAAAGAAATGTCAGAATGGCCATATGTTTAACGTCCAATAGCCGATGATGAAAATCAATGTGCTCTATTGCGCCATCAAATAAAACAAACTTTTTGTCATTATCTCACTATCTCCCTAGAGGAGCATAGCACAACACTATATAGCTGAGAGCGGGTGAGGTGTGAGAGGACGAGCGTGATCGGCTAAAACCAAAATGTTCATTCTAATTCTAGCTTGAGGGCAGCCTGGGGCGGGAAGTGCTCTTTTAAGCTGTTTCTCACTAGGTGGCACTATCTAGAATGAATATAATCCAACAGTAAAAGTGTGTGTTTGTTTTGAGTATTTACAAATGACATCAGAGATCACGTGATTTTACTACGACATCCATGCTGGACGGCAAGCTAATGGTTGCCAGGTATGAAAACTGGCGTGTCGAAATCTCACTATTTGATGAAATTATGAAGACACTCATCACTCATCACGTTCTTTGTGAGATGCATGATTTTACGTGAATTATTTTCATAACGTAGTATTAACTCTATAGCCGTGTTCACACAGGCAAAATGTGAGGCGAATCAGACAAATCGAATCAGGTGAGTCGAATTGGCGGCCCGTTCACACGGGCAGTACTTGGGCCGGAAATCGAAATCTGCGCATGAGCAAGTCCAGACTAACCAGCGCCAGTTTGGGTTCGTCGACGTCGGCCGAGAGAGTGTGGGTTCGACCTAGATATGTATGGATTGAATCGTATTGGTTTGGAACGGTCAAAACTTCTGCTGGGCAGTGAAACCCTAAAAATAAATGATGAAAAAAATATCTGTGCATAGATAGCGGTTTCATTAATTAAATTATATAATATGCGCTTTTGATCGACCGGAAAGTCAACAAACTAAGGTGTCGACTGCGCATGCGTGTGAGGTGCTTAATCCGCCTCAGTGCGTCCACACGGGCAAAATAAATCGAATCACAGAAATCGCCTCACGTAAACTACCTCGCGAGGTGGTTTACATTATCAGGATCACGTGAATCGATTCAGCCCTAATCCGCCTCAGACGTCCGTTCACACGAGAAATGTGAGGCGAACTAGGCATGTCGCTTTCTACGAATCGATTTAGATTGCCCGTGTGAACACGGCTTATGATAAGGTAACTTTCATGAAACGCTGTTGATGCATGACCTCCCCTGTAGAAACTTCATAGCTGAATCTGTACTCCTATGCTTGTTTTACGTCCTGGCAACATCTAAGGTCATATCAGGATGGGTACCGACTTGTGACTGCACTCAATGCGACGTTATAGTGCAGCCGCACTAGGATACCAGGATGCCAGTATCATGACCCAATTTCCCACTCAGTCACATTATCCTGATACTGAGCTAACCAGTCATTGTCCTATCCTAATAATCCCGAGCTCCGGGCTAGGTAGTGACAAGTATAAATTTTTTATGTCACTATTTTGACCCCAAATCCCGACCTCTCACAGGGAACGACTGCCCTCTAGCTGATTCGGCCACCGCGTTCGATGGTATTCCTTCCTATGAGATCAGTATCAAAATAGCATATAATCCATGCTGATACTAATACAGTATAACCCCGCTAAACCAAACTTGAAGGGACCCTAGACATTTGTTTGGATTAACCGATCATTGGTTTAACCGAGCTTTAACTTTGAGTAAGCGTGTATTGCACATGTAATATACAATGTATGTGGACACTTTTGATTATTGTTTTTTATGTATGTGCAGTATAACCCCGGTAAACCAAGCTCGGTTAAACCAAACGATCGGTTAATCCGAACTTTTTTCGGCGGCCCTACAAAATGCTACCATTTATCATATTAAAAAAGTCAGTGGGGTCTCAGATGTAATCATAATTCTCATGATGAAAGTATACAGTAACTGTCGAAATAATCTTATGTTGTCTGTCTGTGTGGGTTACATCATGCCGTCCAAAACAGATGTGCCAAGTCATCCGATTTGTAGAGAGATCTCCCTAAAATATAGCAAAATACCCCCGATTTCCCGCTTTTAATTTGTAATCTCCCACCAAAGAATCATTTTAGCTTGTTTAAAAAAATAAAAAACAGTTTCCATTTTCATCACCCCGACGACACTGGTTGCCGTGACCTGGATCACGTAAAGCTATTTTCTATATGGTTGTTGAACCTACCATGTGTATGTATATAAGTGCTTTGTCTGTATGTAATTGTAAGCATTAAACGACTTATGGACGTAAACCATTTCAATGAGTTACATACAATATGAGGGGGACGAGTGTAGTAGTCTGCACTGACCTCTCAGGCAAGGATCCACATAGACAGGAAGGCATGGATAGGGTGATGATATCAGAGAGCCTAAGTGGTGTATTGGTTAGCACACTAGCCCAGAATGAAAGAGATGTGGGTTCAAATCCTGCTCTAGACATAATTTTTCCCATTTTCATTGTCCCTATGACACATGCATTACGTAACCTGTGCCATGACAGCCCAGCCAGGTAAGGGAGCTTGGAAACATGACCATGACATGGTTCTTTATACACCAGTGTCCATGTTGAGCAGGTTCCGCATAGCTCAGACGACAGAGCGCTGAATATTGATCCAGGGTGCAATTACGAATCCTGCAACAAGCATACTTTTTATGAATGATTCAACCCATTGACACTCAAACTTGTCCATATCTTCCTTAATATTGGAACTATTTTGACAAATTAAGTGAAATCCATTAAATCAAACTCAAAGCTGATTTAAAGTAATCACTTGGGATACCTACTAAAATACTAATCACCCAGTATACATCTGCCTAGTGCTGCAAACAACGTGTATATACTGTAGTGCTGTTACTATTCTGCTACTCACACTAATAATACTAGTTTTTTGTTTTTTTTCTTGAAGATTTATACTGCCTGTCATGGATAAGGCTGAATAGACTTGTTTGCACCATTAGACAGTTTGTCGATAGAAAGCCTGAGCCTACACTTTTACCGACCCAAGGGATTTTTAACATCCCACACCACATAGACATGGTATGAGAGCAACCACCAGCCTTTGATGACGCTGTAAGTTATACACAGCAGTGGAAATCCAAATTGGCAGAGGTGTTGGGGGGGTGGGGACATGGAATTGAACCACCTACCTTCATATTAGCAGTCCGACCTAGAAAAAAGTCAGACACTCTAACCACTCTGCCACAGAGAACACCACACGCCATCCGCACTAGTAATACGACCTGGTGTCTATTGTAGTTTGGTGGAAGTCCGTGGCGACCTCTTAGTCAAACACACCACAACGGTGGTAGTAGTACTACTAGTGCTACTAGCTATTGATGTACTGTTGGTGACATCGAGTACATACTGGATAGTAGTAGGTATCCCAAGTGCCTTGCCAATCCACCAATAATCTATGTGTGGAGCCTTAAAATTCATCATTTTCAATCTATTGGTGTGTTCTAAGTTGTTCATCAATTGAAATAAAATTTAAAGCAAAATAAAGTTTTATATTTCTTCTTTCCAGTAGTACCATCCATATTAGGATATGACTTTGCTCAGCTAAAGAAAACCAATGCTTTGTCAAGTCCATTTATGTAGAAAATCAGCTTTTGTTTCAACTAACTTATGCATGAAATTTTACAGTGCTTCAAACCTCCGGCGCCCATTCACCAGAGCTACTAGCATCATCATGCCAATGGTATCATTTTGTTGGCAATACTACAGGCCATAGATTCATATATTGTTCTTGAATAAATTCTTTGTCTAACTATTTTAAATTTTAATTTAAACTTTTCAATTAATTAACCACCATTTCTGAACCGAATAATTCATAACTTAGATTTTCACATGAAAATAGAAATATTTTTTTTCTTAAAAAAAAGAAAGAATAAGTTTGTCACGATTCTTAGCAATGCACGGCGTGAATGTGAGACAAAATAAATGTTGGCTCTACTTAATAATTGAGTGCTAAAGTTGTTATGTAATGTGCCAGTGTTGCCTGGTATTAATTAGTGTAAAGCGCCAGTCACACCTACTCGGACGAGCCCCGGATTTTGAGCCGGACCAGTCGCCCGGACAGCCCAGGATAAAATCGCTATTTTCGTCGGTTTTTGCCTCGCGGTCACACGTACCCAGCCGGTGCGATCCGGGGGTGAACAAAAACAGGTGAAATCCGTTAAATCAAACTCAAAACTATTTGTGAAAATCACTTGGGATACCTAATCTTCATCGGGTCCTTCCACCAGTTATCTCAAGGGATTTTCAAGCAGAGGTATGATCTTTATTCCTGGGACGTGCTCTCGGTGGTGGATGGTGGTAGCAGGATTTGCAATCAGATAGCTGATTCCCAGGGCCGCGATGTGGACGCTCCTGCTGTGGCCAGTTTGTTGATAGAAAGCCCGGGCCTACACTTTTACCGACCCAAGGGATTTTTAACCTCCCACACCACATAGACATGGTATGAGAGCAACCAACCTTTGATGACGCTGTAAGTTATACACAGCGGTGGAAATCCAAATTGAAAGGTGGGGGGGGGGGGCACGGGGACTCGAACCACCGACCCTCAGATCAGGCATCCGACCTAGAAAAATGTCAGACACTCTAACCACTCCGCCACAGAGAACACCACGGGATACCTAATAGTAGTAATATACTAATAAGAGGAGTATTCTAAATTGGTGGAATTCAAGTTGTGAATTCCTAGTCAAACACACCACAACGCCGGTAGTAGTAGTCGTAATAGAAGTAGTAATAGTGCTACTACTAATCCTTTGATGTACTCTGTGGAATCAACTAAATCTGAGTAGTAGTAGTAATAGTAGTAGTAATAGTAGTAGTAGTAGTAGTAGTAGTAAGAGGAGTGTTGTAATTTGGTGGAATTCAGTTGTGACCTTAGTCAAACACCACAAAAGTGGTGGTAGTAGTAGTGGTAGTAGTAGTAGTAGTAGTAGTCAAACACCACAAAGGTAGTAGTAGTAGTAGGAGGAGGAGGAGGGTTGTAACCTAGTGGAATTCAGTTGTGACTTGTTAATCAAACACACCACAACATCCGAAGATTCAGCAGCTCCGTGAGTTGCACACTAATCTTGCTTTTTATGCTTTCTACATTGATTTAACGTAAATGCGGGGTCTTTGATATGAGTCTATGCCACGTATTAAATGCACGTGATCCCTGTATTCACAACCACCATGATCGACGAGCGCAACAAAACTTATCAACTTTTTTCTCTCCCTTTTTTTTTGTTAATTGTTTTTGGGTGTGGTTTATTTTAATTCAGCCGAATATGGTTCTTTATTTAAGCGATAAATCAATGCACTTCGGATTCATTAGTGAACATGCTACAAGTTTCAACGTGCTAATTTTTAATGTAATATCTAAACTAGCAATGTTTGGTGTGACTGGTTCTGTTAAGCCCCCTGGCACACATCACCCGATTGAGCAACGGACAGAATTGTCTAGTTCGGGTGTCATAAGTATCAACATGTGTCAAAGTGTTCCGACATTGTGTCTACGAACGGACATAAATGGATAGCCAACGGACGAAGCAAACTCAAACCGGACAAGAACCATAGACGTCAATCCGGCGGCATCAGTTCCAAGTTTTGTGCATGTTCAAAACTTGTACGGACACAAACCGGACTATCAACAGACTTTGTTCGGTTTCTTTCCGTTTCCTCCAATCCGGTGATGTGTGACAGGGGCTTAAAAAGTAGGATGGTTAATGGTATAGTTAACAACTATGGCAGTTTTTGTGCTTGTGGGTTTATTGTGTGTGTGTGGGGATGGGTGGGGGGGGGGGGTTAATACTTTGGTGTATGTGAAGATATATATAAAGCAGCTATGGGCCTGGTGTTGAGTTTTGAGGCCATGTATTTTTTCTATGGTAAATGATATTTATGCATGCATCTTTTCAATATTTGTAGCCATGTTGTAAGGATGTAATATTATAGCTTATTAATACAGTGCCTGATAGTGATAGTAACTTCTTAGAATAACGCTCTGTTAAGTTTACATCATTATCGTCATCATTTTGACATTTAATATTATTATTATTATTATTATACTTATTATTATTGACAGCTAAGAGGCTTTACGTTGTCTGTGGCAAACCTAAGGTCGATGCCCATCCTAAATTCCTGAAAGACCCAACCTAATATTCGGGGACAAGACGGGATGGCCGAACGAGTTGAGCGTCCGTCTCCCGTTTTGGTAGATCGTAGGATTCGAACCCACGGGTTTGAACCCTAGTTCCAACAACCAACCAACCCAATATTCGGGTGATTTTTTCACGAACAGAATGTAATACCATTCAAATCTTGCCGGTTAATGAAGAGAGAAATATACCAACTAGTTATACTATATTTGAAGATAACTTAATAAATACACATCAATGGATGGACTCAGATCATGTCATAACTAATCACAAAAAGTCGGATTGTGCACAGAGAGAAAGAGGGGGCAGCAAAAGACGGGGAGAGAGATGGCGACAGATAGAGAGACTACGAAAGACGGGGAGAGAGACGGCGACAGATAGAGAGACATCGTAAGATGGGGAGAGAGATGGTGACAGATAGAGAGACAGCGAAAGACGGGGTGAGAGATGACATATAGAGATACAGCGAAAGATGGGGAGAGAGATGGCGACAGAAAGAGAGACAGCGAAAGGCGGGGAATGAGACGGTGACAGATAGAGATACAGCGAAAGACGGGGAGAGAGACAGCGACAGATAGAGAGACCGTGACAGATAGAGAGACAGCGAAAGACGGGGAGAGAGACGTCGACAAATAGAGAGACAGCAAAAGATGGGGAGAGAGATGGCGACAGATAGAGAGATGGTGACAGAGAGACAGCGAAAGACAGGGAGAGATGACGACAGATAGACAGCGAAAGAGACAGATGGACACACACACATACTTTTTTATGACTTAAAAATTTATGCTTGTCGCTTTCTAGCCAGGCGCTCGACATAATTAGGATAGGGAAAGGACTGATTGGCTTAGTGTCAGGATAATGTGACTGAGTGGGATAGCAGGTCATGGTGCTGGCATTCTGGTCTCCCAGCACAGCACTATAAAGTCACCATGAGTGCTCATTGTCAGAAGTCGGTACCTGTCCTGATATGACCTTAGATGTTGCCAGGATGTAAAACTCCAACAACCAACCCTATTTCTCTTTCTCTCTTTCTCTCTCTCTCTCTCTCTCTCTCTCTCTCTCTCACTCACTCACTCACTCACTCACTCACTCACTCACTCACTCACTCACTCACTCACTCACTCACTCACTCACTCACTCACTCACTCACTCACTCTCTCTCTCTCACACACACACACACACACACACACCGTTCTCATTTTACCCACACCATTGGCAATGCCCTTTAAAAGTGATGAACTTGAGTGTCCTGTGGGGGAAATATTTCTAACACAAATCTGAATGTTGCCCGATAAATACATGACTTATTGGCGCCTGGCGAGTGCTTTTCAGGCGTAATCGGGATGAGAATTCGCTTCTCTCTCTCTTTCTTCTTTTACCGACCAAAACCGTCATTATTTTATTATTTTTATTTAGATGAATGCAGATCGTTGGAGTTTTAGAATGGGAAATTTAATTTGCACGCTGTGTCCTGGCAACTGCTACTTTCTGCTGGAATTTGGACGAATTAAAAAGCTGGTTCTGTGAATGTTCAAATGTGTGTGTAAAAGCGTATTAGTCAGACACTCTAATACCCCAGTCACACAACTGCATTACGACCGCTTGCGACCACAAAAAAAAGGCCTGGGCCCAAAGTGGTCCTCACTGGTCGCCGGCCTCCTTGCAACCAAAATGGTCACGAGGAGGTTGCAGCTACTGCACTAAAAACCTCCTTGCGACCAAAATGGTCACCCAGAGGTCGACGACCATTTTCTTAGGCGCTTCGGTCGCAAGGAGGTTTTTAGTGGTCGCAAGCTGTAGTGTGACTGGGGATTAGTGTTGCAAGCTGCTATGTTGGGAATTATGGCCGCCATGTTGTTATTTATGCCATTGTTTTGTTGTATTTTGGGTATGTTATCTTTTGGGTATGTTATCTCATGTTTCCCCCCTGTATATATACATATACAGTGAAACCTCTCTAAATTGACCGACCATGGGACCAATTTTAAATGGTCCATTTAGGGAGGTGGTCGGTTTATGGAGGTTTTTAAAATATTTTTTATATCATTGCCATGGTATTGTACAGTCCATCGGCTGGGACCAAAATTAAGCAATCGATATAGGGGAGTGGTTCATCTGTGGAGGTGGTCGGTTAGAGAGTTTCTACTGTATATATTTGTTAATGTCTTTTAATCAATATTTTCTTATTGTGGTCTGGTAGCCTGTTGTGTTGTGAATTGGAAGCTGTCAGTTTACTATTTGGAACAGTGATATTTATTTGTCCTGTGTGTTTTTAGTTGTGTATACAAAGTAAGCTCATGTAATGCGCAATTTAAAAAAAAAAAAACTTTTGCCAATCCTCTACTGGTCCACGACCCTCTGATATGGAGTACGCCCGTACAAATCCAACGTGAACGCTGAATAAATCTTCGTCTTTTTTTAAATTAAAAAAAATAAGATTTAGAAAAGAGAAATGAAGGTCTACATTTCATGACAGCCTATCTTTGTGCATTGCAGGTCTCAAAGGAAACAAGTAGAAGAAAAACTCACCTCACCTCACCTTACCTCACCCACCTCATCTTGTTTGTGACAGATCTCATCAAACACAATGTAGCGGCCATGTAGATGAGATGGAGGGTCGGCACGAATCGACATCCACAAAAAGAACGAGAGATAACACAAAAAGAAAGGACAAGGAAACAAAGAAACGCCTACACTCGCTTCATCCTGCAAACCACTTTGCTACCGATTCTCTTTCGGTGCATTATTTATAGCCGACATGTTTGTAGTTGATTCGCGGATGCTGCTAATCTGAGCCTCGCACATGCGCAGTGCCCTGCTATTTATGGCGCGCTCTTTGAGTGGGAATCAAATGTGGGACAATGCATCGGGTTTGCTCAAGACTACCTAACTAACAATAAGCTGGCTACAAGCGGCGACATCAGCAGCCACAACACCAACCACCCCGAAGAAAAGGGGGCAGAGTAGAATTATAGAACTTGTGGGGTTTTATTGGGTGGGGGTGGGGTGGGGTGGGTGGGAGGAGAGGCTTTGAAGATGTGATATTTATTTTATTTTAGAGAGGGAACTCTGTGTGTTTTATTATTGATTGCGTAGAGAGATAGAGAGAGCATTTACATACACGCATGTGACCACCAGGATGGCATTTCAACACTTGAGGTCGCAGCTTGCCCGCCTGTTCATGGTGCGCCAGTTGACAATCACCCGCGGCATCATGGTGGCACTGCTGATCGGTGCAACATCACTGCTCTTCCTGTCCTACTATGTGTCCAACTTCCACTTCCATGCTGTCGGTGGCCGAGTCATCCCACAGCCGACGGTTAAGTGTCGCGTCAACAGCTCGAGTGAGCCATTCACAAACCCGGTGGCCAAAGACCACTCGTCGAGCGCCAGCCTCCGGGTCCACAATAAGGTGCTTGTCTTCGTCGAGACGCAGTACTCGAAGAAAGGTCTGCAGATCGTCTCGATGCTCGAGACCAACCGCATCAAGTTCAAGGTCGAGCTTGCTGGCAAGTCGCTGCCTTTTCTGACACGCATGGACAAGGGCAAGTTTGGGGTGATTATCTTTGAAAACCTGCAGTCGTATCTGATGATGGACCAATGGAACCGGCAGCTGCTGGACAAATACTGCAGGGAGTATCGAGTCGGGGTGATTGCCTATACGTACCCGACCGAGGACCACCTCATCAACGCGCAGCTCAAGGGCCTTCCAATGGCGGTGCATACAAACCTTGCGCTGAAGGACTTCGAGATCAATCCACGTTCGGAGATCTTGCGGATGACGCGCACTGGGGAGACGTTATACGGCTACCTGCCTGGTGATGACTGGACTGTGTTCGTGCCGAACCACACCACCTACGAGCCGCTCGCCTTTGCACGCACGCAGTCAGCCGAGCAGGTGAGCCTCTCTCACAGCGTCGACGAGGTGCGCTACGTCACTGCTGTGCAGGACCTCGGCCTGTACGACGGCATCCAGAAGATCTTCTTTGGGAACGGCTTTAAATTCTGGCTTCACGGACTCCTCTTCATGGACTCGCTGTCATACTTGTCACATGGCAAGTTCAGCATTCCACTGGAGCGCTATATTCAGATCGATGTCGACGACATATTCGTCGGCAGGCAAGGAATACGCTTGACTCCTGATGATGTGCAGGTAGGCATTTAGTTTGATTTTAAATACTTACTGGTGGCTTGCGTCCATTAAAAAATGGGTGGTCGCAAAGTGGTCCTCAGTGGTCGCCGACCTCCAGGTGACCATTTTGATCACAAGGAGGTTGCAGCTGCTGCACCAATAATCTCATTACGGCCAAAAATGGTCGCCGACTATTTTCATAGCTTGGAGACCAGTTGTCAACCAGTCGCCTTTTTGATCGCAAAGTGGTTGCAAGCCTTAGTGTGACTGGGGTATTACAGTCTACTCTGCCAATAACAGCTTCTGTCAATAATGAATCTCTGTCAATCACGGCAAAAAGTGCTGGTCCCGTCACAGCACCCCTTTAATTTAATAGCATTGTATCTGTGTATAACGGACACCTGTCTTATGCGGACAACGAGCTGTTTTTCCCCCCACTTATTTGATCAATATTCTCTGTCAATAACGACATGCCATATAGTTATAATATAGTAGAAACGTCTCTGTCTCTATATCTCTATCTCTCTTTCTCTCACTATCTCTCTTTCTCTCTCTCTCTCTCTCCATCTCTCTCTGTTTTTCTCTCCCTTTCTCCCTCTCCCTCTCCCCCTTCCCCTTCTCTCTTTCTCTCTCCCTCTCTCTCCTCCTTCCCCCTCTCTCTCCCCTCTCCATGTGTACGTATATATGTATACATCCATACATAAATACATACGTACATACATAAATACATACATACATACATACATACATACATACATACATACATACATACATACATACATACATACATACATACATACATACATACATACATACATACATACATACACATGGACCATAGTCAACCCCAGTGACTAAAATATTTCTCTGAATTAAGCTACTAACAAATAAATTCTTGTTAAGCTCCCTACATATCTTAATTTGATCAATATTAAGGGTACTACACATGATGTGATCAATGACTGCCTTTAAGCTTGTGTGATCCAGTTTTTAAAACAGACAAGGCTTCTCTGGGGTTCCTTAAGTGCTTCTATGATGGACAACGATAGCTACCAGTGTAGAGCTCGCTGAAGATAAAATCATTTACCAATAAGGAGTTCACTTAAAGCTACATAGTCCAATGGTTTTGAGTTTCTGTCATTTTCTTAGATACATATATATATATATATGGGTCATTCTCAGAAACTGTGTACCACTTTTGTGACATGGAAACGAAAAGTGAAAAGATTCCAAATAATAGCAAAAGATATCACAAAAAATAATAGTAGAATCATTATAGATATCAAGGTTTAAATGTTGTGAATGTGTCGGACTTTATATTTTTTGTTTTTACTGTTTGATTTTGATCTTATACCAACTGAGAAAACTGTTGAAATTAACTGTGTAACATCATTTTAATGCACATCCATAACATCATTTTAGCAGACACAATAAATTTGAACAAGATTTTATTGATTTCACTTAGGACAAGAGAATTGTTTCTTACAATAAAAAAAAAGTTGGAAAGATGTTTGTGTAGATGTATGGCGTTGATAGGCAAATTTTCTTATTTTTACTTCAGCACAATATCATATAAGCATACTTTGGATACATTTTGAGGGATAGATTAAATACATGTAGTATTGCTAACATAATTAAGACACAAGTCAACAATAATTATTTGACTTACTATCCCCCAAAAAGAAGGCAAAATCATTAACAATGTAAAATGGAAACGAAAAATGTGGTACGCAGTTTCTGAGAATGACCCATATATTAAAGTTGCTTAGTCCGATGGTCTTGAGTTTCTGACATTTTTCTGAGATGAGTATATTAAATTGATCAGTTTAATCTACCTTGGTTTAGTTTGAAGTAACCTTTAATTGAAATGGTTAACTTTTGAGATATTTGAAATTTAAACGTGAAAATAATTTTGGCAAACACGCCAAAACTCTGATGCCATAAGCTTCTGCAAATCGGCTTCTATTAAATCGACTTAGCTTTCCCTTCTACATGGCAACAAATACTTAATAAGTGCACCAGTATCTAAGTTAGATTTGTATAATCAAATCTAGATAATTGTTTCGATTTTGAAAATTTGATGCCTCATCGGACTATGCAGCTTTAAGTTGATCGTTATAGTCTACCTTACTTTAATTTGAAGTGACAGTTTTAAAATGACTAACTTAGGAGATATTTGAAGTGTAACATGCTAAATTAATTTTGGCATGCTTGTCAAAACTGACTCCAGAGACGCCACGAGTGACACGTTCTATTAAATTGACTTAGTTCCCCATTCTATGTGGCAACAAACGCTTAATAAGTGCACCAGTATTTAAGTAGGATCTGTAGGTCGCCGATGACTGGGTTCTTTGCTCCAAAGTGGTCGCAAGCTGTAGTGTGACTGGGGCTTAGCGGAGAGTGGTCACAATGGGAATCAGATGGTGCAGCTCCTGTAGAGTCGACCGGCTATGGACTGTGAACACCTAAGCCACCAGAGCTTGACTTCCATAGTTCACTAACATAGTCAGGGGACTCTGTGAGGTTCAGGGATTTTGATTTAAGTTGAGTAGTTCTGTTTAGTTTATTGCAGAAGGCATGGGGTGATGGCAGGGGGTTTAAGTGTGTCCGCGTTCCTATTACAGTATTAGCGGGGTCAATACATGGTTGAACCCACAACACAATTGACACACAAGGTTTTTCAATGGGTTCTGCTACCATCTTGGACGTCATCTTGAAAATGATCCCTTTCCGGAAGTCAGACTTGACTAGATTTGTAGTATGTTTTTAAGCATGCCTAAAGGTATCAAAATCAATTGAAAAACCTCTTGTGTCAAATTTTGTTAGGGTTAGGTGTTTTTTTTGTTATGGTATAATTACCCCTCTATATAGAAATTTCAAAACTGGGAAAGCCTTTGGGTTTGAATGATTTGGGTTTAAAACCACCACCACCACCAAAACTAACCTTTTTTTTTTTTTAATCAACATTTCTCTGAGAGAAAAAAAGGATCGTCATCGTTATCATTCCAGGCACTCGTCAATGCTCAGAGAAAAATTCAGAAAATGATTCCCGGGTTTCGGTTCAACATGGGATTCTCTGGAAAGTTCTTCCATCGTGGCAGTCCCGAGGAAAACCGTGGCGACGACGCCCTAATTGGTAAGTCAGTCATTTACTGCAGTACTAATAATATATGTTATCTTCTATGATGATAAATAAGCCACATACTTCAGCCTGGTAGAAATGGGGGAAATCAACTAAATTTAACAAATTTTTTGGAGCATTATTTTGTCTTTATATCTTGTTAGCTATAGTATATATTTTTAATATATATATATATATATACATTTATGGAGGTTGTTTTGTTTAAAAATATATTATGTGAGAATCTTTAATTTGAATAATTTTGTTAAATTTTGCGAATATAAACTATTATGCAATTTGATTAGTCTAGCCCATATGTTCAAAGCCTTCTAATTGTTTCGTTTATTATTCTTGAACCTGTTAATTAATCCAATTTTTAACCCATGTCGATAGTTGCATGCAGAACTGTTGAATGTGTTTTTAGACACTGCATGACTATATAATTTTACCAGAAAACAGTTTTATGACCCACCCTCCCATGTAGTCTATATATTCCGTTTCACGCAGTAATTCTAATTGAATTTTGAGCTATTTTATGAATAAGAATTTTTTTTAATATACAGTGAAACCTCTCTAAATCGATCGACCTTGGGACCGGCTCTAAGTGGTCCATTTAGGGGGGTGGGAGGTTTAGGGAGTTAGAATATGGTTACAATGGTATTGTTGTGATCAAAATAAAGCGATCGGTATAGGTGAGTGGTCGATGTGTGGAGGTGGTCGGTTAGAGAGGTTTTACTGTATATTTATTTTTGTAACGTGGATTTTTGGTTCCTTAATGGTTCATGAGTAATGTAGGTTGTAGCATGTTAGCGCGATTCTGTAGACAATATTTCTGTGTTACTAAGTTGTCCATATCTCTACTATCTGTGATAGGCAGTGCAGAGGTTGAAATAGTCGAGATGAAATACCTGTGCTCTTGATCTTATTGCGTGGGGTGTGGTGGGGAGTGGGAGGCACCACCCTCCTTTCTCAATAGAACAGTCCAGTCGACATGACGTGGTGGCCGAATCGGTAGAGCGCAGGCCTCTCGTGTGGAAGGTTGGGAGTTTGAAAACCCGACCGAGTCAAACCAATGACTTACTAAATTTATACTTGTCGCTACCTAGCCTGCCGCTTGGCATTACTAGATAGGGCAAGGACTGGTTAGCTCAGTATCAGGATAATGTGGAATCGGGTCATGGTGGGTGCCGGCAGCCTGGTCTCCCAGTGGGGCAGCACTATAAAGTCGCCATGAGTGCGCACTGTCACAAGTTAGTACCCGTCCTGATATGACCTTAGATGTTGCCAGAATGTAAAACTCGAACAAGCAAACAAACAATAGAAGTCGAACCTTTGCAAGTTGCTGCTTCCCGACTTGTTAAATTAATCCCATGAGGTTTCCTTCTGCTCATCCACTTCCCATCCCGACCTGTAATGACCTTAGGTGTTGCCAGGACGTAAAACTCCAACAAGCAAACAAACAATAGAAGTCAAACCGGGGTTTCCTTCTGTTCATCCACTTCCCATCCCGACCTGAGTGTTGCCAGGACGTAAAACTCCAACAAACAACCATTCCCTTTCCCCTTCCTTATAGAAGCCGAACCTTTTACTTCGGTGTTCAAGTTTTCAAATTTCATTATAATGTAAGTAGTGCCAGCCAATTCGATCAGTGAGGACAACCTGCAAATTCCTGCTTTAAATTGTTCCTTTTTTTTGTTATCAGTTAAACTTCTTATTTAAATTTGTAGAGAGAGGAGCTTGTCCATTTGATAATCAATCTATGTGTCGAGTTGTGTCCCCCCCCCCCCTCACCCCGTCTCTACTCGGTCAGTAAGACTATATTAAGCAGTTATTAGATTATGTTGATCACCAAAGTATGAGTACAGAATGAGGTGAATGCGGATGTGCATTCTAGAGGGAACAGTAACTCAAACCTTTAAATGTTTAGGGTGACAAATGAAGTATCATTTTGTTTCAAATTAGATATCCTAACAGATGAAATCCATTAAATTAAGCTCAGACCTGTTTTTTAAAATCACTTGGGATACCTAGTGCTAATGGCAGGCTCTTTTAACAGGCAACTTACTATCCACAGCAAAATGAAAAATAAGCGATGACCGGACCTGGGCCAGTCCAATATTCGTGGGGGGGGGGGGGCGGGTTGTGTGTTTTAAAAAAAAGGTTAACGAAAATGTTACAAAAGCACAAATGTTTCATCTGAGCCTTTTTTCTCCGTATTTTAATTAGTCATTCTAAACGTGATCATTTATGTAATTTGCCTTTTATACTTGAAACTGGGTTTGTAGTAGTTTCTCTTTCTCACCCCCCCCCTTTTTTTCCCACCTCATCCTTTGGGTCAAATTGTTCTTAAAATAATGATTTTGAATACTTAAAAATTAAACGCTGAGGAATGGTTAAGATATCTTTATATCGTAATGGTTATTGTTGAAAGGTTTTTAATTTTGATTGGGCAGGATACGAGGAGTCACAACAAATTCACATGTAAGATTTTATGTTGGAAAATGATTATTTTGCTTTTGGCGTTTGAAAGACTATTGTTCAATTAGTTTTGGTTAAAAACAGGTTCCTAATCTATCCCTTACGCACCTTTATACCGGATTAGGTGGCTAAATCGGAAGGTTGTGGGTTCGAACCCCAGCCGAGTCAAACCAATATATATTCACTTTTTTATATATATATTTTTTAATGTTTTGGTAATTTGGTAAATGTAGAATTGAAAAATAATTAATTGCTTCTTGATTACGTCATTGAAAACGGAAATATATTAGATAACCTCCCAAGTCTAGCGATGTTTGGATTTAAAATGCAAGTTTAAATTAAGCACATTTGCAAGCAATAGCGATAAGTGCCACAGCTTTGTCTGTTATTAGGTAAATAGTTGCTTGCCACTAATTCAGCAATCTAGTGTAGGTGTGATCTTAGCGTGAACTGCAGACACTAAATCTAGACAGTCAAAAACCACCAAATATCAACAAACGTAGCAATAGCGATAAGTGCCAGAGCTTTGTCTGTTATTAGGTAAATAGTTGCGTGCCACTAATTCAGCAATCTAGTGTAGATGTGATCTTAGCGTGAACTGCAGACACTAAATCTAGACAGTCAAAAACCACCAAATATCAACAAACGTAGACATCATCATAATCGCAGGTTCCGTAAGGGGCCTGGAAAGTCTTGAAAAGTCTTGAACTGTATTTGCCCCATTTCAAGGCCTTGAAAATCCTTGAATTTAACCTATTTTGGGTAATTAGTATTGAAAATCATTTAATTCCTTTAAACTGCCCACCTGATCTAAATTAGTTTGGAATTGCCAATCAGCATTGTGTTTTTTTCTTTCTGAAATCCAAATGAAAATAGTATTGAATTCCTATCAAAAACAGCTTTGAAATAGCCTTGAATTCCATATCTTCACATGTGTATGGACCCTGTCGTCATTTTCAACATCATTGTCGTCATCATCGTCACCATCATCATCATCGTCATCATCCCCTGTTTCGGTATACTACTTAAAACACTGGCAGTAGTTAAGGGCAATCGGTCTCTGCTCGCCAAGGATCAAAGTAGAAAATTGCTGTATTTTTTGGTAGAACAGTTTACGGTAAAAGTGGGTTGTCCATCATGAATGACATGTGGCGTTAAACTTGCACAATCCGTTAGTTTAGAGTTTCTGTCCTAATTCTAAAATAACTACATTAGGTTGTTCATTATGATCTACTTTACTTTAGTGTTTTGGGGGGGGGGGGGTAAATATGTTTATTCTGCTGAATAAGTCTTTTGTCAGTGCCGAAGCACTGGTCTTCCAGCCATTTTTCAATTCAGGGTTAACAGTTTGATTAACCTTTTGTTATAAATGGCTAACTTTGAAGATAATTGAGGTGTAAACATTAAAAAAATAAATTCTGTGTGCACGCCAAAATGTTCGGCATCAGCAGGTTTAGGTTACATTAAATTGACTTGGTATTCCTTTTATACAACAATACAAATTTAAAAAGCTTTTTTTTAGAAAAGTGCAGTGGTATCTAATCTAAGTTGGATGTGTAGGAGCAAATCTGGACATGTTTTTGTTTCAAGCCTTGTCTAGCCTTCACTGGATTGTGCTAGTTTAATTGTCAGAGATGAAAGATCTCCGCCATTTCAACTGTACTACATACAATCCCACAGCACTATCAGCATATGCTAGTAATACGTTGTCCAAACGCCGCATCATTATCAGTATATGCTAATACGTCTTTCAAATGCTGTATAGCACTATCCGTGTATACCAATATATATGAAACCTGACTTCCGGTGATTTTCAGCGATTTCCGAACAGTGCCTATTGAAGAATATCCGCGTTTTGGCGGTAATTTGTCATCGGTTTGCGTAGGCATAGATTTCCTTTTTTTTTTTTTTTGGCGGAGACCACTTTCATCCCTGAATGACCGACCACTGCGCTACTCGCATACACTATACATACATACATGATGTTGTGACGTCTTCTTTCAGCGACCCGAGACTTGTTCTGGTGGTTCCCACACACCTGGCGCCACATGCAGCCACACAAATTTGACAATATCTCCATTCTCAAACACGAGATGGCACTCAACCACAGGTTTGCCCAGGTAACCCACAGTGTTTCCCGGAGGTGCCGTTTGAGGGCGCCACTAAGTTGCGACTGCTTCAAGCTGTCTATGTGTGGGTGCGTTCGGGAAGCTTCGGGAGGTGCATCCGAACGCACTCACTGACCGGAACGCCTGTCCGTTTCAGGGGACATTTTCTAAGTTCCAGCCCTCTCCCCGCACCCCACCTTTTAAAAAAAAATCCCTGCACTTTGTTTCTGCTTTTTATAAGAGTGGTTTGATCTGACGAAGCATTTAGGTGTGGTTTGTCAGGTAGTGACTTTTCAATTTGTATCACAATTGTATTAGCCAATAAACTCAAGAGTAGAAAATCAGAAGATCATATTTGTTTCAAAACCAAACCATTTTTTTACCAAGAATATTTTGATTCTCTCACACCAAGTTGCTCTTACAGATCCTACTCACTTCTTACCAACACGCCCTCTTTCTGCATGGTATGTGTGTGAACTGGCTGATTGTAATCCATGCATTGATATCTGCGCGATTAATTTAATTAAATACAACAAATCCCTCCTCCTTTTATTTATATATATATAATCTAATTGCACAATTTCAAATAGCACATATTTAAAACAACAATGATCAAAATTCCATAATTTAAATCTTTATAATAGAGCAGATGTCAATATGGTGTACAATAATCCAGTCTTGGATGTCCTGCATGAATCCTAAAGAACTAACCCGCCCCTGCATGTTAAGAAGTGACACCGCTACCTCTGTAGCGTGGCAGCTCAGGGAAGCGATTGAACATGGGGCTTGTTTTTTGCAAATAGCTTGCTGATCATTTTTATTAAAAAAACACAACAGTAATGTAAATTTATATATTAATTACATTTCGATACAAATACATTTGGCATTGTCTCTAAATTGTTACTTTAAAAAATCATGAGAATAAGTGGACAGTTAGTTGGTGAGCTCTTTGTGAAGTAACAAAGCCTGCAACAGCAGCCCCCCTGAACCGAAGAAGCACGGGCTGGGGCTGGGGATGGCAGTGACACAGTGTTTCTGTTGTGACAGCTCACAAGGACGCGTTCAGGTGGTTCGCCCACTCATGGGCCCACCACCAGCCTCACCGCTTCGACAACCTCTCCGACATCGAAGACGACATGCAACTCAATGCAAACTTTGCGAAGGTAACATTGTTGGGAGGGGGTGGCCAGAAAGCTACTCCAGAAGCAGTGCATGGTGGAAAGGGGTTTCCAATTAATGACTGCCAGAAAGGTGACGGAGCGGGAGGGCGGGAGGTAATTTAGAGGAACATCTGTGAGTGTGAGCCAAATGGTAGTTTGACGGAATGGCTTGGGTGGGGTAGGTGAGCACGACATTTGTGGCATGTTTGAAATGAAGGCAGCCACTGTAAACCCTAAACTTTGCTTCTTCCTACATGTTCGACATCTTCGTCATGAATGTGCCCTTTGTTGGAATGGGGTCAAATCATTAAGCACCCGTTCATTGTCAATACTTACGTACTAGGTGAGTATATATGCATCAGGATCAACCCTCCCACAACCCGCCAAAGTGTATATAGCTGCCACTACATTGTTAGTTACCCAGTCACGCAGAACTCAGAATGCCTCTCTCCTCTCCTCCTCTCCTCCTCTCCTCTCCTCTCTATATATATATTTTACCTCGGTACTAAGCCTCAGGCTACTCGTAGCTCAGGGAGAAGGAAGCACATCCGGGTCCAGCAATTAGCATAATCAACTCACGACGGGAGGACATTCGTTGAATTGTTCCGGCAGTTTTTGATCTATGACGACGTACTAACAGTAAGTATTGATTTTGAAAGTAGTGCACTTTGGTTATGATACCTTGTGGCGTCTTTTGACGAAGTTTTTAAAACTTTATGATGTTTTGGTTACTTTTATGGGTGTTTTACGATTTGTGAAACATCGATAGAACAAAGCGCCAATTTTTCCTTTGTTCTACAAGCCACCTGTTGCCGAACGGAGAGCGATGTTGGCTGGAGCCACATGTCGTTTGGATTTTTCCTCTGTTTCTTTTATGGATTCACGTTGGAAATTAATCATGGGTTTCTTTTATGGACTCCCCACATTTTTTAGGCGTACCTCCGAGTTTCGTAGCATTTTCTCCAACTTGCTGGTGACCAGACGAGATGGCCGAATGAGTTAGAGCGTCCGTCTCCCGTGCTGGTAGATCATGGGGTTGTGGGTTCGAACCCTGGTCGAGTCAATCATATGACTTAAAAATTGATACTTGTCGCTTCCTAGCCAGGCGCTCCGCATTATTAGGACAGGGCAAGGACTGGTGTGCTCAATGTCAGGATAATGTGACTGAGTGAGATACCAGGTCATAGTGCCGGCGGCCTGGTTTCCCAGTGGGACAGCACTTTAAAGTCGCCATGAGTGCGCACTGTCACAAATTGGTACCCATCCTGATATGACCTTAGATGTTGCTAGGACGTAAAACAACACCAAACAAACCAACTTGCTGGCGCCATAGCTGCAGGGGGGAGAAGTGTACGGAACAGAGAGTGTGGGAGGCTACCAATACACTGGTCCCTACCCCTCATTTGGTTTTGGTTTCTATACCACATACCTACGACTATACAATTTAGCTTGCTCACGCCTGTGTTGGAACGGTGTAAATACATAATCGAATACCACTAGATACACAGATGTGGTTTTTGTTAACCTGTTGTGACATTTAGAATAAAATGGGCTTTATAGTAACTTTCTTTCAATTGTTACAGAGTACCGATGGCTATAAGGCGGAGTAAGCCTGCAGCAGCAGCGCGGCCGGCTAAGGACTATGATTCATCGCCGGTGGTGATGGTCCCGCCATCTCCCGAAGGCGGTTCGCATGTCATGTCGGAGCCCGACATGCTTGACACAGTTCCTCTGGACTGTACCGAGTCGGATTCAGACACCGAGCGTACAGGGGTGTACGCTAAGATCGGTGGGAAAGTGAGGAAGAAGTGCCAGGTGGAAAGGGCTAAGAATGTCCTAACCACCACCATGATGCGGGAGACCATAAAAGGTCACTTTAACACGTTTAAGCCTGCCGAAGTTATCACTAAGCTAGGTGAGAAACTGACAAGAATCAAGGGAATCCTGGATTCCATAATTAAAGAGATGGACATCTGTCCACCTAAATGAGGACAGAAAGAAGTTTGAGGGTGTCCTCCACACGGTACACAAAGCGGTCCTTGGAGCCCTGACAGCGATTGTGCCAGTGGCCAATCGAATGCAGACCGAGAATAAGTTCTTGTCTTTGGCCAGAACCATGGACATGGCATAGTGATGCTGACCGCGGCAAGTAATTTCTTGTCCTACAGACGGTTTGAAAACGTCTTCAAAGTGATCTGTACTGACGCGGGAAAGGAAGTGGCAAGATCCAAGAAAGTGGGTGACAACGACGGAAAAGAGTATACTCTTTTCCTCCCGCCCAAGCCAGTGAAGGGGAAGCCACTGGACAAAACCAAAATGTTTGGAGGGCAGCTCCAGTACCTCTTCAAAGAGGTAGAAACTGGGTCAAAGTGTGGTAAGCATGTGGATGCTAAGAAGAAAACCACGGATGGCAACACATGCTTCCGGAAAGGCCGTATGGATTTTCGCAACCGTCGGACCGGCAGAGGCGGACGGTCCGGCCCGACCTACGGCTTCCAGCCCAGAGGCCGTGGACAGCGACAGCCATTCGGCTGTAATGACGGCAGCAGGCCATTCAAGAGGGAGTACACTCCCAGCAAGCCGTTCCCCCGACCAGGGAACAAGTAGAGGTTGCTACGCAAACATCTACAACCACCGAAACACCTGTAAGCATTTTTAAGGCTGGAAATGTTTAAAATTGTTTGCAAGAATGGAACTTAATTACTGATAATTTAACAGTGTTGAGTATTGTGGAGGGGATACGTATTCCCTTTACCCATTTACCGGTACAGGAAACAATTCCTTTTCCCTATCGGTTTGATCTCAACAAGAGAGAGGCACTAGATAAACAGGTGTGGAATTTCTGTCAAAAAGGCATAATACAAAAGGTGAACCATGAGAGAGGAGAATTTATTTCAAATATATTTTCACGACCAAAACCCAATGGGGATGTTAGAATGATCTTAGATCTAACAAGACTTAGCAAGTTGGTAGAATATAAACATTTTAAGATGTTTTCTCTCGAAACAGCAAGAGATTTGTTAACAATGGGTTCTTGGCTAGCTAGTGTGGATCTGAGAGATGCATACTACACAATTCCAATTTACCGAAGCAGATAGGAAATATTTGCGATTTGTTTGGAAGGAACAACTTTATGAGTTTACTTGTATGCCGAATGGTTTAGCTTGTGCCCCTCGCTTGTTTACTAAGCTGCTAAAACCAATTTTCTCACTTATGGCGAGGAAAGGACATTATGTTCCCATATATTGACGATTCATTTATTGTAGCGCAGTCAAAGACAGCCTGTCAAAATGCAGTAAATGATCTGTGCAATATTCACTAGATTAGGATTTTATATCCATGAAGAAAAGTCTGTATTTACTCCAACTACAGAATTAAAATGTTTAGGTTTTCTGTTAAACACAGACGAGATGACAGTGTCACTAACAAAAATCCAAACCGTGTAATAAAATAACAAAATTAATTTGGAATTGGGCGCAAGAGCATGACGTTTGGCTAACTGTAGCCCATATACCAGGTAGTCAGAACACGTTAGCAGACAGAAAGAGTTGACATTTCCATGATCATTTGGAATGGTCGTTGAATGACACTATTTTTGAACAAATTTGTCAGAAATGGGGACGGCCACAGGTAGACTTGTTTGCATCAAGAAAGAACTACAAAATATCTAAATATGTATCCTGGCTAGGGCCCACCCACCCAACCCTGCCATGACTATTACGTTTGCTTGTGCCAAGACGAAAACATTGAAGTATCCATAGAAGCTTAAGATCATTTTTATCCTGAATAAGTAGGTAAAGAGTGCTGGACTCGGATGTGCTTCCTTCTCCCTAGCACACGACTATCCAATGCTTGTACCTCGGGAAAACAACAGTTATCCATCATCTGTACCCAGGTAAGATTTCTATAACTATACTAATATATATATATATACACATACTAACTATATATACACACAGCTTCCCAACTGTTCCTCTTCTCTGTACATTTCCCCAGCACCTTATAACCCTTTCTAATTATATATATATATATATATATATATCTCGTATCCTCGCGGGTTAACGCCCTGGGCGTTTAAATTGGCAAATCACTGAAGTGATGTGTGTGTGTGTTTACCCACACATGGCCATTTAAGGGGTGGGCATTTATGAAATATTGGCCACGTTGGGGGGGGTTGGACTTAACCCACAAGAATACAGTATATATAAGTATGTGTATATATATGCAGCTTTCAACCATTCCTCTCCTCTGTACATTTCCCCAGCTCTCTCTATATATAAATATATATATATTTATATTATATTATAATTAGATACCCAGCACTGTATAACCCTTTCCATTCCTTAGGCGTCATCAATTTCCTAGCACAGCGTGATGACTATGTGTTCGCGCACACATACATGCAACTACCCTGCCAGTACTTTTTTTTAATAGAAGGAGGAGAAGAAAAAAATCCACAACTCTTTGATCATGTTTCCACAATTGTTTCATCAATTTGTGTCTTTGTTGTTGCAATTAAACAAGTGAAAGCGGTTTCCGAACTGATTTATATTTACATAATCATGGGAAGAATGTATCACATTTAAAACTCCCAATAACTAACTTACATAACCTCATGCGCATAATTAATTATCATCTTAATTAATATGATATTTTGGAGACATTGTCGGTAATTTAAGATTGCAAATTGAATTTTTCTTCATTTTTAAAGTATCTCTTTTAGCTGCAGTGAGTAGGTTAGTTTTTAAAGATGCACGTTGACAGAAACTGTAGCGCTACCCTTTAATTGTGGCTAATTAAATAGAGTGAAGGGACTCTTTTTTCAGTGGTGGGTAGGAGCGGGTTTACTAAATGGGTGGTGGGATGGGCCAGATTTACTAATGTTTTCACACTAGCTTTGCAATTGACTAATATCCCGTTCAAAACGCGCCCAGCCCTTCACCGAAGAGACATACGATTAAAGATGGTTGGTTGCTGGAGTTTTATGTCCCGGCAACATCTAAGGGCATATCAGGATGGTTACCGACTTGTGACGGTGCGCACTCATGGCGACTTTATAGTGCTGCCCCACTGGGAGACCAGGCCACCAGTACCATGACCTGATATCCCACTCAGTCACATTATCCTGACACTGAGCCAACCCCCAATAGCCGATGTCTACTTTTTGTGCTGGGGGGGGGGGGGGGTCGTTAAACAAACAAACTGAGCCAACTAGTTCTTACCCTCCTAATAATGCCGAGTGCCTGGCTAGGAAGCGACAAGTATCAATCTTTAAGTCATTGGTTTGAACCTATGGGTTTGAATCCCACCATCTCCCAAAGTGAGAGATGGACGCTGAAGTCATTCGGCCGCCTCAATCTTGTCCAAGAGGTAACTAAAGCAACACTAGATAATATACATATTTATATCAACAATATACATTTGTATTAGTGTTCCGCCAAAATGTACATGCAGATAATTCTAGCCTTTCAGCAGTATATAGCTGAGATGACATAAAATGTTCCCTTTTGCAGTTTTGGTTCTGTATGTAGTAGACGCGGGCGTAAATTAGTTGGGTTTAAAAATAAAAAGTAAATTTGTTACATTTTTTCGGAATGCTGATGCAAAATCACTACTTCGAGACTGTAATTGAGTTATGGCGCCATGGTGCCCAGTCGAATCTATCGAGAACCAACTGAATTGAGTTGAGTGGACTCTCGTCTTTCTTTGGTTTAAATTGATCTGGCCACTATTGCTGGCCTCACCTGTCATTAAAGTTGCATAGTCCGATGAAAACATAAAATTTTCAAAACCAAAACACTTATCTAGATTTCATTCTACATATTCAACTGAGACACTGATGCACTTATTAAGCATTTGTTGCTGCATAGAAGGGCATAATAAGTCAATTAATAGAATCCGTTACTACTCAAGTCTATGGTGTCAGAGTTTTAGCGAGCTTGCCAAAATTATTTTGGTATGTTTTGACATCAAATATCTCCAAACTTAGCCATTTTAAATTGAAGTTACTTCAAACTAAAGTACAGTGGATTATAATGATTAGTATAATATAGTTATCTAAAAAAATAGCAGAAAACTCAAAAGCATCGGACTATGCAACTTTAAGTAAAAAGAGCAAGCGGAATGTCGTTAGTTGAGGCTTCCATGAAAGGGGTGGGTGGGGGGGTGACTAGACGGGATGGCCAAATGAGTTGAGCTTCCGTCTACCGTTTTGGTAGGTCGTGGGATTCGAACCCATGGATCGTGGTGTTCGAACCCTGGTCGATTGAAACCAATGACTTAAAAAATGTATGCTTATCGCTTCCTAGCCAGGTGCTCAGCATTATTAGGATTGGGCAAGGACTAATTGGCTCAGTGTCGGGATAATGTGACTGAGTGGGATATCAGGTCATTGTGTTGGCAGCCTGATCTCCCAGTGGGGCAGCACTATAAAGTCGGCATGAGTGCGCATTGTCACAAGTCGGTACCCGTCCTTATATGACCTTAGATTTTGGCAGGGCATAAAACTCCAACAACCAATCATGAAAGGGGTGTCTTAAGACGAAGGGGCTGAGTATGTAAACTGGGGGATGGGGGGGGGGGGGGGGCAGCAGAGATCCGGCACAGTGTCAAGTGTTAACAACTCCACCGGTGACCAGTCTTGCAAAAACATCGGGGGTGGGGGGAGACTGAGCCAACTTGGGAAATTTTGATACTGACTTGTGGTTGTGGCCTACAAAATCCGTTGTGGATAAGAAAATGTGCATTTGATCAATTAAGACACTGTTATTGATCAGAGGACTGTTGGCTGTAAAGAATGTCATTGTCAATTGAATTGAGCCAATATTACTGTTTTATTACATTGTTGTTTACTTGCATCAAATTGAAAATTACACTGCATATCCATAAATCCTCGTTAACAATTTTTTTTTTTTTAAATTGAAGGCACAGATCAAATTCTTTCACTGCACCCAAGTCGTTTGTCTATTATTGAAATCAAATTTAAATTGACTGCTAGGGGAAGAATTGATCTGAGCACGTAGTCCTCATAAACTTGAGCTCGATTAACAATGTTGCATAACCCAAATCCTTTGTAACATTGCTTGGTTACCCCCTCTCCCACATTCCCTCGTTCCTTCTGCTCTCAAATTGTTTGCATGATCTACTAAATTTGTTCACTGGGGAAGCTGACATAAAGTTAGCTTGAAATCATATATATGTTTAATTAATGGGAAAATAATTGTTCGCTAAATATGTAACGTGAAGAACATATAATTAGGTTGTTCATATGAGAATATCTTCAATGAAATTAGATTCTTTGAGTATGTGAGAAACTTTGTTAAATTTGGTTGTTTGAGTATGTGAAAATCCTAGATAATTACATTGTTTGAGTATGTGAAAAACCTTATGTAACATTAACCTTTTCAAAAATGTGTGAAACCTTATTCAAAATTAGGTTCTTTGAGTATGCGAGAAGCCTTATGTACAATTAGTTTTTTCGAATATGTTAGGAAACATTAGGTAAAATTAGGGTGTTATTTTTTGTATACGAGAAACCTTATGTAAAATTTGGTTCTTTGAGGATATAATATAAGAAACCTTACATAAAAAATTATTACTTTGAGTTTGTGAGAAACCTTATTTAAAATTAGGTTTTTTGACTATACAAGAAACCTTATGTCAATTTAAGTTCTTCGAATACGTTAAGAACCTTATGTAAAATTAGGTTTGAGTATGTGAGAAACCATATGTAAAATTAGGTTTTATAAATATGTAATAAACCTTACAGAAAATTAGGTTTGAGTATGTGAGAAACCTTATATAAAATTTAACGTTTTTTTTTTTATATATCTGTTTTTGTAGTCGTGACAGTCATGTTCTGTATCCATTCCCCCCCCCCCCCCACACACACACCCACCCTCCTTCAGGAGCACGGTATCGCTGTGAACTCCTCTTACGCCGTGGCGCCCCACCACTCGGGCGTGTTCCCAGTGCACGAGAAGCTGTACGAGGCGTGGAAGCACACATGGAATGTGAAGGTCACCAGCACGGAGGAGTACCCCCATCTACGCCCCGCGCGCAAGCGCAGGGGCTTCATCCACAGGGGCATCATGGTAAGTACGCGGGGACGCAGGGTCCTCCTCACCACTGCTACCCACTGCCTCAACCGGACATGGTGGCCGAATCAGTAGAGCGCAGGCTTCCCATGAAGAAGGTCGGGAGTTTGATTCCCGGTCGAGTCAAATCAATGACTTACATAATTGGTGCTTATCACTACCTAGCCTGTCGCTCGGCATTATTAGGATAGGGCAAGGAATGATTAGCTCAGTATCAGGATAATGTGACTGAGTGGGGAATCGGGTCAGGGTACCGGTGGCTTGATTTCCTAGTGGGGCAGCACTAGCCTTCATATTGTGGGTGAAATATTTTGTGCGTGAATAACCTTTTTTTATCTACAACATAAAATTGTCATCATAGTGATTGTAAATATGCAATAATAAATATGCATCACTTAATATTAAGATTGCTAAGAATGAACTCAATTAAAATTAAAAACTACTTTGTTTCACTTAATTCTCAGTACATTTGAAGCATCCCCCTTTAATAACAATTCTGATTTTTAAGTCTCTGGTTTGACTGCCGGCAGGGTTTCCGCCAGAAAATAATTTGAGGGTACACTGCATGTTTTAAATTTTGTTTGGGGGGGGGGGAGGTATGGAGGTCTGGTCTCTGGCTCCTTGAAGAACCTTTTTTAAAAAATGATCCCAACAATTTGCGGGTACAGAGTCATACCCTCATAAAATTGAAGGGTACGGAACTTTACGCATTTTACCCTCTCGCCGGGGATTGATCCCATGACGTGCCATGTGAAGGGAAAGCGAGCCACTCACCTCTGTAGTTGTGTTTTCGTACAGGTGTTACCACGGCAGACATGCGGCCTCTTCACTCACAACGTGTTCCTCGACAAATACCCGGGGGGCCGCTACCGGCTCGAGGAGAGCATCCGTGGGGGAGAGCTGTTCCAGACCCTCGCCTACAACCCCTTCCTCATCTTCATGACTCACATGTCCAATTATGGTATGAACTGGCAACAACTATCAGAAAGCAAAAAAAAAACACTCACAATGCAGTCTTTTTTGAAGGACCAGACGGGATGGCCGAATGAGTTGCCCGTCTGTCTCCCGTTTTGGTAGATCGTGGGATTTGAGCTGACGCGTTCGAACCCTGGTCGAGTCAAACTAATGACCTAAAGATTTGTACTTGCTTCCTAGCCATGCACTCGGCATTACTAGGATAGGGCAAGGACTTGTTGGCTCAGTGTCAGGATAATGTGATTGAGTGGGATATCAGGTCATGGTGCCAGCAGCCTGGGGGCAGCACTATAAAGTCGCCATGAGTGCGCACTGTCACAAGTCGGTACCCATCCTGATATGACCTTAGATGTTGCTAAGACGTAAAACAACAACAAACAAAAATGTACTGGCCCACTTGGAGGCCAGGCTGCCGGCACCATGATGCGATATCACACAGTCACATTATCCTGATATTGTGCAAACCAGTCCTTGTGTTATCCTAGTAATGCAGGGTGCCAGGTGACAAGTATCTATTTTGTATGTCATCGGTTTGACTTTGCCGGGTTTCGAACCCCAAACCTCCACTCTTCCCTGATTTGGTCAATTACAATCAGAGATGAAACCAATCCGGATTTTTGGCTGATTTCAGATTTGTGGCCGATTTCAGAGTTTATTTTTAGAAAAACAATACAAATAAGCTCTAGAGAATAACAACTGAACCACACCGACCTTCCAGGCGAACACTATTTTTCACTGCCGATTGGTAACACCGCTTAGAGGAATATAGTGTCGTAACTGAGCGATTTGTCGGTCTGGACAGTAAAACAATTGAGTGAGTCTGTAACTAGATGGGATCCATAACAATGGGAGGCTTACCGTTGTTATTTATATTTGCATAATAAATTATCCCGTACATATTTGCCTTGATCACAACAGGTAATGACCGCTTGGCGCTGTATACGTTCGAGAGCGTACTGAAGTTTGTCCGCTGTTGGACGAATCTCCGCCTCATGGCTGTGCCTCCGCTAGAAATGGGCCAGATGTATTTCCAGATGTACCCCGATGAACAGGACCCCGTCTGGAGGGTAAGAACCGGTGCCGAAACCCAAGTATGAAAACCAATCATCTATTCATATCTGTAGAGAGACGATCCAAGAAAAGACTTAAAAACTAGTAGGGTAATGCTATTTTGACCTGTTGTTATTCGATTTAAATAGGAAGTAGTTAATTGGGTACCTCAAGAACTAATCCGAAAGACGGTGCTGTTAAGCAATTTGGGTTATCGATGTAGTATTTGTATAGTGAGAAAGTTGGTATATTGAAACAGGTCAGCACTGGTAGGCTGGGGCGAGACAAGGTGGGGAATTTGATAATGCATAACTCACATAACTAACCATGATAGGCTAACACTAGAATATTTCTCGCAAACTGACATTTAAATACACTTGTCTAACTCCAACTGTCCAACTGAAACATAAATACTACAACTTTACCAAATGAATACAGAAGATAACTTGCTTACATTCTAAATACCATCTAAATACTCACATTGATCTCACTAATATTAATCTAGTCATATTACACTACTGTTGCCATATTACCATGGAACTTGTGGGTTACAGAAATTCATTGTGTTATATGCTACAAATTGTGTATCCAAGAGTTATCGTATACCTTACTCTATATACCATTTTGTGTACATAATCCTGAATTAAAAAATGACTGGAAGACCAGTGTTTCGGCACTGACAAAAGAATTATTCAGCAGAATAACCATATTTACCATGAATAAAATAAAATAAAGCACGTGCAGCAAGAAGGAAATGGATATGTAAGCAAGAAACATAGGCTAGGCAAGGGGCATAAGTGAGTGGCGCCATCTAGCGTGTATGGCTAACACCAGTATATAATAGTAGAAAGGGGCCCAAATTGCACATCAGCGCCCCCTATCGACTAACTTGTACTGGTCTAACCCTATTTGTTTTATTGATATGCAATTGGGTGATTGCATTTGGTATTTCATATTTCTCACAAAATAACCTCATGTAACACCATTGCCTGTCTTGTAGAATCCGTGCCATGATAAGCGCCATCTCTCCATCTGGTCTGAAAACAAGACCTGCTCCAATCTTCCGGACATCCTTGTCATAGGCCCGCAGAAGACAGGTCTGTAGCGCTTCTTTGCCAGACTCTTGCGTCTTTGTCAATATCTGCTGGCGCTCTACTCATCGTAACTAACGCTCATCTGTCTAACAAATGCATTAGTTCTGATTACATTTTCAGTAATCAGGCGCGGTGGCCGAATCGGTAGAACGTGGGCCTCACGCGAGATCAGGAGTTCGGTTCCCGGTCGAGTCAAGCCAATGACTTATAAAATTGATACTTGTCACTTCCTAGCCTGGTGCTCGGCATTAATAGGAAAAGGCAAGGATTGGTTAGCTCAGTGTGAGGATAATGTGACTTAGTGGGAAATTGTTTCATGGTGCGGTGGCCTAATTTTCCAGTGGGGCAGCACTATAAAGTTGCCCTGAGTGCACACTGCCACAAGTCAGTACCTGTCCTGATAGATGTTGCTAGGACATTAAACAACAAACAAACATCATAACTAACAGTCATCTGTCCACCAGACGCATTAGTTCTGATTACATTTTCAGCGTGTACAAAATGCCAGACTAGATTTTGTATATAATAAGACACTTGGCACCTCAATGATCATATTGGATTTACTGCTATGGGGCCTGTTGCAAACAAAGGGAACATCATGATACCTAAGCTGGACTAGAACCCAAATTCCTGTCATTCTGGGGGTGAGCGTTTTCACCATTAATCTATCTACGCTCCTTGTTGCAATCATCCTACCCATGCCTACCCATATGTGTAGCTTCCTTCCCTCTGAGGTGAGTACAGACTTCTACAGATGCCTTAGCAAAGACTTCATAATGAGTGGTCAGTGAGTCAACTCACATTATAATCTTTTTTCTTTTAACAAAAGAGTGCTGAATGGAATAAGACGTAAGAGATCCCACTTTTGCTTTCTATATGAGTTTTGTTGTTTGTTCTTGGAGTTTTGCATCCTGGCAACATCTAAGGTCATATCAGGACAGGTACTGACTTGTGACAGTGCGCACTCATGGCAACCTTATAGTGCTATCCCACTGGGAAATCAGGCCACCAGCAGCATGACCCAATATCACACTCAGTCACATTATCCTAACACTGAGCTAACCAGTCCTTGTCCTATCCTATTAATGCCGAGCCCCAAGCTGGGAAGCGACAAGTATCAATTTTGTAAGTCATTGGTTTGACTCGACCGCAAATCAAACTCCCGATATCCCGCACGGGAGGCCTGCACTCAACCGATTCTTTATGAGAAATGCTTCTTTCAAAAAAAATATATATTAAAAGCGTGCTGAATGGAATATGGTGTAAGAGATTCCATTATTGCTTTTTGCATAAGAGACATTTGTGAATGAACCTTTAATATCTGCCGTCTGTTTCAGGGACCACGGCATTGTACACCTTCATCTCCATGCATCCATCCATCGTCACTAACTACAGGTCGGCATCAACCTTTGAGGAGGTGCAGTTCTTCAATGGGAAAAACTATTACAATGGACTTGATTGGTAAGTTTTTAGTGTTCTCTCTTTATCTTTTGTCGGTCATGAAAGGAATGTGAACGATCCTTTTTCGCTTTCAGAATTCTGGATTAGCAATTTATTTAGACTTTACACTATTGCAGAATTTTAGTTTTAGGTTTTTTTCCTATTATCATATTTGTAAGTATATAATGTTGATTGATTTGTACAACACATGAAATTCATTAACAATATTCTTTGTCACCTGAGGAGGGATGGATAGCTGAATCTGTGAGAGCACTAGCTGGCTTCCTGTGTGGTTGAGGTCAGGAGTTCAAACCCCAGCCTAGTCAAACCAATGACTTACAAAACTGATACATGTCGGTACCTAGCCTGTTGATCAGCATTAATAGGATAGGACATGGGCTGGTTTGTTCAGTATTAGGATAATGTGACTTGAGTTGGATATCGGGTCATGGTGCTGACTATCCAGTCTCCCAGTGGGGCAACACTATAAAGTTGCCATGAGTGTGCACTGTCACAAGTTGGTACCTGTCCTGGCATGATATCAGATGTTGCTCGGATATAAACCCCAACAAACTTAAGTAGGCCCTTATAAGCGCATCTGGTTAATTTTCAGGTATATATCATATTTCCCACCACGTAATGGATCATCAACGCGCATCCTGGAGAAGAGCGCAAACTACTTCGACAACGAGGACGCCGCACGAAGAGCACATGCGCTGCTGCCCAATGCCAAACTCATTTGCATACTCATAGACCCGGCGAAAAGGGCCCACTCCTGGTACCAGGTGAGCAAAGATCTATACTTCCCCACCCACCGGCCCTAAAAAATGTTCCAACAATTTTTGTGTTGAAAAGAACTCACGTCCTCCCCTCCCCTCCTTCCTTCCTTCTTTCATTCCTTCCCTCCTTCATTCCTTCCTTTCTCCCTTCCTTCCGTTCTCCAATCCTTCCTTCATTCCTTCTCGGTCACCCACTCGGGGGAGGGGCTGTCTTACAAAGAAGGGATGTGACAAATCTTTTTTAATTAAAAAAGACAAATCTAACCACAAAGTTTTATTTATTTATATCCTAATGGCTAGTTACTCTTAATACTTATTTTCGCGGAAGTTTCTGACATACCCAACAAATCGAAGGTGTGGGTGTGAATACTTTAGAAATTCACTTTATACAGAATATTCCCCAATGGTATTCCCAGATTTTTGTTTTAAGCTTATATTAACACTTTGGACGTATGTGCCCGCTTTGTGAAACAATAATCAATATCCCATCATTGCTAACTACCTACCTACTCACCTGAACTACTTCATGTAGTCAAAAACACGCCCCGGGTATTAACCTTTTAAGCACAACCATCCACCTAACGACACTCCATCTAACAGAATAAACAAACCATTCTACTAACGCTGCATCTCAAAATGCTATCCCCAACGGCATGACAATTAGGCAATTCACACTACATGTATACACACCTATGAAGGGAAACCATACACCTAACCACTCGATAACTTACTGATCTAATCAATGCATATGTATGTATACTACAGCATATATCTACTATCACATATGTTAATTGTGAAACTCTACCGTATGTAAGTCTTGGACTGATTTAATATTGTTATTTCAGCTGACTTGAGCTAGCTGCTGATGACAATACCAGACTACATATACATATCTATTGTAAACTGTATTGTCACGTGGCTGGAAGACCAGTGCCACGGCGCTGACAGAAGACTTTTGTTATTGTAAATATAGTTTATTCATTAAATAAAGTCTTTTGTCAGCGCCGTGGCACTCATCTTTCAGCCATGTGACAATTCAGTTATTTACAATAAATGTATATGTAATCTGATATTGTGAGCAGCAGCTAGGTCAAGTCAGCCGAATTGACAATATTAATCATTCCAAGACTTAGCTCTGATATAGTTTGACAATTTACCTATGAAATAGTAATTATGTGTTGTTTACATACATATATACTGATTAGATCATTGCATACGGAGTGGTTGGGTTTGGTCGTAATGCGAAGCATTACGTTTGATGCGAGGAAAGGAAGAGTCCCTCCCCCCCCCCCCCCTCCTAACCCCGCGCTGTCGCGCAGCATTCGCGCCTCGCGCGACGTCCGCTGCTCACCCTCGCCCTCCCCCGGCCCTGAGCGTTCATGCCTTCCCTGCCACTGCTCACTTTCTCCCTTATAAGGCCGCCCGCCCGCCTCCTTCAGCCATTCGCCTCCAGTCTCCACCACGCCGCCCTTCTTTTCTATATGTTTTGATATTTGTTGCTGTATATTGCTTTGTTCATATTATTGCCCGAGGCGTCTCAATAAACGCCTCAGTTTCCCAGCTCCGAGTTCTGTCTTCCTTTTCGCGCATCATGGTTTCCCATCGCCAGTTTTTATACCTCTAGTGTGAATTGCCTAATTGTCATGTTGTTGGGGATAGCATTTTGAGATGCAGTGTTAGTAGAAAGGTTTGCTTATTCTGTTAGAGGGAGTGCGGTTAGAACTATATTTTATTTAACGACGCCTCTAGAGCACATTGATTTTTATCATCAGCTATTGGACGTCAAACATATGGTCATTCTGACATAGGTCAGTCAGTGTTGGAGGAAACCCGCTGCCGCCACATAGGCTACTCTTTCCGATAAACAGCAAGGGGTCTTTTATGAGTGTGGTTAGGTGCATGGTTGTGTTTAAAAGGTTAATACCTGGGGGGTGTTTATTCAACGAATGAATGAGCTATATTTACAATAAAGAACTTGCTTCACCAGCACTTGAGGGCACACGATGACCACGTCGCCAAGAGGTACAGTTTCTACGAGATCATCACGGCGAGGGAGAGCGCGCCCCGGGCCGTTAGGGACATCCGCAACCGGTGTCTCTACCCAGGCATGTTTGCGCAGCACCTGGAGCGCTGGCTTACCTACTACCCTGCAGCACAGGTAGGTGCAGGGTGCGTGGTAAAGGTGGGTGAGTGGGGGGGGGGGGGGGAGTGAGAGGGAGGGAGGTGGAGAGGTGAGTGGGGGGGGGGGGGGTATGAGGGAGGGAGAATGTTTGTTGGAGAGAGACAGAGGGGGAGGGGGTGGGAGAATGCTGGGAGGATGGGAAGGGGGGAGAATGTTTGTTGGAGAGAGACAGAGGGAGGGGGAGGGTCTCCAAAATAACGTAGTTTTAAGGTGGTGTGTACGGGAAATCGTACTAAGCGTGACATGAGGGTGAGGGAGTGGTGAAGACGGTTAAAATAAGCGCGGCATTGTATGCATGCTCCCTAAGTGCTGGTGCCTTGTGTGTTCCAGTTGTTAATACTAGACGGGGAGCAGCTCAAGTCTGACCCCATCGCCGTGATGGACCGCATCCAGGTGTTCATCAAGGCCGAGCCTTACTTCGACTACTCACACAGACTCAAGTAAGCAACACGCGTCACAAAGACACTTACGCAATGTTGATAGATTGATTGGTGGTTTCTATATGCCGAGTCTGCAGCATAGGCCTATTCACAGCGAGATGTGTTTATGTTTGTTCGACCATCACCGTTGTAATGTAAATGTGAATGAAAGCATACAATGAGGTGGTACAGACCCACTGTCCTCAAAGAGGCTAGAATATATTCTTGTTTTACTTTAGTTTAAAGGTCATGCATGCTGTCTACAGTGTCAAATTGTTGGCGCAGGGCCATAAAATCCATGCAGTTTTACACAATGTACTCCAATATTTGGTGTACACGGGTCAAATCAGGATTTTGATATTGTGTAATTCACAAAACGATAAGAAATCACAGTGGAGCCAAATTTGTGAAATGACTAGTTTGACTTTATGTGAGTTTAGTTAACGTAAGTTAAATGATATTAGTTAACGTAAGTTAAATGATATTAATTTAAATATCATCGTCATCTGCAAGTCAGGCATCAAAACTGATATTAATTGTGCAGATGAGAGTCTGACTATTTGTTGTTTAAAAAAAACCCACAAATATAGTAAATATTTGGATACTCAGACAGACATAATAAAAATGCTCTTACAATGTAATCGAAGTCTCTGTTATATGTACATGGGTCAAATTAGACTTCGATACTGTATGTTCTAAAAGCAGATATAACTTTATTTTGGGGACTGGGAAATTCATTTATGTTTGCGTGAAAGTACAAGAGGTTTGTTTCTCTTGTTATTGTAAAATATAATATCTTATTGATGTTTAATCGTTGGGCCTAATGGGCTTTCTCCGTGAATCTGCTCAACTATCTGATTTTGTTTCTAGCCTAAGCCACCAGGTGGCGACTCCAGTCTAATCCGCTAGGTGGCGACACTGAGCTAGACTGTCCGATTTGCAAGGCCGTGTCATTGTTGTTTATGAATATTGTGGTCATTCTCAGATATGTCAGCTGCCTTTATCAGCCTTCCCTCGGGCCTTTCATTAAGATAAGCCCTCAGCAGTCATAGTGTGACAATGTATAATGTCTTATCTCTGTTTATTTTTTTAAAGAAAAAAAAAGATTTATTATAAGTAAATCGCGAGTGTTGTTTAGACCATCAATCCATGTAGATGCAACCCAGATAGGGGCCTACCATAAATCCTTACCATAAACCTGTTAAAATAATTGCACACTGTAAATGCCGTGAAAATACTCAGATCGATGTAGTCATATTCCACTAGCGTTATCATATTGCGCTGGTATTTGGAGGTAAATATCCGTAATAAACAGTGGGTGCTGCTTTAGCATGTGGTCTACCGCAGTTTTTGTGGTCTATGCTGTGAAATAACCTGATTTGTCTACCGAGATTTCAGGCTGATTTTGTTAGGGTTAGGTAAATTGTTTGTTTTTTATCATCCTGCAGTATAAAGTCTTGTAGTGGAGGTAGACTGCATGCTATAGTGTAAATGGCCAGGTAGACCGCATGCTATAGTGTAAATGGCAAGGAATAGATAATTTTCGGCGGATTCCCGATTTTTTTTTTCTTGGCCACAAGGGTCGTTTCTGAGATTTGTGTAAATCAGATGTAAACAAACTGGAGGTGGGCGGGGGGTGTCCTGACATAAAATATATCAAGTCGAATAATTCCTCCATGCCAAGCCATGTGCTTTACCAGACGTAAACAACTTATTTTCCAAAGAAAAATTACTTCAGCTACGGCAAAGTAGTCCCAGCTTGTCTTATAATGGCCCTGAAATCGCACCAAATTCAAAACATTTTCTTGGGGGGGGGGGCTCACAGCACCCCCCCCCAATACCCCTGGCTGCATTGGACTAGCTTCGCTCATAAATATAGATGACACTTTTCAGACTTTTTTGTCACAACCTACGCTCATCCCTGAAATGGCCATGTAGATGGCACACTAAAGTGTAAATGGCCAGGTAGACCGCATGTTAAAGTGTAAAAAGCCAGGTAGACCACATGATAAAGTGTAAATGGTCAGATAGACCGCACGCTAAAGTGTAAACGACCATGGAGACCGTACGCTAAACTGGCACCTAAATAGTGTTTCCTATTTATGGTTTAATGTGTCGCTTCCCCTTCCGCCCCTCTCCTCCTACAGGTACAGCCCGAAGAAGGGCTTCTACTGCCAGTTAATAAACGGGGACCACACCAAGTGCTTAGGGCGGAACAAGGGCCGCATCTATCCGCCCATGGAGGTGAAAGCCGAGAAGTTCCTGCGGACATTCTACCGGCACCACAATGTGGTGCTGTCTAAGCTCCTCATGCGGCTCGGGCAGCCCATTCCTCATTGGCTGTCTGACGAACTGGCGGAGCTGCACTGAGCGTCTGCGGGTGGGTGGGAGGGTGGAATGGAGGGAGGGAGGGAGGGTGGAGTCGGGGGTTCCTTTTGGATCTGTGACTGCCTAACATGGACAAGCCACAACGTGGACAGGCCACCGCGTGGACAGGCCACAACGTGGACAGGCCACAACGTGGACAGGCCACCACAAGGTGGACAGGTCACCACAACGTGGACAGGCCACCACAACGTGGACAGGCCGCCACAACGTGGCCTGACTGACCTACAGGACGGTTCTGGCTGATTGCAGTGAGGAGCGGAACGGGTACCAGTGTAAATAAATAGTGAGGATGGCGGTGCGCATGCGCAGCTCAACTCGTCCCCCAGTGGTCAACATTAGCATATTTGCACGCCGCCATCTGTATAGATAATCTTAACCCACAGCGGATCTTCTGACGGTAAGTGTCACTCACTCGTGTATTATTCTGGGGGGGAGGCCTCCTCCCCTCAGCCCCCCCCTCTCCAACTCCCCCCCCCCCCCCCCCCCACTCCCAACACATACACACGCCCCGGACCTCTACATACAGCTGAAAGGGGCTACCTCCATTCTATTACAAAACATGGCATTTAGGAGCCTGCTCCATGGATGGATTCATATAGTACTGTTTTTACCAACGGCGGGGAGGGGCCATAAGGCTATAGAGCAGCGGTGGCATGTAGGTACCTGTCTGTGTTGTGCTATGCGTCGGGACCAGTGTTGCTGGTGTGCTGCGTGTGTGCGTTAGTGTAGGCGAATTTAGGCGCCCTGTCGTGTGGATGTTTGGAAGGCGCCCGACCCGAGCACTGCCCAGTGGTAGCACTGTGAGAAGGGACCGACTGTGAACTGTGAACTGTGACGCAGAAACTCAAGCAGTACAAATCCAGGCCTATGTGTGTTAGCCGCATACACGTGGCATCGGATAAATAATAATAATATTAATATTGGACCACGTGATTTGTCCGGGACTTTTAGTCCTAAAATGGGGTGGTCTAGGCTGGCGTTCCTGGAATCCCTTAGGCCTTCATGACTTCGTCTGGGAACCCTAAGGCCAAACAATTTAATAAATAAAAAATTAAAGTGGAAGCTAGACTGGCGTCCCTGGGATCCTTTAGGCCTTCAGGATTTCGTCTGGGAACCCTTAGGCCGAACAATTAAATTTGTTGTTCTTTTTTTTTTTTAATGGGGAAGCTAGGCTGGCGTCCCTGGAATCCCTTAGGCCGAACAATTAAAAGTTGTGTTCCTTTTTTGTGAATGTTTTATGGGGAAGCTAGGCTGGCGTTCCTGGAATCCCTTAGGCCTGCAGGACTTCGTCTTTGAACCCTTAGGACGAACTTTTGTTTAATAAAGGGACACTAGTTAGTTACCTATGAACCGTTAGGCGGCGCTAGTGGCCTAAGTGACTGTATCCTAGTAGAAGTGTCTGCCGAAATCCACGACCAATGAATGCCAATTCGTCACTACCGTTCTCATCATTGTCATCAGTTTCATCATTCTCATCTGTGTGTCCAGCGATTGGAGATTACACCACGTTGTTCTGTTAGTTGTGACTATCCTATACGTGTATACACTGCATTATAACAACAACAACAAATAGACCAATTATTGTCGGTGAGTGGGTGAGTGGGTGAGTGCAGTGCTGTGAATTCTAAGATCACGTGATTGGAATTGTGAGAAAGATGCTTATTCAAAGGGGACGGGTGTGTTGGGGGAGGGGGTCTTTAACTAAAAGCAATTTAACTAACACTAAATTTGAAGCGGGTGTTATATTTCATAAGCTGCTCAAAATCGCTTAAGACAACAAAAATATATATTTAAAAAAAATTCTAGTCTCGGCACCTGAAATTAATATATTAATTCAACAGAGATCCTTTCTTTTCAAAAGAGCAGCAGCAAAATAATAACTTATAAAATACTGAGTTTTATTTGAAAGATGGTTTTTTGTTAACGTGTGTGTCGTTTTATGGGGTTTTTTTTCGGTGTTTAAGCAAAAATTAATTGGTTGGTTGGTTTGTTTGAGTTTTACGTCCTAGCAACATTTAAGGTTATATCAGGACTGCAATTAATGGGGGATCGGGGAGAAAATACATGTTGGTGACTATGATGTAACGATCATCGTTCATTTAAACGATTTATTTTTTAAAAGGTTGCTGGCAATGAAATGCTACGAGACTGCATTTTGATTAAATTTGGATAGTGCTGTTTATGGAAATGATTTCCACGATACTTGCGTATTACGTGCCTTTATTGTAGAGGGCCACTGTGAGTGTTGGTGCACACCCAGCTCCCGGTAACAAGACCAGGTTTGGAGGTCAAGTAGATCAGGGAGCAGGGTGGCATTATGGCAGGAGTACTTTTGTACCCGACAATTATGAAGTCTTAATGGAAAATATCAAATGAACTATGTTGTTTTAGTAACGTGTATGATCACAATACTCCGGTATTAATATTGTTGTATGTGAACCGCCAAGTTATTTTTTCCCCTTTTAAAAAAGTTTTTTTTCTTTAAATTTTTTTAAATAATGATTGTTTTCCTTTTTAATTAAAAAAAAGAAGTTATTCTTTTATAACAGATTTTTGTATCATTTAAATTTAAATTAAAGACGAAGTCCTGTACGGTAGTGGCATCTATAAGCTAAGGACTTATTTTAATTGATTAACTTCGCTTAAACTATTTTTAAAGATGTTGATTGATCATGAATTGAACCCTTCTTGGAATGCTGCATTTTTTTTGGTTTATTTAAATGCATCAAATACTGTTAGTGATGAACTATTTGAGTTGAAAACTCGACATCTTAAAGTTAACATTTATGTTGTGTTCTGGGACAATATATTTGTGAAGACTGGTTGTTTCATATTGCTTTAATTTTAAGGGAATATTATTTTCTAATGAATACTCTCACGGCTATCATCAGCTGAAATCAACCTTGGAGAAATAGTTTGAAATCGCTTGAACATGACGGAATCATCGTTTTAATACTTTTGTTTTAATAATCAAAATGGTGCTTAATACCTTCAGGATTTTCCACTCTTCGTGATTGATTTGCAGTTGTCTCACTTTTTTTATGGTTATTAAATTTTTAGAAGTTCTCTTGTGCATGGAATGCAACCAAGGTGATTTTAAAAACAATAAATATAATTCTTTTAAAATGAGACAATTTTATGAAGAATCCATAATTTGTAATGTCTTTATTTGAATAGTATATTTTCTTTTCAATGGTTCTTTTCTTTTAATACTGTTATTTTAAAATAGCCCCAAATACGAAGTAACAAATAAATTATATTACTCACATGTAGGGAGCTTAATTATCGCAATTTTTAATAGTGGTGGGACTGGTTTAGTAGAATTGTAATTAACTGTAGCTCCCCGGGATGAACATAACTTACATTTCATTAATTGAAGAACGCCATTTCAAAACTGACCACTTCATTACTTGATTGGATTAATTGTACATTAATGAGTCAACGTGAACAAACCCTCTGATGGATTTGAATGAGGTTCAGGTATCTATAACAACAGAGTTAGACCTCTGCTTTGCACCCCATTCATCTAATGGCTGCCAGGTACGGCTTAAATAGGTCATTGCTAAGACAGCTGATGGTATTAAATTTGTGTACATTTAAAGTTGCATAGTCCGATGAAAGCATCAAATTTTCGAAACCAAAACCACTAGATTTGATCCTACATATCTAACTTAGATATTGGTGCACTTATCAGGGATGATATTTTTCCATTTTTAAGCGGATTCCCGTGGGTTTTTTTCACAGCCTGGGTGCATTTTTGATGTAGGTGTAAACGGAAATATACCGTCGGGATAATAATTCTCGCCTTGATTTCTGCTTTTTTGTTTGTTTCCTGAAACCGCTATCATCCCTGCTTTTTTAATATTTATTACTGCATAGAAGCTTGACGTCCAATAGCCGATGATGAGAAAATCAATGTGCTCTAGAGGTGTTATTAAATAAAACTAACTTTTTACTGCATAGAAGGGAATACTAAATGAATTTACTAGAACCTGTTACTCCTGAAACCTATACTTTTGACCTGCATGCAAACAAGATTTGGCATGTTTGTACTTCAAAACTTTCCAAAGTCAACCATTTAAAATAAAACCTGCTTTTAACAAGTATGGTAGATTATAATGATGAACCTAGTAGATACTTTCTTTTCAATGACAAACTCTAAACCATCGGACCATGCAGCTTTAGATACTGAACTGCTTTGACCTGTTCTTCACCATGGAGGTAGCTTTGTTGCTGACATAATATTAAATGGCACTTAACTTGGACAGCCACTGCAGGGTTGCCACCATTGGACAATGAAAAACCGGAAGATCTTAAGGGATGTTATATTGGGGGGTATTGGGGTACTCCCCTGGAAATCTATTTAAATTTTAGATTCTCTGTGGTGCATTTGGGAAAATAATCTAAAATTTATATAATATTACTCTATATTAATGGTATTGCAGGGTTGCCAACATTGGAAAATTCAGCCTCAGTACTGAAAAAAGATTCAACTGGAATAAAAAATCAAATGAACATCAAAAACAACAAAAACAGGAAGATCGGCGTATGGTGATGATGGGGACATAAAATATTGTACACCTTATGACGAAACCATAAGGGTTGGCAACCTAGATAAAGGATTCACCCTGTACTTGCAGTACACGGGTGAATACCAGCCCTATATAAAAGCGGGAAAATGAAATGAGTCTAATTTCACAATCTAAGGAGCAACAATTATTCTTTTTATATGTCTTCATATTTCCCCGCTATCTTTGAGTTGTAAAATATAATAACACAGTTTAATAGAATCTAAAGGTGAAATCGATGGCGTTCTATGGCCACCATCTTGTCTTTTTGCATTCTCTCCCATTTCACCAACTCTGAGCCGATATAAGTACCCATTTGATACTGGAGGCATGCATTCTACTTCCTGTTCCATACTAAAGCTATTTTCGCCCGTATTTAGACTACATTGTCGTTCACCCGTGTACTGCAAGTACGGGGTGAATCCTTTATCTATTGGGAACCCTGCCACTGACCTTCCTCCTCACGACTACTGTTACTCCTACCATGTCCCTATATCTGTAACCGGTTACACATCTATAACCACCATTTCCATTTTACTGAAGCGTTCAATTTAAATATTTATTCAGTTCAACCACTCTAGTAATAATGTTTACCAGCATGAACCACGGTTTGATTGATTGGTGTTTTGCCTATAGTATTCAATTATAGCCAACTGAGAAGTGCATTACAATTATTATTGTATGATGATTAAAAAAAATTGTTATACACACCTAAGGTAATTCAGAATATGAACCAAACGTCATATGGCTTAAGAATATGAACCAAACATCATATGGCTTTAAAAAGAAAATAGATTTAAACAAGGGATGTAAAAATACTTCTTCTTTTTTTTAATAACAAAAGAATTGTGTGTGTGTGTGTGTGTGTGTGTGCAAACACTCGATTAAATAGTTGAAATTAGCTAATTACATCGTGATCTTGAATTTAGATTTCTGTTATTGCGTACCAATTTTTTTTTTTTTAACCAAAGATAAACTTGCTAGTTCCCATATTGCTGGAAAAATAATTGGGGCTGAATCAGGGTCATGCTGTACTTGGATTAAGTATTTATTCTAACTTATAGCGACAGTGTGCTGCGCGCGTGTGTGTGTGTGTGTGGGGGGGGGGGGGGGGCTGCGTGTGTGTGTGTGGGCTGTGTGTGTGTCTGTGTGTGTGATTTGTGTAGAGATGAAGCAGTGTACAGTGGGCCAATTATTTAAGTGTGGTGTGTACTGCATCGTGTACATTTTGTACAAACTTATCAACTCACATGTTATCTTCTGTACCTGACTCCTTTTTACGTATTTGTACAAACAGCCTCAGATTACCTTAGTGTTGAGTTATTTGACGAGGTAATCAATTACCAAGAAACGAAAACTCCCACAGTAAAATGTCTGCATTTGGAAAAAGAAAATAAATAGTGAATTTTGTGTGTGTGTGGTTTATGAGTGCTATTGATTCGCCTCACCACCACCCCCCACCCCAAATTCAAACAAATGTTATTTAATAAAAAAAATTCTCTCCAAGGCCAGTTATGTTCAAATGCATTGAAACTTCAGCTTCTACCAAATAAAAATGGCTTAAGATATTCATGTCTAAAGCATTTATATTATAGTAAGTACTAAACACATAGCCTAATTATTTGAATTGATATCCTCAGCCTTTTGGAATGTGTTGTTTTAGTCAATAGTCATCGCAAATGTCAGTTAGGCCTTGAGTTCCCTTTCAACTAATAACTTCTTAATTCCAACTTTTTTGTCATTTTCCTTTTTCAATATTACAGGATCGTTATTCTTGTGGTTAGGGCATATCCCCCCTCCCGCCATCCCCCAACCCCAGGTTGTGAATATTTGCTGGCTGTATAAACATTTAACTGATATAGGTTACGTTACACCTTGCAGTATTCGTGTACATAATAGTCAAATCTGCTATGGTTAGAATGTGTCTTTATATGGAGTGACCTTTTGTATCTATCTGAAAATCATGGAAGTTTAAACTGATCGAGGTTCAAGGTCACAGGGCTATAATGGACGAATTCGTAATTCCAGCCACATGGTGCATTCTGGGATGCGTCGAAGCAAAACAAACCCGCGCGAAGCACATGGTTCATGTTGAAGCGACTGCAGCTATGCAATTTGCAAGTTTTTACAAAACATTTGAGCTGCAGTTTGAAAGTTAGAATACCAAATTAAATAAATATCACAGATTAAGATGTGAATATTTTATCTACCACTTTATGTGCACAGAAGTCATCAGCACCTTCTGCTTTTAGATCGAGAAAAATCTAGATTAAAAACTGTCTACAGCCAGAGTCAGTTTCCCACATGGGGGATTACAAAATATATATGATTGTTCATGAGTTGAAGTCATGGAATTTGAAGTATTATTACATTTCTCTAGATTAAACTATAGATTACACGTTTACCAGAGAACATGTTCCCTTAACTGAAACTCATCAATGTGCTCTAGAGGCGTCGTTAAATAAAACAGGCTTTCCTTTTCAATTGAAACTGAGTGCTCATGCTGATGTGAACATAATAAAGTAAGTAAAGTGACTGACAATTTTGTGTGGAATTGGGTGTTTGTTAGCTCAAAAGGCTTAATTATGGATAACTGTATTAAATGTATACACGTAGCCTGAGGGGATCCATGTTTATGCAAAATTGTTCGATTTTATTGAAGAATAATAGAAATATATTAGTTTTGGGCTGTGCGTATCGGTAAAACCAACGGGCATACGATTTTGTTTTGTTTCAGACCCTGTTTTAGCGAATGCACTGTTGGAATTACGAACTCGTCTATTCATTGTGCATCATCACTCGGCGCATGCGCAGTATGAATTGAGACTGTGTTGAGTGGAACTGTTATCGGATCATGCGCGAGGCCGCAGGCCGAGGGCACTGTCCGAGTACACGGGCAGTTTTAGATAAACTGCCCCGTTTCAACACACAGGTATTTGACTTATTTAGCAGACAATAAGGCCAAATAATAAAAAGAAAAATTGGTGATCGTCCTTTTGATCACACAAATCACGGTAGGGCGGACGGTTTTTATTTATATTCATTTTTCTAGCATATGACAGACGTAATACGTAACCAGCTGTGATGGCCGAATGAGTTCACCAGCTGCCTCCCATTCTAGTAGGTCATGGGATTCAAACTCCTGGGTTCAAACCCTGGCCGAGTCAAACCAATGACTTAAAAATTGATCCAAAAGTTGAATTGCTGCTAGCCTGACACATTTTTAAAACTTTACACAAAAGAAAATTAATTTAATCCGGGGCGGGTGATTTTTCAGGCACGACCACGGACGGAGACGGATCACCAATTTTTTTTAATGTATATATATTTGGCCTAATGGAATTAAAATTGGGCTATTTCTATAAAGGCAAAAAAAAATCAAATTTAAGTGATATGCTGATGGTGTGCTCTCTAAACTTCACATTGTAACGCCAATTTGATTTAAAACAAATGTAAAAAAGGACATGGCCATGGCCCTTTTACATTTTTGTTTTGTTTTGGCAAATATTTTATTCATCAGAATACTTATTTGTTAGCACATAAGCACCAGTCTTACGGCTATGTGTGGTTACAGTTATTTACACAATGGTTTTTTTAAATGATTGTGTTAATGTAGAACCATCACATACTATTCTGACGTTTTATTTCATTTAACCCATTATCCACGATGGCTGGCAGGCCTTGCACCAGGTATCAGTGTCGAACCATGGGTTCTCCAAACATTTAGGGATATGAGCAACTGAATAATAGTAACATGACCGTAAAGCTGCATAGTCCGATGAAGCATCAAATTTTCAAAAACCAAAACATTTATCTAGATTTTATTCTACATATCTAGCTAAGATACTAATACACTTATTAAGCATTTGTTGCCACATAGAAGGGGATACTGAGGCAATTTAAACTAATATGTTTCTGCAAAAGCCTATGGTGTGCATGCCAAAACTATTTGGTCATGTTTACACTTCAAATATATCCGAAAGGTTAGCCATTTAATATAATGTGAGGTAGATTATAACAACCAATTAAATATATTTATGTCAGAAAAATTACACTCAAAACCCATCGGACTATGCAACCTTAAATAAGTAGTTGATTATTTTAGTTAGAACAAAACAAAAGGGGTGTGTGTGTGTGGGGGGGATCTACGGTTTATTCCAAGACAGTGGGGGCAGCTATTTAAATCCAACTGGGGATAGGTAGGTGAATGTATATATGGCACTGTGCTTGCAGTTATGTACAGTTGTCATGGAGATTATGGCGTGTGCACTTTTGTATATACTCATCTATGTGAGACAACCCTCTAAAGAAGACAGATTTAGTAGCAATATCTCGTTCAGTCACCGAATGTATTAGCTATGATTTAATGAAGCTATTAATTTTAATAATAATAATATCAACAATGATTGGCCAAGACATGAAAATAAGGTGGTAACGAAATGACATTTTGATAATATAATAAATAAGTGTTTTAAAGGGGCAGTAATGACAGTTAAAGTGTAATGCTATAGGGGACATCCATTGCTAGGTTCAGCCTCTGGTTTAATGTGTGAACAAAAGCGCATTTTACACCAGAAAAACTTGACCAAATCACGTGAATAAAAGCTTATTATTTTACTAAAGAAACATTACCAGTTTCAGTACTAGAAATGCAGGAATATATCTAATTTTTAAAATGTTGAAGCTGTTTAATTTGTACTGACTTATTAAAAGTATAAACTACTATTGTAATAAAGAACTTACCTTCAAGGCACTGGGTCTATGACAAATGTGCGGAGTCAAACCTTGTGACTGGAATGGCTTCCGGTAAATTTAAACTGAATTGAATTCGACTTTTAAATTATTTAACTGATTCACTGAAATAACGCCAAATAAAGATGTGGAGTGTAATGGTAATTCTATTTAATTAGTGTAACTACTTTTTTAATTCTAATTTACTGAAATCATTTTTGTTGATAATCTATTACCTTTACTAAGTGTGGAAAATTTGAAAATTCCTAACGACCGAATATTATTAGGTGAATATATGTTGGAGAGCTTTAAAATTAGATTGACTTAATTGATCAAATAACATTTAATTAGTTATTTCCTTTTGGTATTGTATGCCTACTTATTTTTCTTAATAGATTGTCCAACACATTCAGATAATTACACCTCGTAGTCGAATGGTGTTCAGTACATGCCATATTGCCCCATACCTTCCACGTGTTAAATGCACATCATTATGTTTTAAAACCTACTTTCTACAATTTTGCACAGTAAATTTGACAGAACCTATTCACACCATTGAACCTATGGCTGAAAGCACAGCTATATCAATATGATACTGATCAACTAATTATCCACATTACTACACTATCTATGATTAGGAATTGATTGATGAAATGTTGGTGCAAACGGAACTAGACTACAGAATAACTGCATTACGTCCCTTTATATTTATTTTGATTAAAATTATTGTATGACAATACACGTGGTTTCTTGGCAGCCATCTTTAAGTGGCTGCTGACTTAAAAAAGAAATTTGTAGTTTGTACCAATATGCTAGTACTTGGACAGTCCCCCAAATAAAATGTTTCTGTATTGTTTGTGTACTGACGTGTTGCCATGCATGTACCTGATGGGTAGAAAGTGTACTTAAATGGCAGGATTGGTTAACTGTGTGAATGTATATATAACATATATCATGCCGACTATAATATGTAGTCTAACATGATCAACAGAATTACATTCTTATAAGATGTCCTCTTATGTAAAGAGAAGAACAAATATAGTATTACCTAAATGAGTTGGAGGTGAAATATATTCACAATATTAAGACATCAACAAGTGTGTGACTGAATGACATAATAGAGAACATTATGATATGGAGTCTCATTGGGGTGGGGGGGGGGGGGGGGGGGGGCAGCTATATCAGTAGTCTAGCAATGGGCATATAACTGAATAAAGGATTTTACTACAAGTTGGCCTTCTGTGTTTTACAATCTATTACTTCATATTCTAGCTTACTATCGGGATAATTTGACTGAGTGGGAAATCAGGTCATGGTGCTGGCAGCCTGGTCTCTCAGTGGGGCAGCACTATAAAGTTGCCATGAGTGCGCACTGTTACAAGTCGGTACCCATCCTGATGACCTGTCCTTTAGGTTGCCAGGCTGTAAAATCCAAACGAACAAATCCTAACTAATGCCTAGGTCACACATGCTGCGATCACCGTACGGTGCTGCGGTGTGTTTTGCAGTTTATGCAAATGTTGCAGGCTGCTGTTTATCTATTCACATATCACGCGGTCACCGCAACGTTTCTTGCGGTCTCGATGCCTAGGGCCTTGGTGCAGGAGGGCGAGACACTTATTTAGTAAATAACTTTGTTAAAAAAACCTTTATGCCTAGGGTCTGGGCCTGGTGTAGGAGGGCTCGACTCTTACTTTTTGTAAATAACTGTTTAAAAAGAACTTGATGCATAGAGCTTGGTGTAGGAAAACCACAATTCCGCCGCAAGCTGACCGTGCAGTGTGCTTGCATGCGACGTTGTGATTTTCCAAAGTTAAGATAACTTCAACTTGTAATAACTGCAACCCCTTGTGGCGAGCAAAGAAATGTATGGTCACCATACAGTGCCTGCAACCCGTACGGTCTGGCCGATGCGGCAACTTAACGGCCGCCGCAAGCACGCCGTAACGCATTTGTGACGGCAGGTGTTAGTGAGTGAATAACAATTTAATGGCAAAAAGAGCGAGCTTTATTACACAGATTCGGTCAAATAGTCATGTTACAAACGGCTATGGTAGATTCCTCGACCCGAGAGAGCAGCTGAAATATAACAAATACTTGTTCCTGTACTTGACTCACCGAACCCAGGGACCAGATGGGATGGTCGAATGAGTTAGAGCGTCCGTCTCCCGTGCTGGTAAATCGTGGGTTCGAACCCTGTTCGAGTCAAACCAATAACTTAAAAATTTATGCTTGTCGAAATTGCGCCTCCGAAATGGCTGTCAGATTCAGTGGTTTCAGCCAATCAGAGCTGTTCTTTCAATTGCAAATGGCTGCGCCCTATGGAGGCCGTTCTTCTGTATGGTGCAGAGACTTGGAGAACAACATTCACCACCATGAAGAAAATCCAGTCCTTTATCAACACCTGTTCTCAGACGAATCCTAAGAGTACGCTGGCCAAACACCATCAGTAACCTGGAGCTATGGTAGCGAACAGGGCAGCAGCCTGTTGAGGAGGAGATCCTTCGGAGACGCTGGAGATGGGTTGGCCATACCCTTCGCAAGCCTGCATCCAACACTGCAAGACATGCCCTCTCCTGGAATCCACAGGGGAAAAGGAAGAGAGACAGGCCAAGAAACAGTTGGCGCCGTGACCTGGAGGCAGATGTGAAGAGGTCTGGCCATACATGGAGACAGCTGGAGAAGATGGGCCCAGGACCGGGATAACTGGAGAGCCCTTGTTCGTGGCCTATGCCCAAAGTTGGGCGGTAGGCGTAAGTAAGTATGGAGGCCGCCATTTTCAGACTAGCGCAATGTCCGGAATTTCTCCGAGGCGCAACCTGAACACAGCCCAGGTAACCTGTATTTAGTAATACAAGATTACGTTGATTGAATACAAAAGTGATAGGCTGCATACTCGGGCTGCAGGATTGAACCCCGGTGGCATAGTAAGAAACCAATGAAATGGCTTTACTACTTAAATTTGTTTAATTAAAATTGTTGGTACATTATTTGATTAAGTGGGAAATTTCAGTCGTGGACACTTAATGTTCCTCATTCCACTGCTCCTTGCTATATCCTAGTAATGCCAAGCACCTGGATAGGTAACGACAAGTATCAATTTTGTGAGTCATTGGTTTGACTCGATTATGGTTCGAATACCATGACCTGTGGTATGCGGGTAATGCAGTACCTCGGATACCTTAGGTGCTAAAATACCTCAGGGAGTTTGACGCCCCTGCCTTGCAAAGTTGTATACCACTGCCTTGTGGTACAAGTTCTGGTTCTTGATAGAATCAAAGCCTAAGGGATCAAACCCTAACAGAAAACCATGTTACCGTGGCAGCATTAAGGGCGGTGATGAATGGAACTCCCAACATCTCTTGACCAGCCACTGCAGGGACAAATAGTTTTGCGCCTGTCTTGACATGTTCTTGCCGGTGTGAAACCTCTATTTGCTCCCTGAGAGAGTGCTGCTAGTAACGTGCAAAAGCCAGCAGCACTTCAACACTTTGCAAGCAGCTTTTATGAAATGTACAACCGCACAAAGCGGCGGTTAAGTAATGAAGGCGGTCTTTGTCGCATTGCGACTGACAGCATGATGATGATGATGACCATGACCTATCACAACGGGAGATGGATGCTCAACTCATTCTGCCATCCCGTCTGGTGTTATTTTATGTTAAATATTATGAAACAGTATGAGTGAGTGAGTGCTTCACAAATATCCCAGCCACGGATAAAGTCATAAAAACATTCTCAGCTGTAAACAGGCATAGATGAGAATCTTCCAGAATTCCGGATTTTTGATCAGCCTAATTTTTCTTTCCGGCTTCTCCCATCACTTCAGAAGTCCCAAAATTCATTAAATATTTTCCTAATTTCTTTTGGACAGACCATTCTCATCTATGCAAAGTATAAAATAACATTTGTATTTAGGTTTTAGAAATGTTGGTATGAAGTGAACTATATTTTAAATGTATTGTAGTGATTCAAATCAAACGGTAAAACTCTACTTTCTTGATAACCTTTGTCCTAATTCAATGTTACAAGTTGCTTATTAACGGACCGTAGCAAGGCATTGTGCTACTATTATATGTTATACAAAGAGAGATAAGCTAGAGCCTTTAATTGTTTGTCGTTGTTTTACGTTCTAGCAACATTTAAGGTCATTTCAAGAGCCTTTAATCTATGATTAGCTAGAACCTTTGATCTATGATAGGACAAACAGTAATTCAAAAATTTCTTATGAAAATGAATATGGAACAAGTGAATATTAGTTTCGTATGTTTGGACTTTCATCGGTACTCCTTGTAATTACAAACATTTGTATCGAATGATTTCCTGGTAACTCTGTCCCTGCAAGAGAAGGCGAATTGGCCCCAAAGCTGCCAAGTAGGACTCTTCTTCCTTTTAGTTTCCACTTCTGAAGTAGCGTCTCAATGGTCCAGTTAGAACTGTAAACAACGAATAGGATAACAATAATTCGCTACACAAAGAGCAACCTCATAGTGTAACCACATAAATAGTAACTACAAAAATAATGTAACAAATTCAGTAGCTAGTTATGTAACATGTAGGAGGATGTAATAGTAGACCTGCCACATTTTTTGGATGGCAATCTATATTTTTCACCTAAAATCTTGTATTCATCTGTATCTAATAATAATTCATATACATGTCCCACATACCATAAAAAAAACATGTGAATACAATTACATAACTGTCAGACAGACAGACACACACATAAAATAGAGCACCTTACCTTCTGACTTGATATGTTGTCCAGAATTGTGAATCCTGACATTTGCTCAGTAGATAAGAAACCGTAAGAATAATATTTTCAAAGTCTGGAAAGTGAAAGAGGTATTCTGTTAATTTGATATAATATGCTTGTTACATTAGACTGCCTAACTAGATTATGGCCACATAACCTATCTTACATTAACCAAGCATGTGGAAGGGGTGTCTAGTAGAATTGATGTACAGACGAAATGTTGGAATTTGATAAAGACTTTTTGTTTCTGTTAATTTGATGGTTTTCCTCAAAGTAGATAAATTGGTCTTCATCCTTCCACTTCTCCTTAGATGCCTACATATTGTTTGTTCAACTGCATGTTCCATATATATATATACTAATCTTATTACTATACTGACATGTGCTAATGTTGCCATCAATCTGCTGGATAAACAGGAGATGTGATATAACGCATAACAAGAATATTACTTACGGTACAATGTTTCGATTACAATCATTATTTTTTCTAAGTTATTATTTACCCGACCGTCGTGTCTGCAGTGAAGATTTCAAGCACTGGAGAACCGACGGTGACGTCATCGGTTTGCCAGCCACTCTGCGTAATGAACTATCACTACATATTTCAATCACATGCAGTCATACTTCCCTGGTGGTCTAGTGGTTAGGATGTGGCGGTCAAAGCCGTTTTACTTTTCTTTATTTTGTATATATTACTATTTTAATTATTCCCAACTAGTCCATGATGATTTCAAGCACTGGAGACCCGACAGTAAATATTTTAAAATTCAGCAGATGATTTCAAAGTTAAAAAATAATTAAAATTGTTGTCGGGTCTCGAGTGAAGGAAATTGGTCTTGTAGAGGAAATTGGTCTTGTAGAGGAAATTGGTCTTGTAGAGGTCTTGTAGACCTGATGCTCGGGTCTACAAGACCAATTTCCTTCACTCGAGACCCGACGTCTGGAAAATAATATCGGACATTATTTTATCACTCACCTTTGGGGTCATAGAAACAGTCCGAGGCGATGATATAATCCGGCTTCATTTGAATAATGTCTGGCGTGAACTGTCCCCATGTCAACCCACACACCCGCACATTATCGACGCCATTGGCCGAGCCGCTCTTGATGCAGTTCTCCAGACACTTAAAGTGCAGTGAGGCGTCAGTCAGTGTCACTTCAGCACCAAGCTTTGAGGCGAGGACACCGGGGAGGGAGGTTCCAGAACCAAGCTGCATGGAAATGAGCGAAAACAAGTAGTAAATTAAAAGCTAAAAACAATTTAAAGAAGAAATCTTTTACAAACAAAACAAAGCAACAACAAAATGACAGAAGTAAGGTACCAATGGCCAATATGTTAAAATAAACTACTAAATCGTGGTTCCCACTATTTATAGGTTTTTTTTTTCCAGTACTTTTCATGATTTAAGACAGCTCTTTTTAACTTTAAGGACCAAATCACAGAAATCCTACAGCCATCCTGATAATGAAATTGTACATGCTGCAACCTGGTAAGGATGCGTGAACCATCTACTGACCATCCAAAAGTTAATGAATCATGGAGAATTCGGCAACAATAAAAGGGTCACAAGAAAACAATTAAGCCTCATCATTGATGGTAGAGAATGATGGACACAACATGTTTATTGAAATTAAAACATGATTTTAAATTGTCAGGCAACTATATTTTCATGACATTTGGCCCGTAACCACAAATTTTAAGCACTTTCCAGTACTTCAGTTTTAAAACTATCAATTTAAGTCCTTCACTGAAAAGACACCCGAGACTGAGAGAGCATCCACAAGCAAACATTGTGAAACACGCATAAATCACTTTAACTAAATAAGATAGCATTCGTTATACAAGCATCAATTTTTGTTTGTGGAGGTGCTGCAGGCTTGGGGTGTGGGAGATAGTGTGGGTCAGTGATAGTTGATTGGTGAGAGAGGGATGGTGAGGAAGCAAGACATAGCACAAACATAAACCACAAATAACATTTCAAATGTAACCAAAAGTGTTATTTAAAAAGAAATCGAAACCCAAATAGATTAAACAACTATTGAACAACCCCTGTGTTAATTATAGATTTGATTAAGCTTCGTTTTTCTTCTTTTTTTTAATAGACAAGTGGGGAGAAATGCATCTTACCTCAAGTACTGTTTTTCCACGAAGTTGCTTGCGATGAAACCATATATATTGCGCCAATACAGGAGCTGATGGCCAAATGTACATTCCATATTGTGGATCAACAACCTGCGGGAATTAGAATTTAGACATTAAACTATGTAGTGTCGTACCAATTGCCTTTGTGTTCTCTTAAAAATACCAATGTAATGTTGGTTGGTTGTTAGAATTTTATGTCCTGGCAACATCTAAGGTCATATCAGGATGGGTACCGACTTGTGACAGTGTGCACTCATGGTGACTTTATAGTGCTGTCCCACTGCCACTGGGAAATCAGGCCAACAGTACCATGACCCAATGTCCCACTCACATTATCCTGACACTGGGCTTTCCAGTCGTTGCCCTATCCTATTAATGCCGAGTTCCAACCTAGGAAGCAACAATTATCAATTTTGTACGTCATTGGTTTGACTGGACCGGGAATCAAACTCCCGATCTCCCTCTATAGAGGGAGTGCACGTGATGTCATTACTTAGCAATCAGCGGGTTGCCATCTTGGCTTATGAGCACCCTCCCTAGCTATGTTGTGAATGCATGCAGATGCAGTAAAACAGAGTTTTCTTGTGTTATGGGAGGTTCTGGGCAGTTTACATCCAATGTGTTTACTTACAGCACTTTAGCAACAACTTCTGAGGCCAAACTGCTCAAAACAGTGACAAATAAACCAACAAATGAATAAATAAGCACAGTGTAGGCAGTTGTAAGCCTTCTGTATGTCATCCAATATGGCCACCGAAAGTTGTCTTGTGACGTCACTACACCCCCTGTGTAGAGGGAGTGCACATGATGTCATCACTCAGCAGTCAGCCATCTTGGATTACGAGCACCCTCCCTAGCCATGTTGTGAATGCATGCAGATGCAGTAAAACAGAGTTTTCTTGTGTTCTGGGCAGTTTACATCCAATGTTTACTTACAGCACTTTAGCAACAACTTCTGAGGCCAAACTGCTCAAAACCGTGACAAATAAACCAACAAATCAGTAAATAAGCAGTGTAGGCAGTTGCAAGCCTTCTGTATGTAACCCAATATGGCCACCGAAAGTTGCCTTGTGACGTCATTACACCCCCTTTATAGAGGGAGTGCCCGTGACATCATCACTCAGTGGTCAGAGGTCAGCAATCAGCCATCTTGGATTATGAGCACCCTTGCTTCGCCCTGTTGTGAATGTATGCTGATGCAGTAACATCATTTTCCTTGTGTTCTGAGCTGTTCTGGGCAGTTTACATCCAATGTGTTTACTTTCACCACAATCCCGTCCTGATATGACCTTAAATGTTGCTAGGATGTAAAACAACAACAAACAAACTTTCAGCACTTTAGCAACAACTTCTGAGGCCAAACTGCTCAAAACAGTGACAAATACACCAACAAATAGGTAAATAAGCACAATGTAGACAGGTTCAGAATTTCTGTATGTAATCCAATATGGCCACCGAAAGTTGCCTTGTGACATCATTACACCCCTTCTATAGAGGGAGTGCATGTGACGTCATTACTTAGCAATCAGCGGGCTGCCATCTTGGATTACGAGCACCCTCCCTAGCCATGTTGTGAATGCATGCAGATGCAGTAATGTGTTATGGGAGGTTCTGGGCAGTTTACAGCCAATGTGTTTACTTACACTTTGTTACAGCACTTTAGCAACAACTTCTGAGGCCAAACTGCTCAAAAGAGTGACAAATAAACCAACAAATCAGTAAATAAGCACAGTGTAGGAAGTTGCAAGCCTTCTGTATGTCATCCAATATGGCCACCAAAAGTTGTCTTGTGATGTCATTACACCCCCTCTATTGTAGGCCTACTACCCAGGGATATGGGAAATTAGATATGTTAAGTTCCTGGTCTAAGCCCCCAGCTCTGCCAATTTGGATTTCCACCGCTGTGTATAACTTACAGCATCATCAAAGGCCAGTTGCTCTAATACCATGTCTATAGCTGTGTTTACACGGGCAATTCCAAACCGATTTAAGACAAAGCGATTTATATGAATCGATTTAGTGGCGCGTTTACACGCACCGAGTTTGAAGGCGGAAATCGATATCTGCGCATGAGCAAGTCCATACGAACCAGCGCTAGTTTCGGTTAGTCGACGTCGCCAGTAGAGAGTGGGTTCGACCTAGATCTGTATGGACTGAATCGTATTGGTTTGGAACAGTCAAAACTTCTGCTGGGTAGTGAAACCCTAAAAATAAATGATGAAAAAAATATCTGTGGACAGCTAGCGGTTTCATAGACTAAATTCTATAATATGCGCTTTTGATCGACCGGAAAGTCAACAAACTAAGGTCTCGACTGCGCATGCATGTGATGCGGTTAAGCTAGATTGATTCATAAAAACCACCTCACGACCCGGTATACATGAAGTGTTTCATATGAATCGATTCAGCCATAAAACGCCATAGCGTCGCGTTTACACGCCAAATGTAAATCGATCTAGACAACTGGTTTTATATGAAGCGTTTTAACTCGCCCGTGTAAACACGGCTTATGTGGTGTGGGAGGTTAAAAATCCCTTGGGTCGGTAAAAGTGTAGGCTCGGGCTTTCTATCGACCAGCAGTGGAGTGGGGAAGACCAGTCGTCTGTGATTGGGATTTCCCCTGCTTGGGACAACTAATGTACCCCAAAAAAAAGAGAAGAGAGACAAATAAGTGTTCACACTTCCTGTCTACCATTCGCTATAATTAATCACTAATCGACACACATTATCTGGTAGACTGGTAATTTAATGGGATTACATTAAATTCCATCCACTATACATACCTGGGGAATGTATATGCTGATATTATCACTACTATTTGTGTCTGAAAATGTGAAACGCCGAAGAAAAGATTGCTGTCCTGTCATGTAGTCACTCTCTAGTTTATATGCATCAGTTTTGGCATTCCCACTATGATCTACCAACCCACTAACATCCCTTCCATTATCAATGCAGCCTTGAGTCGGTCGTCTGGCCATACTGTTGTGTGCGTTTTGGTCGCTTGACTACTCACTAGCCGCAGAACCAAATGTAGAACGATTTTTCATAATTTTCTGTTCCTTTTCCCCTTCCTTGCAGCGGGCTAGGTCCGTTGTGTGACCACCTACCTCGCTCCAGATTGCTCCCAACTGAATAGACTTGCCCTACCATGTTATTCCTCAATATATACATTGAATATGATTTGATTAACATTAACACCCGACTTTAATTTAGCTTATAAAAGCGCACTATCATGTGGCTATGTACAACTGTTTACATAAATAGTAGTGCCAAAACATGCAGTTCCATTGCAGCAGAGCATTGCTTTTTGGTGCCAACGATGCGAGGAGGCCTCTTGTAGCATTTAAAACACAATGTATATATTTAGTTTACTACTGTCTGTGTGACTGTGAATGATTATTGTCTGTAACATGCTACATTAAAATAATTATTTAATATTACTGATCAATGTTCATGAGAATAATTACTTTTTTAGAGACACAATTTGGGTTAAAATTGTGTTCGGGGGGCTTTTAGTTGACCCAATTGTACTGACAGCAAACAAGTAGCGATGGCGGACGAAGAAGGAAGGTCCGCAAGAAATGCGAAAAAATATGCTCATGTAAGCAATATTATTATAAAACAGGAGATCCGTGCACGCATGAAACAGGTGAGTATTATAGTTCAGTGATATGGAACTGAAATAACGATGTATTAAAGCGTAATTCCACAATAACTTTGTAAATGAATTAGGTCAACAAAGCAAAATTCGGCATGTCCGAACACAGCCGTCTTGTCGATCGTCGTCAATCTTGTCATGTCAGTTACTTGCTGTCGTCACTGAACATACTTTATCAAATCAATAGAGATGGTAGCATTGTACATGTTTATATATTTAATTGCATGTAAATTTGGGGACGTAGCAACACGTAATATGAAACTGAGATTTGTTTGAAAATGAAAGACCGGGTCGAGTTCATGCAACTTGATTGAACTTGCAAGCAGCAAGCACTTGATTCTTGAAGCAGTATACTATTGTCTCTTGTCGTATTGAAGCAGCAATCAATTAATCATACAATGTCAATATGATAATGTTGAATGTACCAGTGCCAGTGATCAGATTCATACAGAAAGTTGGAAAATAAGAATTTGTGGAGCAATCTATAAGCCACAATTTTTTTAATGTGGCTGAAAATGAAATGGATTGTTTGATACATTTTGGTTTTGTCTTTTGATCAGTACCAAAAGAATAGTCCTAATCGGGAAGATTCCAATGCTATCTTAGTAGGCCTATATATAAATAATAGCTAGTCTAGTATCTAGGTTATCGTCATCATTAGCTTTGAGTTTGAGCACAAACTCTGAATGCAGTTTTATAACTTATCTGTATGGGGGGAAAATATGCTTACTATAAATAAGAAATAAGCATATTTCTATTTCAGGTAAATTGATAATATAGTAGTTCTAAATATCAACATTCTGTTTTCAAAGTTCTCAGTACCGATACCTGGCCATAGATTTTCGCTCCGCCCTCTTTTTTTTCTTCTAAAAAAACACACCAACCCAACCCTTTTATCTATGATTACGAGTGTCGAGATGGAGCAACAAATTACCTTCAGCGGGATTCGAGCCCACGTTTCTAGGCGAGCGTCTTAACCATTAGGCTATTTCTGCTCCCTGGTGCAATCTACCTATCCACGTCCACCCGTGGCTTATTTCCTGTCAAGTCCGTGCAGCTTACTACACTAGGATAGCACAAAGAGCAGTGGAACAAAGAAAACCAACTGTCTGCAATTGGAAATTTCCATCTTGCTGATTGTTGTGGATAGATGGAACTCCCTCACTATGACTGAATCTGTTGTCTCTGCCCAAACCATGAACTAAATGCTATTAAGTCTCGACATGACAACTTTTGGGTACAAGAACAATACAGATTACCATAACCGTCCTTAGTAATAGTTATCTCTTGTAGGACCGGGATAACAACAGCCAGTCAGCCTACCAAATTCTGTATATTTGGTATCAATGTATGTTTTATGAACTCTACATGGTAGGACAGTAATTCTTTTTTTTCTACTTGCCCGCCATCCTGATGTGACCTAAGAGTAAGATGTTACCAGGATGTAGAACTCCAACAACCAACCAATTTACTTGCCCGAGTGGCAAAACTACTTGCCCAAGCCCAAGTCAGCCAATTGAAACTGAAATCTGCTACTGCAGATCAGAAAGATAACTTGCCCTTTTGGGCAGGTCACCGAGAACTTCACCTGCCCGACCGAGTAACCTAGGTGCTCTGAGCAACCTGACAGTCCTTATAGTCCTACCATGGCTCTATGTCAGTATGTGCAAATCACATCTATTCCAGGTGAATGGAATATTAAAAAAGCCAACTGAGGAACGCACACCGGAGGAGCTGCGAATACTGGAGCAGTCACCAGACATAGCTAGTGTGGTACAGAAACGCTCCAAACACAGGCAACTCGCGAAGGATCGCACTCAAGAGGTGAATGAATACTCTTTTCGGTATCTGTTATTAATTTCATGTACGTTAAGGAGCTAAGATATAACGTATAATAACATTTAATATCACATGACCAGACGGGATGGCCGAATGAGTTGAGCGTCTGTCTCCCGTTTTGGTAGATCGTGGGATTCGAACACACAGTTCGAGTCAAACCAATGACTTAAAAATGTATGCTTGTCGCTTCCTAGACAGGTGCTCAGCATTATTAGCATAGGGCAGGGACTGGTTGGCTCAGTGTCAGGATAATGTGACTGACTGGGATATCAGGTCATGGTGCTGGTGGCCTGGTCTCCCAGTGGGGCAGCACTATAAAGTCACCATGAGTGCACTGTCGCAAGTTGGTACCCATTCTGATATGACCTTAAATGTTGCCAGGACGTAAAACGCCGCCAACCAACCTTTAATTTCATGATTTAGTTGCAAGGGTTTGGCACCTTGTGCTGAATTTAGACAATGGAGATTGTAACGATTGTGCAGAAATTGAATTGTGCCATAATTATTATGGTAAGTAATATTGAGTGGCCCAATTTTAAGTCATTTAATCTAAACCAGAACATCATGGGAGAGGTATCCGAAGTGAATGTGCTTTTCTATGACGGTATTCTGACAGGAATGCTCCTTATATTGTCGTGTGATATGTCACAATTGATTGATTTGATGTAAGGACAAGCTGTGTAGTATGGTTTAAAAAGGGGGATACATCAGATAATATACGATCAACTAGAGGTCAGGATAGATCAGACATACAGTGCGAAGTTATATTCCCTATTATATGGGGGCAGATACTGAGATAGTGTGCTGTAGATTTTTGTCAGTTAGAAGATACTTATAAAACAATTAAATGAAAATTTGGTGTTTTCTCCAGCTCCAAAGCATGAATTTAAAGCCGCATAGTCCGATGAAAGCATCATATTTTCTAAATGAAAGCATCTATATAGATTTGATTCTACATATCTAATTTAGATACTAGTGCACTTAATTAAGCATGTGTTGCTGCATAGAAGGGAATACATACTAAATCAATTTAATAGAACCTATTGCTGAAGAGTTTTGACGTGCACGCCAAAATTAATTTGCCATATTTGCACTTCAATTAGCTCCAAAGTTAGCCATTCATAATCAAAGTTACTCCAAACTAACATAAGGTATATTATAACGGTCACCCTAATAAGTTATATATTTATCTCGTAAACTCACAAACTCTAAACAGTTTGTCTATGCAGCTTTTAAACGCGCGTTGCTGTGACCTATTTTTCAGTGTGACTATACAGCTTTTAAACCTATATTTCCCATGTAGGTAGAAGATCCTCCTGATGTGCTATCTGCGAAGTGTCAGATCCTGGCAGAGGCCCTCAAGAATGCCAAGTGTGGCATTATTTACTCGGGAGCCGGAATCAGCACGGTATGGAGGTTATCGCTTATATTGATGATTATTAATATTACATGCCCCAATGATGATGATAACTTAATTTTCTTTAAATGGTGATATTCTTTACAATGCTTAGTAGCCTGTTTGGTCTGATAAATAGTGATATCGGACTGGTCAGACCGATATCACTTTTTAGTATTCTGGTTATCTTTTATTTAGAAAAAACATTTAAATTTCATTTTCAATTCTTCAAAATGTTTAAAAGCTGAAGTCATTTGACAGACACCTTATCGCGTCAATATGGGGTTTGAGTCCCTTGGTCCTCTGGAATGCATATTGATCTTATCTTCACTGAGGTCGAAACCAAATTGTCCGCAGTTGAAGTTATCCATGCTTAATCAACGGATATAAAGAAAGGAAGAAAACTTTTGATTTGAATGTAATCGGCTCGGGTAAGTACAAGTACAGATTTGTTTAAATTTGCTGGGTATTCTTCTTCAGGCGGCGTCGATACCAGACTACAGAGGGCCCAACGGGGTATGGACAATGCTTCAGAAGGGCATGTTGATAAAGTAAGCAACCCAGGTGTTTAAAAACAAAAAAACACTAGACAAACGCTATGCAGAATTGTTGGCATGGCAATGCTCGATTTCACACACCATAAAAGGTGTTAATTTGATTTCTCATACCATACTGAAATGAGGTGTCAAATGGGATTTTACTGTAATTCCTCTTATTACGTTTACGATGATGAAAGAGCAAGTATTTATTAATAAATAATAAGTATTTAGAAAAATACGATGCATTGCATGTGATATCACCCCCACCACTGTGTTTTGGTTTATAACGCTGTGCTACCTTATCTAGTCACCTGTGTGTGTTTGGGGCCGTTGGGTGTCGGTGTTAATTTTAATTTTTGGAAGTAAATTCATTTCTTTGTAGATTCTAAGCCTATGTCATGTTTTGCATCGACTGACAATGTCTGAACTCAAGAATTTGCCTCAGCCAAATTTTAAAATATCTTTGCGTTGATCTATAGATTATTCAGCGATTATTTTCGGTCATAAGTCAATGTCTTAACGTTCGCTTTCACCAGACCACAAGACTTGAGCGACGCGGAGCCCACCATAACACACATGAGCATCACAAAGCTACAGCAGGAAGGCAAGGTGAGAACTCATTCCAAATTAGGTGCAACAAATTCAAGCCATAATTGTCTTTTGTTTATTAAAAGAAATAATTCAGGGTTGAAAGATGTCCGCGAATTCGCGGATTTCTAACTTTTAAACAAATATTTACCGATTAACGTTAAGCAAAATGGCATGAATCTAGGGTGTATAGGCCAACAGTTGGTTAGTTCGAATCCTATTCTTATATGACCTGAGATGTTGCTAGAACAGAAAACCCAAACAAGAACAAGAAAGAGTTAGGCAAGGGCGATAATATAGTCACAAGGTGAGTTTAAACCTGACTTCCGGCTTATTTTCTGTGATTCCCTGCCTGTCAATTATATAGAGGGAAAACCAGCGTTTTGGTGGAAATTCGCCGTCGGTGTAATAATCTCGGCTTCATTTGCGCGTTTTTTGCCTGACACCACTTTCATCCCTGAATAATAAAATAACCACAATTCAATACCTAAGTGAAATAACTAGAATTCAATACCTAAGTTGTTACATCCATGGTACCTCCAATATGGCTCTTCCATTCTATGTCCGATCAATTTCTTCAAATTCGTATTTTTCCATTTTGCTAGTTTAAAACCAAACCATTTTTAAACAAAATTATTGTTTTTAAAAAAAGTATAATTAAAAGAGGTGGATTGCGCTATATTTAATCAACACCCGGGTAAATATCCCACCGTAACCACAAATAAATAATGCAAATTGATTCAGGTTCGAACGAATAGTGATGGGCCATTCAAATATTACGTAACGCTTATGGGGTGAGGGTGCAGATCCAAGCGTTATGTGGCGTGTATGGTCTTGCGTTACGGAGCGTTTCAAGGGGTCTAATTTAGATTATTTTTGTAATGGCGTTACGTAATATTTGAACGGCCCCTGAGATGTGATATAAATGCTACTTTCCTTTCCTTTCAATGTCGATTACCCGTTCTGATTGGTGAAGGTGAAGCATGTGGTCTCTCAGAACTGTGATGGTCTCCATCTGCGGAGCGGCTTCCCACGTTGTCATCTCTCTGAGGTACATGGCAACATGTACATTGAGGTAAGCACTGAATGAATGACGTCACATCTCCTTTCTGTGACGGCTAGTGCGTGGCACTCAGTTCCCACGGTCAAATAACACGCATGCATGCACATATATGTGCATGCACACACATATATACACGCGTGCACACACGCGCCTGCACACACACACATATATACACGCGTGCACACACGCGCCTGCACACACACACACATAAATACACGCTCACATTCACACATTCACACACACACACACACACACACACACACACACACACACACACACACACACACACACACACACACACACACACACACACACACACCACTTTTGGTATGATGTTCCCATTTTGTGCAGCATCTCCCATGACACTGGGTGCCATGACCAGGATTTTGTACACGCTGAGTGCTGTGTGGTGTTGAACTTGCCCTGTAGATGTAATAGAAGTGTAATACCTGCCTATATGTAATTTATGAGTAGGAGACTTAGCGCTGTGTAAGAACTGCAAGCTTTACGTAAGTAATATTGATGTTATATGCAACTCAATACAGCTGCATAATGACTGCAAGCTTATATGCTAGTAATAATGACAATATCTGTAACTCCCTACAGTTGTGCAAGAACTGCAAGCCTGCGCGTGAGTACATCCGTCTGTTCGATGTGACCGAGCGGACTGCGGTGCGACGGCACCATACGAGCCGCATGTGTCACATGTGCGGTGTAGAGTTGCGCGATACCATCATCCACTTTGGGGAGAAGGCCCCGTTCACATCGCCTTATAACTGGGAAGAGGCGGCCGAGTGGGCTGATGAAGCCGACTTCATACTCTGCCTTGGATCTAGTCTCAAGGTGTGCTTTTTATTTACTCAACATTTTAAAGGCCATCTTTCTCCGATCTGATTGGGTCGTCCTGATATGACCTTACATGTTGCCAGGACGTAAAACTCCTACAACCAACAACCTGTCTGATTGACTGATCTAATGTGGTTAACACTGATATTGTTGGCATTGTGGGAGGAAATTGTTTCAAACAATTATCATTATAATACTTGGGGGGAGGGGGCCGGGGGGGAAGCCTGTCGGGAAAGGTGTATATTCTGATGAATACATGCCCTCCGCTCCTCGGGGAAAAAGGAGGGGGGTGAAAGAAGATGAAGAAAAGGGTCGGACCTACAGTATTTATAAAGAGGCCATGGCAGAAAGTCTGGCACTTCCGCCGAAATTTAAACCTTGGTTGTCTGTGCCCTACCGCGAATTCAAGTATGTACAAATTTGGGGTCTATCTATCTTTATTTTGACTCCATATGTGTTTATGAATATCTATTACATATAAATAGCTATGTGGTATGAAATACTGTGTTCTCCAATGTTTGTAATTCCTAGTTGTATATTTTTCAATCCAAACAGTAAAAACTGTTAGCCCCAGTGATTGACAGCTCAGTTGCTATGGTGACTATGGAAGGGCAGGGTTTTGTTCGACCACTCAATTGGTCATATTAGTAATTGGTCGTCCCTCTCTATATTCCCTCTGCTCTGCTCTGCTCTGCTCTGCTCTGCTCTGCTCTGCTCTGCTCTGCTATGCCCACTCCTATCCTGTAATCTCCTCTCCTGTAATCTCCTCTCCTGTAATCTCCTCTCCTGTAATCTCCTGTAATCTCCTCTCCTCTAATCTAATCTAATCTCCCTTCCCCTCCCCTCCCCTCTCCCTTCCCCTCCCCTCGCCTCCCCTCTTCTCCTTTCTGCCCCGCATCTATCTATATTAATATTATGGAATGTGCATGCCTTGGCAGTGGAGAACGGGGGGAAATGAAGAAAGCTGATTGCAAAGTCATATGTGGTGCCCCAATGACCCTCTTAGTTAAGGGATTGATAGTAATCATGATAATAATAATATTATTGTTCTCTACTTTCATTGGATAGATTTTCTTTTTTTATAAAATATTAAATGTCTATAATTTTATTTCACCCTCCCCCCATCTAATTCTCTTTGTGATTCAAACAAATACAATTCATAACATGATTATTAAATAAGAATAAAACTTTGTAGGTCGTGAAGAAATACGGTTGTCTCTGGAATCTTCATAAACCTTTTGCCAAACGACCAAAGCTCTTCATTGTGAACTTACAATGGACGCCGAAAGATGATTCCGCAACACTAAAAATCAACGGTATGTTCTAGTTTGCGGTATGTTCTGCTGGCAGATTTATGAAAGTACTCGGCTTGCTCGGTCCTAACTTGTCGCTGTTTGCTGTCAATATAGGTGATTATAGTTGCATAGGCCGATGGCATGAGTTTTTGCAAAAGTAATTACATGTATATAGATAAACACATTAGGTTGATTGTTATGATCGACTTTACTTTAATTTGAAGTAACTTTTATTTTAAACGGGTAACTTTGGAGACTACTTTGTGAAAACATGCTAAACTAATTTTAGCGAGCACGTAAATGTTCTAAAATTATAGGCTTCAGCAGTAACAGGTTCTATTAAATTGGCTTAGTGTGACCTTATATCCAGCAACACATGTTTAGTAAGTGTACCAATGTCCAAGTTGGATATGTAGTGTCAAATCTAGGTAAGTGTTTCGGTTTTGAAAATTTGATGTTTTCATCGGGCTATGCCGTTTTAAAACCGCACCTATGCTTCATTATATTGATTCGGGGGGAGGGGAAGTTAAATTCTGACAACTTCTTAAGTTATATTAGAACAGTGCGTTCTCATGGTAGCTTTATAGTGCTATCCAACTGGAATACAGTGGTACCTACACCATGACAGTACATCTGACTTAGCCACATTATCCGGACATTAAAGTCGCATGGTCCGATGAAAGCAGCAACTTTTCTAAACTAAAGCACTTATCTAGATTTGATCCTACATATCTAGTGTCTTAGCTAATGGTTCACTTATTAATCACTTGTGGCTACATAGAAGGGCATACATCCTAAATCAATTTAATAGAACCATTTACTACTAGTTAAGCCTATGGTGTCAGAATTTCCATGTACATGCCAACATTAATTTGGCATGTTTTCACTTCAATTATTTCCTAAATTAACCATTTATAATAAAATGCTACTTCAAACAAAAGTATGATCGATTATAACAATTGTGATAGGCCGCTGTCCGGCTGCCCCAGATTCTTTGTCTCTCACGCAGTCACCGGATGAACAAGAACAAGCATGTACACTTCAAACGTTTATTGATCGATCCTCCCACCGTGGCGTCCACATTCAATTGACACTCCCCCTGACCAGCTAGGTCCCACGTCACCTCTGTTGCGGCGGGGGTAGGCTAGCCACACGCAGTACCGGGCAGCCCAGTGAGGGCACTGCCTGGTGGCGAGCATGCCGCCACCTGGCGCAGTAGAACATATTTGTATCCATATGAACAATGCCTAGATCTATAGTTAGTTAATCATAACTAGATTGTCCTGATCCTAGAATTCGAATCAAACGTAGACCTAGGTGAATAAAGGGGACTTTAAGTGTATTTCTCTAAGCTACCTCTACCAGCCTCTACGCAGTGGTTGTCAATAGATTGTCTCTTGCTGGGAGAGAGGAGAATTGTTCACACCCCACAAGTGGAGCCCGTCAGCAGAAGGAAGCAAGAGCTACTCCATCCACCCCTACTGCCTCCCGCGGGAGAAGAACCGGCTGTAGGGGGCTTATCCTTCGGCTTATTTAGAAAAATGCCGGAAATTCAAAATAGTCGGAGTATGCAACTTTAAGCCAACCAGTCCTATTCTATTAATGCCAAGCGCCAAGTACGGTTTAACCTGACTGGGGCTTGAACCCACGATCTCCTGCATGGGAAGCCATCCGGTCATGGAAGTATGGATTAGCTGATAACCGGGGGCGCAATGAGTTGATTGGACCGGGCGCAGTGGCCGAAGCAGTAGAGCGCAGGCCTCCCATGTGGGAGATCGGGATCAGTCGAGTCAAATCAATAAGTTACAAAATTGATATTTGTCGTTTTCTAGCTTTGTACTCGGCATTAATAGGATAGGGCAAGGACTGGTTAGCTCAGTGTCAGGATAATGTGACTGAATGGGATATCGGGTCATGGTGCTGGTGGCCTGATATCCGAGTGGGGCAGCACTATAAAGTCACCATGAGAGCGCACTGTCACAAGTCAGTCACCCTCCTGATATGACCTTAGATGTTGCCAGGATGTAAAACCTGAGTTGGTTGGGACGGACTGAGCTGGTTCCCTTCGTGAAAGTGGATGAATGCTTAGTGTCCTGGCCAGCACCCAGGGCCGTAATCGATTAACACGTCCACCGCGAGTGGAGTCGAACACCGCGAGTGGAGTCGACAAATACACGTGCCGTGTGCAAAACGACCCGACCCCAGTAACCCACCTTTTGGCTGGGGTTTGCTAGGAGCGATGACGTCACATCTGTGCTGGTACCTGTAGGATAACTGTTACCAGTACAACTCTTACGTGTTGTTTTAATGCTTTTTTTTTTAATAACCCAGATTGTCAGCTTCTAAAATCATAAAATACTTAAAATCCTATTTTGCTGTACATATATCGGTTGTTGAAAAAAAAAATTAAGTTTTAGATTAAGCCACCATTTTGTCCACCCCGAGCCTATTCGTTTATTCAACCCGAGTCTGTAGGTTGTGCGCATGTGCCAAAAGGTGGCTCGGGTGACCCGAGTTGATTAATCGATTACGCCCCAGGTGGCGTGGCGATGACGCTGGTACCCGGCAGGGGGCGCAGCGGTGTCTGATCTGAATGAAGGCACCATTGAGCGAACCATATAAATATTGCACGGTTGAATTTAACCCACAGCTGGGAATGATAAACATGATTGGCCTTATTTGCCGTGCAAGAAATAAATCAGCAAGAACTGCAAGGTGACACTTTTTGGTAAATCACTATCCCATTTGTAAAACATCAGAAGAATTTTTTGATTATCAGAAAAGTGATTGGTGTTTCGCATTAATGAGGACAAAGGTTACTAAACTCATCGTTATATATATTATTTTCAGGAAAGTGTGATGAAGTTATGAGCCAGCTCATGACCATACTTGGCTACAAAGTACCAGTATATAAAAGGTATGTTAAATCTACGGTTTCAAATCCCAATAGCAGGAATCCTATTTTCGTTTGGTGTCAGATTTTCGATAAACTATGAATATAATATATCCCTCCCCTCCCTCCAACCCCTCGCATTGTGTGCACTTGCCCACTCACCCACCCACCCACTTCTCCGACCATCTGCTGTCAATTCACACCACTGTACAAACAGCTCAGTGCATGATGGAGTGTCACCACCGCCCCCGCCCCCCCCCAATAAAACAACCTATCTTTTAAAAACTTACAAAAATAGCTATCATGACACATCTGACGTAAAATTGAATATACTTGGTTAATCAGACCGACCTTGTGCGCTATATGACTAAATTAGTTGTATGTACACAATGTGATATTTGGGCACTCTGCAATATTATGATTAAATTAATTGTATGTACACAATGTAACCTTTGGGTACTCTCAATATTATGACTAAATTAGTTTGATATACATATTGCAATCTCTTTTGAGCGTTCAAAGGTGTAATAATCTTTGTGTTTTGTTATGTTTCAGAGGAAATGACCCCATATTCAAATTGGCCGTAGAACTGTATCCACTTGAACTAAAGACCACTTCCAAGAAGATTCTCTCCATGTCCCCGTGCCTTCAGTCTCCGGAACCGGAAGACGACCACTCAATGCGACACTGCGCAGACCCGCCACCAGTGGCGTGCGCAGATGCTGCTGCAACTTGCACAGACTCTGCCGACACTTGCATGGACCTCACAGTGACCTATATAGACTCAGTGGCCAACTGCGGCGAAGACTCTGTCTGCGTAGACTTCCCGATCGTGTGCATAGATTCCAGCGCTCCGGTGAATAGTAGTTGTTCAGATGGGGAGATGACTGTAGTTTTGAGCTGCACTGAGGCAGAAGATGTGGTGCTGCAGCAGCAGGAGGACGCTGTGTTGGCCATGTCGGCCAGTGACAACTCCTCAAGCGGCTCTCCAAGTGACGATGGCAGCATGCGCACCCTGATCCGAAGCCGACTGCAGTTGCGTATGTGCAGTAGCAGCGAGCACCCAACCGTGGATAACCTTGTTGTAATGGAGGAGGGGGAAGAGGAGGAGGTAGAAGACAGGGAGGAGGATGATGGGGAGGAGGGGGAAGGAGAGGAGAGCGCAACTTTACCGCAGCGACCGTCGAACAAATACAAGCTGATAAAGTATCTCCTGAACAAGCCGCCAGATGTCGCCGCCGACGACAAGTTGCCCCAACTGACCCCGCGCATGCGCGACTCGTGCGACACGGTGGTGCTGCTCGGGGACTGGCCGGTATCACCGGGCCATACAGTGCTTCCCTACAGTAACGCCGACAGTCTCCGCCAGCTGACGCCACTGTCGGTCCCGCAGCCGGCCGGGGACGCCGAGCCGAGGGGCGGCGTCTCAGTGAAGGCGAGCTACCCGACGCTGGTCTGCGCGCTAATGCAGCAGCGTCCCGTCGTCAAGGAGCCGGCGCCGGTGGTGCGCTTACACGACTCCAAGTATCAACCGCTCATGGGCAGCCTGTGCGGCGGCGGCGGCACATCGAACGCGGACGCGATCAGCAAGCTTCGGTCTCTGATGGAAGGCAGGCCAAAAATGGAGCCCCTCCTCATTGAGACCGGCGTTTCCACTGCACATCACGTCGGCAAGCCGGGCACCCAGCCGCTAGCGCCGCAGACCGGTGCCGCCCCCAGCGGCGCCGACACGCAACTGCTACTGGCCACCGCCCTGCCCTCTAGTGACCAGGCCGCCATGCTGATCGCGTATCGGCCGGCCGAAGGTCAAGGTCAGCCCGGTAAGCCGGCCGCTGACCCGAGCGTGGGTTCAGAACGAGGCTTCAAGCGGCGTTCCGACCCGCTGGATGAAGCCCCGTGTCTGGGCGGGTCGCCGGACGCCGAACAAACCGAGAACATTTCACCGTCACAGACGGCGTCAATGCCCGGCTGGTTTGGTAAAGGCTTGAACATTAAGAAAAGGAGGAAAAAAGTGAGGTAGCAAGAAGAGTGCTTATCTAAAATCAGTAGGATAATCCAATGTGGCCGGGAGTCCACGGGTATTTAGAATGTGTATGTAGCATTGATTATTTATTTATTGGGTCTGTATGTAATACCAGAGAATGTGCCCCGAACGAACCTAACGACTATATCGCCGTTAGGTAGACTATTCCACATTTCATTGTTTGTATTTGCATTAAGGCTGCATAGTCCGATGAAGAATCAAATTTTCAAAATCAAAGCAATTATCTAAATTTGATTCTACATATTTAACTTGGATACTGATGCACTTATTAAAGTATCTGTTGCCACATAGAAGAGAATACTGATTCGATTTAATAGAACCTGTTACTGCAGAAGCCTATGGTATTAGGGTTTTGGCATGCTTGCCAAAATTATTATCCCATGTTTGAATTTCAAATATCAAAAGGTAGCCATTTCAATTAAAAGTTACTTCAGACTAAAGTAAGGTAGATTATAATGATCAAATTAATATATTTATCTCAGAAAAATGTCAGAAACTCAAAACCATCGGACTATGCAACTTTAATATAGAGTAATAGGTGAAGTTTATGTAGCACTCCATACATGTTGTTTTAGATACTTTTTTTCTTTTTTTTAAAGCGAATTGGAGTGTAATAAAGAGAAAATGCTCACGGGTAAATTTGTTTCGATATAACTTTTGACTGAGCTTGTCACCAGTGGTAGAATTCGCGAAGCATTGGTCTCAATTTATGATATTGTGTCGCGTTTATTGTTCCCAAATTTCCTGCTTATTTCATCAGAATTGGTCTGGTGTTTATTATTATTTATTTCTGATATGTTTTATACATGAACTGTATCACAATTTGTTAGTGACAAGTAGCTAGCCATATCACGTGTGGTATCACTGGCTAAAACTGTTGGTTTTGTTAAAGTTGCATAGTCCGATGGTTTTGAGTTTCTGTCATTTTCTGAAATAAATATATTAGTTTGATTGTTATAATCTACTTTACTTTAGTTTCAAGTAACTTTGATTTTAAAGAGCTAACCATTGAGATATTTGAAGTGCAAGCGTACAAAATAAATTTTGGCAAGCACACCCAAAATTCTGATAACATAGGCTTCTGCAGTAACAGGTTATATTAAATTCATTTGGTATTCCATTCTATAGGGTGACAAATATTTTATAAGTGCACCAGTACCCAAGTTAGATATGTAGAATCAAATCTAGATCACTATTTTAGTTTTGAAAATTTGATGTTTTCATCGGACTATGCAGCTTTAATCCAGGGGGGGGGGGGGGGAAATCAGACAACTCCTCAATATAGCATGGCACGGCAGGAGGGGTTTCCATAGCAACCTCTCAAAATTCGGCAAGAGAGAACAAATATATTAAATGCATCTCAGGGAATATTTGCGTGTCTTCTCCCGACCCCCCCCCCCCCCTGAATTAATTGCCTGCAAATCTGATTTATATAGAATGTGGAACTTACGACAGATACAGGCGCTTCTCCCCCCCCCCCCCCCCCCCCCCTCCCACTCTCATGTCACTAATGCATTTAGAAGTGCAGAACAATACTCAGGTTTTTGTATCTCTGACCGATCTAACTTAACCTATTCAGCGATTGAAAGAACTTAAGATCAGGAAAATTGATATTCGCTACTCTATCCAAGGAAACCCACCATGTAAATCATGTCGAAAGTTATTCTGGCATGAAACTGCTTAAAAACGATCTTCATTTAAAGCTACTTAAAGGGAAATAATGCCAAGTAAATATCTAAAAAAAACAGCGGTTTGTTTCTAATTTAATATACTTCAAATACCTGTCCTAGGTTCATATTACGTAGATTGTTGTCTCAGTTGACGTCTCATTTTTATTTTGAATTCGAATTGTGTGGTGCTAGATACAAGACTATTTATCTTTTTTTAATTAATGAAACGAAGCAATGCAAAGCATACACTATTTTTTTGTTTCAGATAATTAATTAATTGCCACAAGTTTCCTATTTATATAAATGCATACTACAAAGCATGCGCTGAAAGCCAAAACTGGTTGAGGTTTGATAACGACAGTCTAATAAAATGTGCAGTCCTATCATAGTATCATTGTCACTTGTGTGCTGTGTGATTAACGATGTTAATATTATATATGACATTGAAAAAGATGTGGTTGTGAAATTGCTGTAAACGGCTTTATTTATCTTGTTGGTAAATCATGTCTGCAAGTTGTGTGAATAAAGTAAAGTATTTCAATCTAACTTTGATTGTGTTTTGTTCGCTGGTGTATAGTTTCCGTATTCACGACTAGCTTTGTTTTTGGAATAAATATAGCCATAGATTTAAATTGTTAGTTTATACCTTCCTTAGTCTAAGTAGTGGTTTCCATATTCATATTGACCAAACGGGATAGCTGAATGAGTTGAGCGTCCGTCTTCCATGTTGGTAGATCGTGGGGTTCGAACCCTGGTCCAGTCAAACCAATGACTTAAAACTTGATACCTGTCACTTCCTATCCAGGTGCTCGGCATTATTAGGATAGGGCAAGGACTGGTTGGCTGTGTGTCAGGATAATGTGACTGAGTGGGATATTAGGTGATGGTGCTGGCAGCCTGGTCTCCCAGTCGGGCAACACTATAAGGTTGCCATGAGTCTTCGCTGTCACAAGTCGGAACCCGTCCTGATATGATCTTAGATGTTGCCAGGACGTAAAACTCAAACCATATTCATATTTGTGGCCCCACCAGTATAAAATAATGGTGAACCATCGACTGCACTTCCTACTACGATTTAAACTTAGTATTGATTTTGTAGCAACATGGCTGAGTATATTCATTTCAGTTATTACTCCCATCTCTTATTTAGCTAAATATATTTCAGAATACATGAACTAGATAAGATGACCAAATGAACAATTCCAGTGCGGCAGATTGAGGACGCAGTCTAATGCTAGGTACACACCTACCGTATACGATTCGCGCACTAAAGATCCCGACCCGACCCGACCCGACCCGATTGAAACTGAAAACGGGCCGATTCATTTTTCGAATCGCGAATCGCAATCGTAAGGAAGCAGTTTTAGCCCTTAAAAGTCGCGAATCGCAATCGGTAGGTGTGCTAGGGGAGTGCACACCTCACGATTTTTGGGCAGTTTTAGATCGTATACGGTAGGTGGGTGCGGAAAAACTGTAGGTGTGTACCTAGCATTAGACTTATCCAAAGTGGGGGGGGGGGGAGGGTACATTTACCTCTAACTTGCTGAACACTGGTTAAGGGTAAGGCCTGCTTAACTAAATGCTAGAATAATGTGGGATATTGGGCTATGGTGACACGATAATAAGTTAATACCCGTTCTAACATGTACTTCTTTCAAATGTTGCTAGGATATAACACGGCAATAAATAAAAAGTACATAACTACTTCACCTTTTGTCATTCACTCTTATGTATAGAAATCAATGGTTGGCACAATCTCACCATAATAAAACTTTGATTAAAGCTGCAGTCTGATGAAAATATCAAATTTTCAAAACCCAAGACAATTATCTAGATTTGATTCTACATATCTAACTTAGATGCTGGTGCACTTACTAAACATTTGTCATCACATATAAGGGGATACTGAGTCAATTAATAGAACCTGTAACTGCAGAAGCCTATGGTGATAGAGTTTTGGCACGCTTGCCAACATTATTTTAGCATGTTTCCATTTCAAATATCTCAAAAGTTAGTGATTTAAAATAAAAGTTACTTCAAACTAAAGTAAGGTAGATTATAATGACCTAATATGTTTATCTCAGAAAACGAGAGAAACTCAAAACCATCGGACTATGCAACTTTAATTAAAGAAACCCTTTACCACCATAATGTAATCGTTGCTTTGGTCATAATGGTAGCAATTTAATTATTTAAAAAAAAAATCAAAGTGAACTTTATAAAACAAACCATGACATTGTTAATACCACATTGACTATTTATGCAAGTATTAGACTGCATGCAATCTTTATTTCTAATATTTGTGTCACTGGGATTCTGTTCTTTAAAAAGTTGCGAACCATATCTTTCAGTTTCTTTAGTTCAGCGGGAGAAATACTGTTCGCCTATTTCTAATAAAACACCTCATAAACCAAACAAAGGATTTTAAAAACAAGACACAAAATATTCTTTAATTGATAATTATATTCAAATTCGGTTGACATTTGTCACCAGTCGCTTACATCGGGAGGCATACTTTTAATCAGACCTTGCACTCGACCCAGAATTATCTCATTTGTGCTGCGACAGTTCTTTGCGCCATAAGGTGGTTCAATGAAGAGTGCATCTGAAATACTCAGCACGTCACGGCACTCACCACTCAGTGTCACTGGGATTCTGTTCTTGGAAAGCCACGACCTAACCATATCTTTCCGCTTCTTTAGTTCAGTGGGAGAAATACTCTTCACCTCATCCGCCTGGAACATCTTTTCAAATAAAGCCTTATGTTTATCGGTGTCATCATCTATGACTACTACTGATTTAATGGCGTGGCCCATGACCATTTCCAGTCTGATTGGTGCCACCCCATCATGCTCGTCGAGTTTTGTCGAGTCCTTCTCGCTGTCCTTATTTGGGAACTGAATGAGGGCGAAAGTCTGTGAGACTGGGTCTACCGTGTACACCCATCCGCGGTGAGATGATCCTTTTATGGTGAGCACGGTCACCTCCTTATGAACATATTGCATCCACTCTGCTGGGTCAGTCTTGAAAATCGCATGATCTTCTGAGTCACTTACAGGCTCCATGACCAGTGAAGGAATGTTTATCTAACAACTAATTAACATGTATTCATTCTTTAGAATAAAATAAAGACCATGAATATAGATGTGAGGAACTTTTGTTGGATGGAATGGATGCAGATTGTAATATAATAAAAGACCTTCCAATATTTAGATTACTGATCAGGAACGTCAAAGATGCACATAGTCTTGTAGCGCCTGAGGAGATCAGTCTTTGAGATGAGTTGTTTGCGGAGTACTTCCGTCTGTCGTTCCTGCTCCTCTTTGCTGGAGTCGACGCCTGGTAATTGCTTCACCTGTTCGCGAGCACGGTCCAGTTTATTGCGAAGCTCTGTAACTTTCCCAGTCACCTCATGCGAGTCTTTGTCAGCACTGAAAATAAGCGTAGGTGATGTTATTGAAAATTGCAATTCATTAATTGAATAATTATTTCTAATTGGGTTCACTCATTAATGTAGATAAAATGGTCACATTTACTCACAGCAGCGGTGTATGACAACCATGTCTAAATCTGAGCGAAAACTGCTTTGCCTTTGGTATAACAATAAATATGTGGATCTCCTGGCTCCAGTGTCTATCTATATTGCCACAGAGTTGGTGAAATGGGGCAATGCAAAGAGACAGGATTGTGGCCACTGAATGCTCTCGATTAGATTTAGACTTTTAAACTCGAATAATCTACACGATTTATTTAATCAATTCTTCACTCAAAAATAGTAGATATGATAAATAAGTATTTGAATATAGGCTATTTAGCACTTCAGTTTAAAAAATCACAGTTTGTTTTGCAGCTATTTCAGAGCCCTATGTTTGAACATATATATGTATTTCGAAACAGATATTATTGTACATTGCAATCGCACTACTTACCTTTTTAGAATTTCATAAACGAGGGGCAGAAAATTCGCGTCAACATCCGCCATTTTGCTGACCCATTTTCGCTGATTCCCTGCGATTACACTTGTTTGTGTCGGAACAAGTTTTCAGTTATGATAGTATTACGTCTAATTCAATAGTGGCAATGTAATTTGGCACTCAGTTTAAAATTAATAACCATGACATGATTTGAATCATAAAAATTCATCATTTATTTTTATTTTCCGGAAGCAAATAAAAATATGGTCATGTGATAGTCTCAAAATGGCGGTGTGCGAGTGGTAGGTGTTTTCATAAAAATATACTTTTTTGTTATACCTTGCCCTTGATACCTTATGTCAGACTTAAGTAAAGAATTCACCTATGGCTATGAGTTTTGTTTGTGGTGGTCATTATGTTATGCATGACTGCTATTGAGCGCAATGTGCAATTGTTTTCAAAGAACGTTTGCCTAGGCTAGGGCGAGGCTAGGTTAGTAGGTAGTACTACTACTAGTAGGTCTAGACTCTAGACTAGACTCTAGGTAGGTACCCCAGTACAATTTTCAAATTATTCCAAACATTCAAATTATAATTTCATTGGAAGCTCCAATGAATCAAAAGCAATATGCTTTTTGAATTTTTAAGATATTCCAAAAATTGAATGAGATATGTGCATTTGAAGTTTGTTGAATTTAAGATTTTTTGTATTAGCTAATGCACTAGAGAAGTGCCTTATTTAGGGCTGTTAAATAGACTAATTATAACAACATTTCCTTGTAGTTTCTTTATTAATGATCCTATCTTGATCAAACTTCATACCAAGGTTCTTCTTCGTATACCAAATCACCCCAGCTTATCAAAACTGATATACAAAAATTAGATCACCGGAAAATGTAGGTTTCCATGGCAACCATAATGCAATCACTCCCACCTACAATATGAGTCAACTGTAGCTATTTTTAAATAATGGTCAGATCCTGATGAAATTTCACATCAAGGTTCTTCTTGGTCTGTCAAATCACCTCAGCTTATCAAAACTGATATAAAAAAATTAGATCACAGAGAAATGTTGGTTTCCATGGCAACCGTAATACAATCATGCCTACAACTGCAGTTTCTTTATTAATGGTTTGATCCTGATCAAACTTGACATCAAGGTTCTTCTTCTTATACCAAATCACCCCAGCTTATCAATACGGATATACAAAAATTAGATCACAGGAAAATGTAGGTTTCCATGGCAACCATAATACAACCACTCCCGCCTACAATATCAGTCACTGTAGCTCTTTTTTAATAATGGTCAGATCCCGATGAAATGTCACATCAAGGTTCTTCTTGGTCTGGCAAATCACCTCAGCTTATCAAAACTGATATAAATAAATTAGATCACAGAGAAATGTAGGTTTCCATGGCAACCATAACAATGTTGGTTTCCATGGCAACCGTAATACAATCATGCCCATAACTGCAGTTTCTTTATTAATGGTTTGATCCTGATCAAAACTGACATCAAGGTGATTCTTGGTATGGCAAATCATCAGCTTATCAAGCTGATATAAACAAATTGATCACAGAAAATGTTGGTTCCATGGCAACCATCCAATTTACACACTAATTACAACTACTAATAGCACTACTATAAGTATCCACATTTAGATACTGGAATTCACACATTACTTACAAATACAAAATAATTCATAGATTCTTAAGCATCTCAGTAATACCACAGTAATACCACAGCTTACAAGTAAGTCTGGTATAAAGCTCTAATGATCACGCTATCCAAGGTCGATCCGAAATAGGGAAGGACCTTTTTCTCACTAAGCACATATAGAGACACTTCAATCATATATCGCTTTGTCTATGTTTGTAAACAGAGATCACCAAGCAAAATGTCTGTGATAATCTCAGCCAAGGTCGATCCGAAATAGGGAAGGACCTAGGCTATGCCATACCTAGCCCTAGCCTAGGCAGTACAGGGGTGAAAACCAACATATTAGAAAAACTGGCGAAGAATTTCGACATGGCAAGGAAATGAATTGAGCTGGTAAATTCTTAATTTAAGAAGCAAAATATATTCTTCACATAAATATTCATATTTACCCGTAGATAAAGGATTCAGCCTGTACTTGCAGTACGGGTGAATTATACTGAATACCAACGCTATATACAAGCTGTCGAAAAAGCGGGGAAATGCAATGAGAGCCTAAATTCGCAATCTAAGAAGCAACATTTATTCTTTATATATGTTTTCATATTTCCCCGCTACCTTTGAGTTGAAAAATATATTAAAACATATAGTTTAATAGAATTTAAAGATGAAATCGACAGCGTTCTATGACCGCCATCTTGTCTTTTTGCATTCTCTCCCATTTCACCAAATCTATGCCAATATAAGTACCCATTTGATACTGGAGCCAGGCATTCTACTTCCTGTTCCATACTAAAGCTATTTTCACCCGTATTTAGACTACGTTGTCGTTCACCCTTGTACTGCGAGTACAGGGTGAATCTTTTATCTAATTTACCCGCTACTTTTGATTTGAAATATATAATAAAACATGTAGTTTAAACGGACCAGGTATAGGCTGCTAAGATACGAACCATACTTCGACAAATTTTCTCCATGCATACCTTTGCAGGTTTTCAGTTTATGTAACTGTATAGGTGGGGGGAGAGTGCTGAAATTGGTTGCTCCTGTTGTGTTGTAGTTAGTCCAGCAGCACTGACAAGGCTTTTAGACAACCATATAGAGAAAAATGTTAGACTCTGCAATCTAAAATGCTAAATATAAAGTTTAAATGTTTATTTCTCATAACCAGCTACTTTTTGTGTGAACAATTGATTATGTCATGTAGATTAATAGTCTTTAAAAGTTGAATTGAGAGCTTTCTGTGGCTGCCATCTTGGTGGTTGCCATGGATTCCCCTCTGTGTGGAGAACCCTTCTAGGTCATGTGATGAGGGAATCCCAGCTATGATGTCATTCATGAATCACATACCTCAACTCTCCTCCCACATGTTCAGTTGCATGAACTGAACAAACTAAGCAAAGGTATGTTTGGAGAGCTTTTGATGCTGGATTCGTTTGTATCTGGGTGAGGTATACCCGGCGACTTTAAGGAATTAAAAAAATAAAACCGACGCCGTTTTATCGCCGCCATCTTGTCTTTTTGCATTCTCTCCCATTTCACCAACTCTGTGCCGATATATGTAGCCATTTGATCCTGGAACCACAGTTTCTAGTTCCTGTTCCATACTAAAACTATTTTCGCTCGTATTTAAACTACGCTAGGGTTCACCCCTGTACTATAGAGGGGGTGTAATATGGTCATAAGACAACTTTCAGTGGCCATATTGGATGACATACAGAAGGGTTGCAACTGCCTACACTGTGCTTATTTACTGATTATTTGTGACTGTTTTGAGCAGTTTGGCCTTAGAAGTTGTTGCTAGAGTGGTGAAAGTAAACACATTGGATGTAAACTGCCCAGAACCTCCCATAACAAAAGAAAACTCTGTTTTACTGCATCTGCATGCATTCACAACATGGCTAGGGAGGGTGCTCGTAATCCAAGATGGGTGACCGGTGATTGCTAAGTAATGACATCACGTGCACTCCCTCTATAAGTACGGGGTGAATCCTTTATCTAGCCCATACCCAGTATAGGCGCTTTCACTGCTTTGCCTTTAATTTACTAAGTAAACTTACGTATATATGCTTAGGTCACGAATGCTGCGGTCGCCGTACGCTGCTACGGTCTGCGGTGTGGCTTGCAGTTTATGCAAATGTTATGGTCTGCGGTTTATCTATTCACAAATCGTACGAAAACCGCAAGGCATAGGTCCCTGTATGGCGCCGTATATATATATTTTTGTCACCGCACAACCACAGACACTAAGACATTAAAAAAACATTTTTGTATTCACAATTCATATACAAACATATTATTCTGTTAACAATAGAAATTGGGGGGATTCCGGCTTGCGGCGTTGCGATTTTCCAAAAGTTAAGATAACTGAAACTTTTTTTAAAACGTAAGTTTTCAGTCATGATAGTATTACGTCTAATTCAATAGTGGCAATGGGTTGCTTTTCACCCCTACTGCAACTTGCAAGTACTTGGCGAATCTTTTATCTAGAATTATCGTCGGTGACTAGATAAAAGATTCACCCCCGTACTACAGTAGTCTGAAGAGAGTCAGAGGTGAATCTTTTTATCTACTACAACACTTTCTCTCTCTGAGACAAGGGCTGCTGAACAACCCATTAGAAAAAGTTGCGAAAGGCTGGATAAATTAAGTATGAGCACATGACTTCTTAATTAAAGAAGCAAAATATATTATTCACATACTTCTTCATATTTACGTGCTACTTTTGATTTGAAAAATATAAAACATGTACTTTAAGGGCGTATTCGATTAAACAACTTTGGTGATCTAAACCACTTGTTGGCGCATGCGCAGATCCTACGAACAGGCCCGGGGTTGAAAAAATGGTGGCTTAATCCAAAACCTTTTTTTTAATAACCAATATAACTACAGCAAAATAGGATTTAAAGTATTTTATGATTGCATAGTTTAGTTATATTTTCATTTCATTAATCTGGGTTATTACAACAACAAAAACCATTAAAAAAAACCTTGTAGGACTTGTACTGGTAGCTGCTATCCTACAGGACTGTCCCACCACAAATGTGACGTCATTGCTCCTAGCACCCCCACCCAAGACCTGGGGCACTGGGGTCGGGTCGTTTTGCACATGGCCCGGGTATTTTTAGGCTCCACTCGTAATGTTCTATTTGAAATCCTGACACCTCGGATCACCCAAGCGTCATAATCGAATATGGCATAAGAGTCTTTAAAAGTAAAATCGAGAGCATTCTGTGGTCGCCATCTTGTCTTTTTGCATTCTCTCCCATTTCACCATCTCTGTCAATAGAGGTAGCCATTGGATACTGGAACCAGGAACTCCACTTCCTGCTACATACTAAAACAGTTTCTGCTCATATTTAGACTACATTGCCATTCACCTCTACTCTGGGTAGGGGTGAATATTTTATCTAATGTGAACTGGGCATCAAATTGATGAATGTGTGATATGGAGACCGAAAGTGAAAACATTCCAAATAATGGCAGATTCCATATTCATTCAAAAGTTTGCATATTGTGAAAATGTCAGAGGTGAAATAGAAAGCTATTTCACTTTTTGATTTTGATTTTATAGTACTATTAGATCAACATCAAATAGTGAAATAAATGTCTGGCGGTATTGGTTGCTATAAGTTATTGGTATACCGCCAGACAGTTATTACAAATTGCTTGGGAGAGTAACTTACTATATGTTGATGACCCTGACTGCATTGTAAAAATACAAATCTCATTTGAAAAGTTCAAGAATATCTGATTCTGTGAAATTAACTTGTGTGTTTCTTGAATGAACTCTTCGTCTTTCCTTCTAAGAGGAGGGTACGTGTAAATTCTACTGCATTTAATGTTCAAAAAGCTGTGGACAAAGTTACTGGTGAATCACCTAACAATGTCGAACCTTTGCCAAAGAAATTGAAAACTGACTGTTCAAACTGTGATTTTGTCATCTGCAAAGACCAATCATTTGAAGCAGGCCCTTGAGCGAAAAGAGTCTATTGAAGCCAATCTTCGTGCTGATAAACGAAAGAAAAACAAAAAGATCACTGATAAGGAGAAACAATTAAAATCCCTCAACAGGTCTGTGGGCACTCTGCCTCTGAATAACAGAATATATTGCAGCTGACCCAAAAATGCTGGTTGCTTGAACATTTAGGGTTTTCACAGGAGGATGCATGCAATGTCTTGTACCACGGCTGAGTTATTTGTGTGTGGGCAAAGAAGAATGGTATTCATTCAGTGCGGCTTGCCTATTGGTTGGACAGTGAATCACAGGAAGATTGTGAAAACCACCATATTCCATTGTTTACTTTTGTCACTGACTTTGTCCTTGGTGGTCTAATCTTCAGTTGATGCCATTAGTTAGATTCCTTCTGTGATTACCTTAAATTTGATATGTTACTTGATAGGGTTGTGTTGACATGGCAATGACACATTTTTGTCCTAAATGATCACCGTGGCGAATCCAAAATGTCCATCAATCAAGAGAATGAGTTGTTAAAGTTTAATTAGCCACCCACATCATTCATACATTCCCATTCTGACATGATATCTATATGTTGCTAGGACATAAATATTCAATAGACTACGCCAAGCTGCATTAGGAAATAATGATGGCCATCAGTCAGAAACTATAGCACACTGAATCACTGACGTTCTTTTTTTTTAATGACCAGGGTCAATGTGGAATAATAAATCCGCATAACGCATCAGCCTTAAACCAGTGTGTAACTTTCGATTTGAGGCAGCTTCTAAGTACCATCACTACTGATATAGCTTATGCCGGACGCGGTGGCCGAATCGGTAGAGCGCAGGCTTCCCATGCAGAAAGTCGGGAGTTCGATTCCCGGTCGAGTCAAACCAATGGCTTACAAAATTGATACTTATCCCTTCTTAGCCTGGTGCTCAGCATTAATAGGATAGGGCAAGGAATGGTTAGTTCAGTGTCAGGATAATGTGACTCAGTGGGATATTGGGTCATGGTGTCGGTGGCATGATTTCCCACTGGGGTAGCACTATAAAGTTGCCATGAGTGCGCACTGTCACAAGTCGGTACCCGCCCTGATATGACCTTAGATGTTGCTAGGTCGTAAAAGTCCAACAACCAAGCTTTAGATTATTGAATGATTTGAGTATAACATTGGTCATTGTTAATCTGCGAAAACAGTTTTTGTTGTCAATGTTAGCACCTATTTTATATAACAGGATTCCACGGCCCAGGAAGTATGTGCAGGAAAGGACACGTGAACTCTGTTACCAAGTGGAGACATCAAGTCACCCCCTCAAGGCCATCACAGTAACGGTAAAATTAACAACAGCAACAACAACTACTATCAGGTGCCTCAAGGCCATCACAGTAATGGTAAAATTAACAACAGCAACAAAAATTACTATCACGTACCTCAAGGCCATTACAATAACGGTAAATTAACAATGGCAACAAAAATTACTATCAGGCTCGTCAAGGCCATCACCGTAATGGTAAAATTAACAACAGCAACAAATATTACTTTCAGGTGCCTTAAGGCCATCACAGTAATGGTGAAATTAATAACAACAAAGATTACTATCACTTTATCAGATGCCTCAAGGCCATCACAGTAACGGTAAAATTAACAAGGGCAACAAAAATTACTATCAGGCGCCTTAAGGCCATCAGAGAAATGGTGAAATTAACAACGGCAACAAAAATTGCGTTCAGTGCATCCTGGGAAAGCTAGCTTGATTTACCTTCTCTTTGTTGTTGCTTTATTTAAATGTAAAAATGGTGTTAATAAAAAGGTTGTCTCATGTGAGAAAAATGTAATTAACGGAGTTGGAACGTTTAGAATTATAGCAATGATTTTCTCATATCCATCATTCTAAATGAAAAATACTATGCTTAAATATTTCATGCTTTCTACTGGGTGTGGAGAATGGAAATTCACATTTTCTTCTGGCAATGGTCAAAGGACCTCCGCGAAACTTTCGGGCTCATCGTGATCGTAAACTGGGATGCTTTCTCCATTAGAATTGTGCACGGGTTATTCAATTTTCACAGGTATCTTTTTCAGTTTCTAGCCAACAACAAAATTACACACCCTGTACCGTGGTATATGGGTGAACTGTATCCACATCTGTAACTATTGAGGCTACAGTTTATAATACAGGAAATATGGTCCCAATAAAAGTATTTGTATTGGTGGGACGGTCTATATGGTAATGTTTAGTAGTTACCATGACAAGAGATATTATTTATTTATTTGTTTATTTATTTTTACATTTGAATGCATACTCCTTCCGACAGAGTGTGAATGTTTCTATGCTACGAGACTTGCAAAAGAAAGTTCCTGTTTGAGTCTCCATGGTATGCAGATAACTGAGATATGCATATATATGCATGTCTATTACAGTATTACTTTCCTGCTGTAATTTGTTCCCGGTCGAGTCAAACCAATCACTTTAGAATTGATAGTTGTCGCTTCCTAGCCTGGTGCTCGGCATGAATAGGATAGGGCAACTGGTTAGCTCAGCATCAGGATAATGTGACTGAGTGGGATATCGGGTCATGGTGCCGGCGGGCTGATTTCCCAGTGGGGCAGCACTATAAAGTCGCAATGAGCGTGCACTGTCACAAGTCGGTACCTGTCCTGATATGACCTTAGATGTAACTAGGACGTAAAACACCAAACAAACAAACTACTGTAATTTGTGTGTGGCAATCCTTTGTAGGTTACCGATGGCGGGAAGGTGAAGAAGTCAGGGAAGGGTTCGCGCCGAGGCAGCACTAACCAGCCTTCAGGCACCACCCCGATGTCTGACCCACTTAGTGCCGCCCTGGAGGGCACCGACCCCCTGTCCATGATGGCCGCCCAGGCCACCGACCCGCTCTCGGAGATGGTGCAGCAGATGGCCATAGCAGAGAAGACGCAGGTAAAACTAAAAGTCAGAATCAATTATAGTTGCATAGTCCGATGGTTTTAGAGTTTCAGTCATTTTTCTGAGATAAATATATGAAATTGATCGTTATAATCTACCTTCATTACTGACCTGGGCACACAAAGCGCCGAGAGTGGAGATGGAATAAACATTGCTTTATTAACATGTATTAAGTCACCTTGGAGCTCTGGCCACTCATGTGCTTGGGGCAGTTCAGGCATAGGGGGCTCCTCATACATTACGCTGAACCAATGCCAGTACCAAAAGGGGAAGAGTAATGCTGACAGACAAGACAACATGGCATTATGATACAATAAACATGACATAGTAATACAATCAACGTGATTAGGTCTCATGCATATTTATGGTTCAAATGTTCGGTATCGTAGTTAATTATTTAATGTAATGAGCTTATGGAATTAATTAACCGTTGTTTTAAAAATATGTCTCTATTGACTGATCGGTGTAGTTTGTACACCGTATCAATCGGAGGTGTGGGTGCGTAGGTAGAGACAATGAGAAGAGAGAGGTGGCGTGAGCGGCAGGGCGATGAGCAGTGACCAGCAGGTAGTGGTCAGGATAACATGAGGTGTGTCTTGTGGGATTCTGACCAGTGATTGGTCAGTGAGGTGTGAGAGTGCCAGTTGAGGGGTGGCCCGTGATTGGTCAGTGAGGTGTGAGAGGGCCAGTTGAGGGGTGGCCCGTGATTGGTCAGTGAGGTGTGAGAGGGCCAGTTGAGGGATGGCCCGTGATTGGGCGAGTGGTAGGTGAGTATGTTTCTGTTTGTGACTGACAAGGTGGAGCAAGGCTCCACCTAGATAAATGATTCACCCCGTACTTGCAGTACACGGGTGAACAACGTAGCATAAATACGGGCGAAAATAGCTTTAGTATGCAACAGGAAGTAGAATGCCTGTCTCCAGTATCAAATGGGTACTTATATCTACACAGAGTTGGTGAAATGGGAGAGAATGCAAAAAGACAAGATGGCTGTCATAGAACGCCGTCGATTTCACCTTTAAATTCTATTAAACTATGTTTTATTATATTTTTCAACTCAAAGGTAGCGGGGAAATATGAAGACATATAAAAAGAATACTTGTTGCTTCTTAGATTGTGAAATTAGGCTCTCATTTCCCCGCTTTTTCGACAGCTTTTATATAGGGTTGTTATTCACCCGTGTACTGCGAGTGAATCCTTTATCTAGGCTCCACCCTGTGGGGAGGGGTCGGCCCCTCTCCCCCTCGCCTCTCCCCTATTGGGCAAGTGGGGGGGGGGGGGGGGGGGAGTTACTGTCCTACCCTATAAGCCTTTAAATTCTTCATTTTCAATCTGTCGGTGTGTTCTAAATTGTTCATCAATTGAAATAAAAACTAAGTTAAAATAAAGCGATGTTTCTTCTCTCTAATAGTACTATCCACATCATGGTATGATTTTGCTAACCTAAAGAAAATCAATGCTTTGTCAGTCCTATTTATGCAGAAAATCCAATAGGTAATATTTTCATGCTTCAGAAGTCAGTGCGGTCAGATTCCAGTCTGTCAGTGGACCTTGAGGAGACGTTTGAGCCGTGGTATGCCAAGCGGACTGCTATCCTTAACAAGTACACCACATCTGAGAAACTGTCCATCACCACCAGCTTCCTGTCGGGAACAGATAAGGACAAAGGTACAGCCGCACTGTGAGTTCATTTAGCCGAACAGGAGAGGGCGCTGTATCTTCATCAGGCTTCATCGAAAACTACCGACAAAACGATTTTTCTTTTAAAGATTAAAATTCCTTTTTAATTTTAATTTTTTTTTTAGCTGAAGCCAGTTTTAAATGATTAATTTTAATTGATTTTTTTTCTAGCTTTGTACACTCACCCATACGGCATGGTGGGATGACAAAACAATAACTATAATAATAATAATAATACCAGACGGGATGGCTAAATGAGTTCAGCGTCCGTCACCCATTTTGGTAGATCCTGCGATTCGCTCACCTGGGTTCGAATTCTGGTCAAGTCAAACCAATGACTTAGCGATTGATACATATCACTTCCTAGCCTGGCAATCAGCTTTATTATGATATGGCAAGGACTTGTTGGCTCAATGTCAGAATAATGTGACCTAGTGGGATATCAGGGGCCATATGCAGGAGTTGGTGTTACCGAGCCAAAACGCGTTTAGAGGGGATTTCTGGTTTAGCGCCGAAAAGTCGGTATGCACGAGTCAGTGATAGGCCTAACACCAAAACCTTAAACGAGGTTAGGGTAACCCTGATCCATAGGTGGTTTAAGGTTGGTGTCAGGCCCAAATCTATTCAATGCGATCACATTCGACAGAATCACACACGCAACAAGTGAAACTTCAGCAAACTAACCCTAAATTCGAAGCAACATTAACGCCGCCGCCGTAACGGCGGCGATATTAATAGTTATACCCTCGAATCGACGAACGTAATGTAGCAGTCACACTACGACGACAAGGGGCGACGACAGCCCAGCGACTTGGATTTTGTGAAAACCCGACGACATATGCAAATTCGGGCCAAGTTGGACGACAATCGGACGACAGATCGGCGACAGTGTAACAACACTCTGATGACCCCTGAACGACAGACAAGGTCGGTGATATTTTATTGCCGAACGACATCTGTGTGTGTGTCTCTATGTCTGTGTCTGTGTCTGTGTGTATGTGTGTATGTCTCTGTGTGTGTCTCTGTGTTTCTGTGTGTGTGTGTCTCTGTGTCTGTGTCTGTGTGTGTGACTGTGTTTCTGTGTGTGTGTCTCTGTGTGTGTGACGTGGTGTGTGTGTCTGTGTGTTGACTGTGTGTCTCTATGTCTGTGTCTGTGTGTGTGTCTCTGTGTGTGTCTCTGTGTGTGTGTTTCTGTGTGTGTGTCTGTGTGTGTCAGAGACACACACAGACACACACATAGAAACACAGACACAGAGACACACACGGACACACACAGACACACACACAGAAACAGACACACACAGACACACACACAGACACACACACAGAGACACACACACAGACACAGAGATACACACACAGAGACACACTGATACACACACAGAGACACACACAGCAACAGAGACACAGAGACACACACACAGACACACCGAGACAAAGAGACACAACACAGAGACACACACAGACACAGAGAGACACAGAGACACACACAGATAGACAGAGACACAACACAGAGACACAACACAGAGACACACACAGACACAGACACACACAGAGACACAACACAGAGACACACACACACAGACAGACACAGAGACACACACACAGAGACACACACACAGAAACACACACAGAAATACAGAAATGAGAAATATGAAGAATGGGACGGGGCAAACATGTAGGTTTATGCGGCGGACCTGTTAGGAAGCAGTCTTCATGAGAAATATGAAGAATGGGACGGTGCAAACATGTAGGTTTATGCGGCGGACCTGTTAGGAAGCAGTCTTCATATTTGGGACGGTCCTAACATCCCTCGAAGCAAGCTAAACTGAGCCATGTTTGGACCGTCCCATTCTTGTGTTTCTGTATGTGTGTCTCTGTGTGTGTCTGTGTGTGTGTGACACACACACAGACACACACACAGACAAAGACACAACACAGCGACACACACAGAGACACACACACACACAGACACAGAGACACATACAGAGACACACACAGACACACACACACACAGAGACACACGGCCAAATGGCCGCGGCGACAGCTTAACGACAGCGACGACAGCTTAACGACAAAGACGACACCGTAGCGACAGCCGAACGACATCGGCTGTCGTCGAACTTTTTCAACATGCTCAAAAACCCGGCGACAGCGGATAAACTGGAGGTTTCGCGGAGGTGTCGCGGCGACACCCGAACGACAACTTAACGACACCGTAGCGACAGTCGACGACAGCCGACGACAGAGCAAAACGACAAGTCGTTGGACTGTCGTCGGCCTTGTCGTCGTAGTGTGACTGCTACATAAAGTAAACAAATCGCCGCCACCGCCGCATCGACCTCACTTTCCATACTGGCGGCGGCGGCGGTTCGCTCACTGTACCCTCGTCGATTCGAAAATATAACCATCAATATCGCCGCCAATGCGGCGGCAGCCTTAATAACGCTTCGACTTTAGGGTCAAATTGATAAAACTTCACCTATTGCGCATGCAACTCTGCCAAATATGATCGCATTCAACAGATTTGAGCCTAATATATGGCTACAAACGCAGACGGATTTCCCAAATCTATAAATAACTTCACGTTTAGCTATAATGAAAGTGTTACATGCTCCTGCATACGACTTGACACCGGTCCCGACTTCGGTGATAGCTAAACGGTAACAGGCTCTAACACCAAACCCCGCTAACACTGACTCCTGCATATGGCCCCAGGTCATGGTGATGGTGGCCTTGTCTCCCACTGGGGGAACACTATAAAGTCGCCATGAGTGCGCACTGTTACAAGTCGGTACCTGTCCTGATATGACCTTAAATGTTGCCAGAACGTAAAACTCCCAACCAACCAACCAAATCTAGCTTTGCATACCCACCCATATGGAGAGGAAAAAGAAATGACAAAACAATAACTAGTACGACTAATAATGACGATAATAAGAATTATACTAATACTGATAATACTAATTCAGTAACGCGAAAGCACAGTACATAAAGTCGTAATTAAGGGTTTTATTATTTTAATGAATCGTAGTATCTCATAGGTATATTGTCTTGTTCAATTTATCTCATCATAAACGCTCAACCCTATCCCTTAGGTCTTCCAGATGGGAGGGTGGGGTGGCTGAGAAAAGGCGAGACAGCTCCACGCACCATGCGGGTTCGGATGCTGCAGAGAAGTGAGCAGCTCAGGCTAGCTCAACGTGATGGTGGCTGGAATTTACGCTAGGTGGCGTGGGAGTGCGGGGTTCGGTCTCTACCTGTAAGGTGGCACCAGGGGAAAGCGTTGGCAGCGTGTTGGTCATATGCTTTCGCACCCTGAATTATTCATGTTGAGTTCAACATGAGGCAATTATTATATAGGTACTCATTGTGCAAGTTTAGTGAATAATATTATTAACCCAGTAAAGAGGACCGGACGCAGTGACCGAATCGGAGGAGCGCAGCCTTCCCGTGTAGAAGATCAGAAGTTTGAATCCCAGCCCAGCCAAACCAATGACTTCCAAAATTGATACTTGTCACTACCTAGCCTGGTGCTCGGCATTACTAGGATAGGGCAAGGACTGGTTAGCTCAGTATCAGGATAATGTGACTGGGAAATCAGGTCCTAGCCCTGGTATCCCCAGTAGGACAGCAAAATAAAGTCGCTATGAGTGCGCCCTGTCACAAGTCAGTAGCCATCCTGATATGAACTTAAATGTTGCCAGAACGTAAAACCGCAACAACAACAAACACTCAAAACCAGTACTGCTGAGGCTATTTATTACATATACCTTCGCGTATGTAAAATCGTGCTTTCCGACTGTAATATGTAGCAAATTAGAGAGAATGTGTCTGAGATGATTTTCGCAGAGACGCCCTGTTGGTAATTTCTGTTTGTTAATGTTGACAGCACAGCCGAAATCAGCACCTGGGACTGTGACGGACAAGGTCAGGAACAGACTGGAACAGCTGGATGACTTCGAAGAGGTAACCGTCCTGATTTAACCTCAGATGTTGCCAGAACGTAAAACTCCAATAAACAAATATGCAAGAGCTAACAGTATATAGAATCCCGTTGTGGTAGATCGTAGTGTTCGAACCCATGTGTTCGAACCCTGGTCGGGTCAAACCAATAACTTAAAAATTGATACTTGTCGCTTCCTAGCTAGGCGCTCAGCATTAATAGGATATGGCAAGGATTGATTGGCTCAGTGTCAGGGTAATGTCACTGAGTGGGATATCAGGTCATGGTGCTGGCGGCCTGGTCTCCCAGTGGGGTAGCACTATTAAGTCGCCATGAGTGCGCACTCTCACAAGTCTGTACCCGGTTTGATATGACCGTAGATGTTGCCAGAATGTAAAACTCCAACAACCAACCAACCAGCCAGCAGCATTATTTTAAGTTGGCTATGTAAAATCAAATCTGGGTAAACGGTTGGTTGTTTTTTTACAGTCAAAAAGTTAAAATTGTCTATTGTGTCCAAACTATTCAGGGATCGGTAAAGGAGATGTTGAACCTGAGCCAGCAGGACTATGTTAACCGGATAGAGGAGCTCAACAACGCACTCATCATTGCGTGGGACCAGGACCAGCGCGTCAAGGCGCTCAAAATCGCCATTCAGGTACAGGGATGATAGATAAAAGATTCACCCATACTGGCAATAAGGATGAAAAACACCCATTAGAAAACGTGGCAAATGGCTGGGTAAATGAAATCAGCACATCAATTCTTAATTTAAGAAGCAAAATATATTCTTCATATACATCTTCACATTTACCCGTTACTTTTGAGTTGAAAAATATAATAAAACATGTAGTTTAATGGACATTAAAAGTGAAATCGGCAGCATTCTGTGGTCGGCATCTTGTCTTTTTACTTTCTCTCCCATTTCACCAACTGTGTACCAATATAAGTAGGCATTATATGCTGGAACCAGGAATTCCACTTCCTGTTCCATACTAAAGCTATTTTCGCTCATATTTAAACTAGGTTGTCATTCACCCCTACTTCAAGTGTGGGGTGAATCTTTTATCTTCAGGAATGAAAAATCTCCACGGTTTCATGGATTTCCGCGATTCTTTTATACTTATGTGACAACAATTGGTTAGTGTCAAATCCTGTTCTTATATGACCTTAGATGTTGTGAGAACATAAAGTCCAAACAAGAAAGTGTTAGCTATGGGCGATAATACAGTCACAACAAGGACAGTTGAAACCTGGGCTGCATTCAAGGTACTCCTCAGAGAAATTCCTGACGTCATGCTAGTCTGAACGATTTTATCTGTTGGTAGCTTCGAAAATGCCCGCCCCCCTATTGCAATGAAAAAGAAGAGCTCTGATTGGCTGAAACCACTGAATACGGTAGACATTTTCTAGATGCTTTTTGTCTCCAGTCTGAAAAGGGAGACGTCTCCGAGACGACTTAGAGGCATACTCGAGACGGAAATAAGCCAAAAGACCTCTCGGAGTTGACTCAGAGTCGACTCGGAGGAGTACCCTGAACGCGGCCCTGACTTAAAAGGTCGGGCCTTGCATTGCAGCGGTCTAGGCCACCATTGACCTTGACCGTGACCTTGAAACCCAACAGGCCTCAACCACATCTCCCAATGATTATGGAAAGTTACCCTAGAATTAGCTGGTCATTTATCTTTGCATTAACTCCATGTGTTTATGAACATTCAATACAGTAATACATGTCTCAAACTAACAACTCTGCGTCTAGACCTGATGTTGTCCTGATATTGTGGGTGTCCTTTCATCCGAAGGACAATTAAATTAAGCAAAGCATAGTACATGGCACGGGGGTCACTGAAAAGAGGTAATACTCTATATAAATTGGAATACTATGAGCATGACCTATTTCTATAATGCACAAGCAATTTATTCCAATTATGATCGACATAGGCAAACATGATTATGTCTACATTGGATAAAATACTGACACGGCGAAGGCTGAATCTAGTTTAGATCTAGATAAAAGATTCACACCATACTGACAGTAGGGGTGAAAACCAACCCATTAGAAAAACTGACGAAAAATATCTACAGGCTGGGTAAATAAAATGAGCAGATAACTTCTTAATTTAATATTCTTCAAATATATGTTAATATTTACCCACTACTTTTAATTTTTTTAAATATAATAAAACATTTAGTTTAACGAACTTTAAAAGTGAAATCGACAATATTCTATGGTCGCTATCTTGTCTTTTTGCATTCTCGCTCATTTCACCAACTCTGTGCCAATATAGATAGCCATTGGATATTGGAACCGGAAATTCCCATTTCCTGTGTAGTTTTCCCCAGTATGTAGACTACGTTGTCATTGACCCCTACTGCAAGTACGGGGTGAATCTTTTATCTAGTTCACATCTATAGATAGCTCAAAAACTAGAATTCTCTAGCAACTAGTTTTCATCCGATCACCAGTGTTAAACAACATTGAGCCTCGTCAATCCTTGGATGGGCGAACACCAGGGAATAACAAGGTGCCATAGACATCCTGATACAGGGTAGGCTTATCGCCTACCAAATCAGTAGTGGATAAGGAATTAGTATAGTAATAAAACTGTTTACAGCTGACAAACCCAGATCACATTGATTACATTTGAATCTATTTGATGTGTTTGGAGTTAAACACACGTGGTTCAATTGTGTCGGGTTCCAAACTGTACACCATGCAAGATTCGTACGGGGCCTGGGAAGTCTTGAAAGGTCTTGAACTTAATTTGACCCATTTCAAGCCTGAAAAGCCTTGAATTTCACCTATTCTCGGTAATTAGACTGTCGCCACTGATCTAAATTAGTCTGAAATCGCCATTCGCCATTGTTTTCTTTCCCCCTGAAATCCACATGAAAACAGCCTTGAATTCCTATCAAAAGCTGCTTTGAACAGCCTTGAAATAGACTTGAATTCCATATCTTCACACGTGTCCGGACCCTGAATCATGTGGCATTCCACCTTGCAGTGTGCCAAGCTGCTTGCAGATGTCAGTGTGATCCAGTTTTACCCGAGCAAGTTTGTTCTCATCACTGACATCCTCGACACATTTGGTAGGTACAGCGTTGCAGTTGCTCGCTCATATAAATCTTCGGTTCTTATTCCCCTAGGATAAACTTGACATCTAGAGGGAAATTCTATGCCTTGAAAACTTGACGTATCAAAGGAAATTCTTTGTCTTGAGATCGATCACCAATTTCTACCAAACTGTCTCTAAGCAACAGATAAATAGATGTTACGCTTGTGAAATACAAGAAAGTATACGTAGTGGGCTATTACATAGTTCTGCATAGTTTTTTTAGGGATTTTAACAACTTTTCTTTTTTAAATGTATGAATTTATTTACTCTGCCCATAACAGATAAGTGTGTTAATGATTGTTTTAACCGCTGGGCAGCAGCACTATTCCAATTCCAATTATTCAAATCTTTTGAATTTTGTTTTAGGAATAATTTAGGTTTTCTTGTTTCTTGTTTATGGGTTGTAACTTTGTAGATTGCAAGATAAATAATTTTTCTTTTAGTGATGAATTTATTTATTATTAAATATCCATATACATTACTCGAGCCAATGATGCATGGACTGTAATTGGTGTCTGGTATGGGATCGCATTTATATATTATTGATTGATTGATTGATTGATTGAGGCCGGTGTCAAAGCAGGGAGCATATTCACAGCGATTATTATGGTGAAGTGTAGGGTTGGAAGCAGCAGCTGGGTTGGGGTGGCGCCCCCTGGTGTACCATGACCGAGGCGAGCGCCAGCCCTTGTTAGTGAGTACTTACGGAACTAACAATCGGCGCCACCCCATTGATAATGGGGAGCTTTGATGAGCCAGTTCTCTCGCTATACACTTGGTGGCAGCACCCGGTCCAAGTCGGCCATCATGGTTGGATAGAAGGGTGTAGGTCTGTGTGTTGGGGGTTTAGGGATGTGGTGGGGGTGTAGGCATATGTGTGGTGGGGGTGTAGGTGGGTGTGTGGTGAGGGTTTATGGGTGTGGTGGGGGTGTAGGTGTGTGGTGGGGGTTTAGGATGTGCTGAGGTTGTAGGTGTGGTGTGTGGTGGGGGTGTAGTTGTGTGTGTGGTGGGGGTGTAGGTGTGTGGTGACGGCTTAGGGGTGTGGTGGGGATGTAGATTTGTGGTGGGCGTATAGGTGTGTGGTGGGGGTGTAGGTGTGTGGTGAGGGTTTAGGGATGTGGTGGAGGTGTAGGTGTGTGGTGTGTGTGTGGTGGGGGTGTAGGTGTGTGGTGAGGGTTTAGGGGTGTGGTGGTGTGGTGGGGGTGTAGGTGTGTGGTGGGGTATAGGTGTGTGCTGGGGTATAGGTGTGTGGTGGGGGTGTAGGTGTGTGGTGAGGGTTTATGTTTGTGTTTGGTGGTGTAGGTGTGTGGTGGTGTTTGGTGGGGGTGTAGGTGTGTGTGCTTGAGGTGTAGGTGTGTGGTGAGGGTGTATGTGTGTGGTGGGGGTGTAAGTGTGTGGTTGGGGTGTAAGGGGTACTGGGGGTATAGGTGCCTGTCATGGGGTGTAGGGGGTATAGGTGTGTTGTGGGGTGTCTTATGGGGGTTTATGGCTGTGGTGGGGGTGTAGGTGTGTGGTGAGGGTGTATGTGTGTGGTGGGGGTGTAAGTGTGTGGTTGGGGTGTAAGGGTACTGGGGCTATAGGTGAGTGTCATGGGGTGTAGGGGGTATAGGTGTGTGTTGTGGGATGTGTTATGGGGGTTTAGGGCTGTGGTGGGGGTGTAGGTGTGTGGTGGGGGTTTAGGGATGCTAAAGATTGTGAGGTGCCGCTCTGCAAGACACCCCTATACCTCTACCACAAACCACCTACAACCCCACCACACACACCGTCAACCCCCACCACACACACCTACACCCCCCACCACACACACCTACACCCCCACCACACACCCCTAAATCCCTATGCACCCCCACCACACACACCCAAATCCTCACACTTGATAATAGAAGGAACTTCTTCTATCCAACCAAAGCATTACAAGGACTGGCATGGTGCGCCATCTGATGAGAGACTCATGCAAACTGAAAGGTCCCCATTATATTGGCATATTAAAAGATACAACACTAAAGCCCTATTGGTAATCATTGGTTTTATATTGGTCTTCAATTACTTACATGTTTTAACATGGTAATTGGGCAATTTCTCCTTCAGAGCAGAACACAGAGGCGTCAAGTCTCCAGATTTGGCGGGAGATCTCCATAAGTTATAGCAAAATAACCACAATATCCCAATTTCCTGCTTTTAATTTTTCATCTCACGCCCAATAATCATTTTAGCTTGTTTATATTATTTAAAAAAATTAAATACATATTTTCGTCAAAATGCACCAGAATGCACCATTTTGTTTCACTTCCCCCCCCCCCCCAATAAACAATATGCGCCTTCCCCCATTCGGCCATGCTAATTCTCCTTATTTACAAGTTGCGTATTAATATCTCCCTACGCACACTCTTATCTACTTGACACCGCTGAGTACAACTCAGAATGTCTGTGGCCTGCATTCCTTTTATTGTCTCTACACAGGGCGCCTTGTGTATGACCGGATCAGAAATAAGGCTCAGTGTTTGCACAAGGGAAGCAGCGTTCCTGTCCAGTTACCAGGTCAGTAACTCACTCACTTAACACAACAATTGATGCGCATTTAATACTCTGCATTTCATACAGGGTTCATACGGTTCCTTGAAAACCTGGAAAGTCCTGGAATTGAACAAATCCAGAATTCCAAGTCTAGAAAGTCCTGGGAATTTCTCTAAAGAAAAATTTTCGATCGTAAACAATGGGTCTTTCCTTATTCCATTGCTCCTTGCCCTCAATTTTCAAGTCTCAATTTTCTTTTAAAAGTCATCGGTTTGTCTCGACCAGGGTTCGAACACATGGGTTCGAATCCCATGACCTACTAAAATGGGAGGCGGGTGCTCAATTCATTCGGTCATCCCATCTAGATCTGTAATTAAATGTTGATGTGTAATACTTTGGAGGGAGAACGGGGGCCGGGGTTCTGGAAAGTTGTACTCTTTGTAAGAACATGTGTATTTGACCGTTATCGTTAGCTCACATTAACACATACCTACTCTATATGCCATTGTTGTGTAAATAATCTTGAATTGACAAAAAAGAAAAATGGCTGGAAGACCAGTGCTTCGGCTCTGACAAAAGAACTTATTCAGAAAAATAAACATGTTTACCACACACACAAAAAACGATATACAGAGCTTAAATTCATATACTGTGTTGTCCACAGAGAAGTTTACCCCCGATCAGGTGCCCGAGTCGGCCAAGGAAACCTGCCGGAACTGGTTCTTTAAGATCGCGTCCATTCGCGAGCTGATTCCCCGCGTGTACGTCGAAACCGCCATCCTCAAGTGCTACAGCTTCCTCACCTCAGGGTACAAGCAGCTTATTATACATTATGGTCATATACCAGTCAATCTACAAGGAGCTTATAATCCATTAAAGTGATAGACCAGTCAATCTACAAGCAGCTTATTATACGTTAAAGCATAAACCAGTCAATCTACAAGCACCTTACAATACATTATGCAGGCATGTGATTTGTCCGGTTTTAACCAGAATTCCAGGTTTTTTCTATCCACCGAAACCAGAATTTCTGGGGTGGGGGGGTGGGTTAATCCCGTTTTTTTTCTGTCAACCGAAACACCTCTGAAATACACTATTTGCATCCCTCTCGCGACTCAGTGGGATGCCGTGTGTCCCCACGATAACCTAACAAAAAATTCAGGTTTTTGTTCCCTGCACCCAATCACATGCCTGATTATGGTCATAGACCAGTCAATCTTCATAAGAATCAGATAATGTCCACATTCATTCTTACCAACTGAAGTGATCACTTCAGGGGTTTATGCTTATTGTAACTACAACGTGTTAGGATTAAATCTGCGCACCAAGTTGAACATTGATTTTATAGACAACTCGGTTAAAATTCTAGGGACAACTGCTTCTGTAGGAATCAACTATAAACAAGTTGTGGAAGTCCTTGTTCCAGCGTGTAGTGATTTATCTATATTAGCACGGAGTTGGGGAATTGGGAAAGAATGTAAAAAAGACCCACCAAGATGGCAGCCAGTGGAAACTCTCGTTTTGACTTTTAAAATGTATTAATCTACATGATATTTTGTAGCTGTGATAGATAAGTATTTGAGCAATACATTTAGCATATTGGATAACAAATTCATGTGGTTATTTCCATAATGTGGTGTTCTCTGTGGCGGAGTGGTTAGAGTGTCTGACTTTTTTCTAGGTCAGACTCCTAATCTGAAGGTTGGTGGTTCGATTCCTCATGTCCCCCACCTCTGCCAATTTGGATTTCCACCACTGTGTATAACTTATAGTGTCAGCAAAGGCCAGTTGCTCTCATACCATGTCTATGTTGTGGGAGCTTAAAATTCCATTGTGTCGGTAAAAGTGTAGGCCTGGGCTTTCTATCGACAAACTGTCTAATTGTGAAAACAAGTCTATTCAGACTTATCCATGATAGGCAGTATAAATTTTCAAGAAAAAAAAACCCCAGTCATCGGACACTTTTTCTTATAGGGTAGTTTAGCAGCCGTCACAGGGAGTGCTGCAGGAGTAACTAGTTACTGACATGACCTTTAGGTGTTGCTAGGATGCAAAACCCTCAACAACCTAACACACCGGATGCGGTGGCCGAATCAGTGGAGCGCAAGCTTCCTGTGTGAAAGGTCGGGAGTTCGAATCCCGGTTGAGTCAAGCCAATTGTAAAGGGATTTCATACAATGACATACAAAATTGACACTTCTCGGGACCTAGTCTGGTAGTCGGCATTACTAGGGTAGGGCAAGACTGGTTAGCTCGGTATCAGGAAATCGATTCATGGTGCCCGCGGCCTGGTCTCCCAGTGGGGCAGCACATTAAAGTCACCATGAGTGTGCACTGTCACAAGTCGGTACCCGTCCTGATGTGACCTTATACGTTGCCAGGATGTAAAAATCGATCCAACAACAATAACCTAACCTATCGTGGTTGTGTGGTTGCAGGGAGTATAACATGGCCCTCGGCCGCCTGGCGGTGATGACCCGTGGTATAGGAGACCCCCTGGTGGCCATCTATGGTCGCTGCTACCTCTGCAGGGTAAGTCAAAACCTGATTTATTGATTGATTGATTTTTAAAGATTTTTTTTGGGTACATTAGTGGTTTAACATTAAGCAGGGGAAATTTCAGTCACAGACGACTGGTCTTCCTCATTCCACAGCTCCTTGTCCTATCCTAGTAATGCCGAGCGACTGGCTAGGAAGCGACAAGTATCAATTTTTAAGTCATTGGTTTGACTCGACCAGGATTCGAACCCGGGAGACGGATGCTCTAACTCATTCGGCCATCCCGTCTGGTTATATTGGTCGTTTCTTTACGTGGTGTTGGCAGCATATGCCCTATTCACAGCGAAAGTCAAAAACAACAAAGACAAACATAATCTTAGAGAAATAAAAGTGGATGTGTACGCAATTATGGAGGTGAGTGATAATAGTCACTTGGAGGTACCTATTAGGAATCCATTGTGCTATATGCATTGTGTTTTATGTTTATAAGGGGCAGTGGGAAGACATCCATTAATGGTTACACTGTTCCTGCGATTTCTATTGTTAACCGAATAGTTTCTGTTTGTGGAATAATGTATGGAGATTGTGAATAAAAAATGTCTAATTGTCTATTCTGCAAATTGTGTCTTTAACAGCTATTGTTAGGTCACATCAATACATAGATACTCGATGTAACATTTGTGTGTAAATAATCTTGAATTGAAAAGCGGCTGGAAGACCAGTGATTCGGCGCTGACAAAAGAACTTATTCAGCAGAATAAACATATTTGCAACAGCAACAACAACACAAGTGTGACAGAGTCTATACTGACTGATCCGAGAAATGGAGCTAGGACAGTGTTAGAAGAGTAGCGGATAAGACCAAACTTTAAAAAGTTGTCAGTGGTGCCTCAATGATGCTTACTTTTGATGGAATGTTAGCTTTGTAGACAGTAGTGTAAACCAACCACTCTGTGTCATCTCTAGGTGGGTATCGATGTGGCGCCAACCATGCGTGACCACCTGATGCCATGCTTCGATGATTTCCTCACCACCTACTCGCAGGTATGTCCACCACTGTCTGCTACCTGGCATTATTCTCACCTCATATCGACCTGATATGACCTTAGATGTTGCCAGGACGTAAAACTCCAACAACCAACCCAACTCATATCATAAATTCTTTTTCTCACACACTTCATATAGATAAAAAAAATTAAAAAGACGATATTTGTGTACATTAATTGATTAAACGTGGGAAATTTCAATCACGGTCAAAATGTCTTCCTCATTCCACTGCTCCTTGCCATATCCTAGTAATTCCAAACGCCAGGCTAGGTAGCAGCAGCAAGTATACATTTTTAAGTACTGGTTTGACTCGGCTATGGTTCAAACTTGGGAGTCTGAATACCATGCCCAACCAAAAGCGGAATACGGACGCTCAACTCATTCAGCCACCCCATCTGGGCCGCGTTCAGGGTACGTCTCGGAGACGTCTCGGCAATGCTTTTTGGCTTATTTCCGTTCAGGGTGCGTCTCACAGATGTCTCCTATTTCAGACAGGAGATGAAAAGCACCTTGAAAATGGCTGCCGTATTGAGTGGTTTCAGCCAATCACACTACAGCTTTTCCATTGCAAATGGCCGCTGCCTCTGGGGGTGGCCATTTTCAAGACAACAAACTGCTTTTGGCGTTCAGACTAGCGTGACGTCAGAGCCAACTCCGACGCGCCTCCCAGACGGACCCTGAACACGGCCCTGGTCTGTTCTGGTCTGGTACCCCTGGTCTACCTTAGATGTTGCTATGGTGTAAAACCCCCAACAAACAGGCAGCCAAGCTCTTTGTTGTGTGTCGCTGCAGATCCAAGGCGACAGCGTGCAGAACATCCTGGCGGTTCAGAAGCTGGAGCTACCCTGCTACCTGACGCTGTACTCACCCGCCCTAGACTGGATCCTGCAGTGTCTGGCGCACCGGTCGGCGGAGAAGGTGCTCATCGAGGTGCTCGACAAATGCAAGAAGCACTGCAACAAGTAGGTGCATGTTGCTAGGACGTAAAACCCCAATAAACAAACAAACAAAAAACAAGTAGGTGTTTGTTTCTAGGATGAGAAACCCCCAAAAATAACAAGCAAAACAAGTAGGTGCATGTTGCTAGGATGAAAAATCCCAACAAACAAGAAACAAAACAAGTAGGTGCATGTTGCTAGGATGAAAAACCCTGAAAAACAACAAACAGAACAAGTAGGTGCATGGTGCTAGGATGAAAACCCCAACAAACGAACAAAACAAGTAGGTCCATGTTGCTAGGACGTAAAACCCCAAACAAATACAACAAACAAACAAAACAAGTAGGTGCATGTTGCTAGGATGTAAAACCTCAAACAAATACAACAAACAAGCAAAACAAGTAGGTGCGACCCCAAACAAATACAACAAACAAACAAACAAAACAAGTAGGTGCATGTTGCTAGGACATAAAACCCCAAACAAATACAACAAACAAACAAAACAAGTAGGTGCATGTTGCTAGAATGAAAACCCCAATAAACAAACAAAGCAAGTAGGTCCATGTTGCTAGGACGTAAAACCCCAAACAAATACAACAAACAAACAAAACAAGTAGGTGCATGTTGCTAGGACGTAAAACCCCAAACAAATACAACAAACCAAGTAGGTACACTCGACACGTAGCTTAACTGACAGCCAGTCACACATACACATACATACATGCGCGCGTACACACACGGGCACGCACATTCACACACGGGCACGCACACGGGCACGGGCACTTATGAATAAAATGATGAAAGATTCCAGCTATTTCTTAAAGCTGCATAGTCCGATGAAAGCAAAACATTTTCAAAACCTAAACACCTTAACCTAGATTTGGTCCTACATATCCAACTTAGATAATGGTGCACATATTAAGCATTTGTTGCTGTACAGAAGTGTGACTGAGTGGGATCAGGATAGTATGACTGGGATCAGGATAGTGTCACTGAGTGGGATCAGGATGGTGTCACTGAGTGGGATATCGGCTCATGCTGATAAGTGAGGCAGCACTATAAAGTCGCTATCAGTGTGTGCTGTCGCAAGTCGGCACCCGTTCTGATATGACCTTAATTGTTGCTAGGACGTACAACCCCAACAGACGACGATGTTCAGGGGTTCTGTTGGTGTAGCCTAGGTTTCCTTCAGGTGACTTCTAAGCATGCACCAGACGGTATGGCCGAATGAGTTGAGCGTCCGTCTCCCATTTTGGTAGATCGTGGGATTCCAACCCATGGGTTCGAACCCTCGAGTCAAGCCAATGACGTACAAAATTTATGCTTGTCGCATCCTAGCCAGGCGCTCAGCATTATTAGGATAGGGCAAGGACTGGTTGGCTCAGTGTCAGGATAATGTGACTGAGTGGGCTATCAGGTCATGGTGCTGGCGGGCTGGTCTCCTCAGTGGGGCAGCACTATAAAGTCACCATCAGTGTGCGCTGTCACAAGTCGGTACCCGTCCTGATATGACCGTAGATGTTGCCAGGATGTAAAAACTCCAATAACCAACAACCAACCCAGTGGGGCAACGCTATAAAGTCGCCATAAGTGCGCAGTCAAAAGTGGGTAGCAGTCCTGATAACTAACCATCTAAGCCTGTTGTTAGCTGTGAGTGAGTGAGTGTTTGTTGGATTGATCCCCCCTCCTTCTGGTGCCCCTCTTGCAGTGCCCTGCTGCTCAACTCGATCATGTCGGCCTTTAAACCCGAGTACATCTCTGCCCGAGCAGTCGCCTTCACCGAAATGATCAAGGAGTGCGAGGAGAGTGGATTCCCCAAGGTGGGCAACAGCAAACTAATATTTGAGACTTTAAACTAATTTAGTTCACAAAATGTCTCCAATGTTAGAAGAAATATAATAATATTTTTTTAATAATATTTTTATTATAAAATAATTATTTTTTTATATAAAATAATTAATTTTTAATAATATATTTGTTTGCATAAACATCCTTAAGCGTTTTTATGTTAGTACTATTTAAGCGACTCACATATTGGGATATAAGTTGTAGAGTGCACTCCAATTAATACTATATTTTGGAATTTATTAGACTTATGCTCTGTTATAATCTTAATTCTGTATAGCAAAGATGTAATAATTATTTAATTGAGTCATGTGGCTGGATAATAGTTCTTGAGGACACTCTAATTAATGTTTTATTTTGTATTTATTAGACGTATGCTCTGTTGTGATCTTAATTTTGTATAGCGCAGATATAGTAATTAAGCAACTCATGTTGAGATAATAGTTTTTGTAGAGTACTCCAATTAATACTTTATTTTGAAATCGATTAGATCTATGCTCAATAATAACATTATCCCTTTTTTGTATAGCATAAATATAATAATTAAAGTGTTTTTTGTGTGTTTTTTAGCTTTTACCCGCACACCTCAAATGGAGAAATTTAAACGCTAAAATAATCTGAATTCTTCAATCTTCAATGACTACGCTAATCTATTTCTCAGAAGACTATATTGAAAAAGAGATTTTTTTTTAATTGAGAATAATCCCGTTGCCTTCAGTACCTGCTGTACCGCAGCCTGGGGATGTGTGTGGCAGTCGCCGAACCACCTGATGACCAGCTCCTGATAGTCCTCAACGACGTGTGGAAAGTAGTCATGAAATTCAAGCACCCTCAGGTCAGTGCTTCCCGGTGTCATGGTTTAAATTCTCCGTGGGTAGGGTTTCTGCGCATGCGTCAAAAAGAAAAGGCATTTCCGCCAGATTGAGCATATTCGATTAATCAACTCGGGTGACCCGCACATCCTACAGACTCGGGTTGAATAATCGAATACGCTTCTCCACTCTCAGGGTGGAAAAATGGTGGCTTAATCCAAAACTTGTTCTTTTTTTTACATAGCTGATATAACTACAGCAAAATAGTATTTAAAGTAGTTTTTGATTGCATAGTTTAGTTATATTTCAATTTCATTAATCTGGTTTATTAAAAAAACTAAAACAAAAAAACACACACATAGGACTTGTACTACTACAGGACGGTACCAGCACAAATGTGACGTCATCGCTCCTAACCAACCCCAGTCAAGAGGTGGGTTACTGGGATGGGGACTTTTTGCACACAGCACATGTTTTTGTCAGCTCCACTCGCTGTGTTCTATTTGAATTTCTAGCAACTCGGGTGACCCAAGTCACCCGGCAGCTGCGCATGCGCAGAACCCTGAGCGTAGAATCTGAACCCACAGATAATCTAAACCGCGACACCGGGCTACAGAGCCGCCATTTTGTTTGTATTTTGTTAGAAACAAAATTTGTGCATGAGAGGGTCTAATACTTAGTACACTAGCGAGATGCACTGACCTCGCCAGGTGAAATGCAGCATACACAGATAGGTATGCAGGGTCCGTGCACATGTGAAGATATGGAATTCAAGGCTAGTTCAAGGCTGTTTTGGATAGGAATTAAAGACTATTTTCATTTGGGTTTCAGAGGAAAAAAACGAACAATGGCGAATAGCGATTTCGAATAAATTTAGATCACTGGGGATGGTTTAATGTAATTCAAGGCTTTTCAAGACTAATTACCCAAAACTGGTTAAATTCAAGGCTTTTCAATGCGTTTAAATGGGGCAAATGACGTTCAAGACTTTTCAGGCCCCGTATGGGCCCTGTGTATGGGTAGGGAAATCGCATCAGAGGGTGCCTTGACGGGCTTATGGTTAGGACGCTAGCCCCGGAATGACAGAAGTGTGGGTTCGAGTGCTACTCTAAGTATAATGTTTGCTTCATTTTCACAAAGCTCTCTCGTGACACTGGTGCCGTGACCAGGATATTGTATGAACTACGCACTGTATGGGTCCCCCTGTGTATGCACTGTACATGTGCTACTTGGATATTTATAACTGCAAGTTGTTGGTTAGGGTTTTGCATCCTGGCAACATCTAAGGTCATATCAGGATGGGTACCGACTTGTAGCAGTGCACACTCATGGTGACTTCATAGTGCTGCCCCACTGTGAGACCAGGCTACTGGCACCATGACCCAATTTCCCACTCAGTCACTTTATCCTGATACTGAGCTAACCAGTCCTTGCCTATCCTAGTAATGCTGAGCACCAGGCTAGATAACACTTACAATTCCAGGGAGATGATTGTACACTGACCTCCGCAGGTGAACTGCCACATACACAGCTAGGTGTGGGTATGGAGATGGCATTAGGGAACCTAGATAGCCTAATGGTTAGGATGCTAGTCCTGGAATAAAAGCATGGATTCCAGTTCCATTCTAGGCATGATGTGCCCTTGGTTTGCAGAACCGCAACCTACGACACTCTTTAGCGAGATGCGCCTAATACTAATAGTAGAGCAGATGGCCGAGGTTTTCAAATGTATGGTGTTGTTTATTCGGGAAAATCCAGAACTAAGTTTAGCTCTAAGCTGCGTAAAAAAATTAAGCAAAAATACAAAAATATCTAAAACGAAAACAACATGTGTATGTCCAGCGTGCAATTTCAGCTTACATCTGTGATATAACCTTCATCACTTTTCCAGAACAGATGGAATGGTCGAATGAGTTGTGCGTCCGTCTCCCATTTTGGTAGATCGGGGGATTCAAACCCACGGTTCAAACCCTGGTCGAGTCCAACCAATGACTTAAAAATTGATGCTTGTCACTTCCTAGCTAGGCGTTTGGCATTATTAGGATAGGGCAAGTCTCTAAACCTATCCACAGATGTAGGATATCACACTAGGAAACAAATTTATCTTTATAACTAATTTCAGCTGCACAAATTTCCATTACATCTGTACCTATGAGCATATCAAAGCTCAGTGGATCTACTACAAAGAAAGGACATAGCGTATCGTGAAAAGAAATATACACTATACCTACAGTAGGAATCAGATGTCCTGACAGAGATCTCAATCTACTACCCGGATCCAATTGCCGATCGGATACACCGATGTCAATTAAAGATTGGAAAACAGACAAATGTATCAAACTCTTAGCCGCACCTGAGTCTACAAGACCAGATAAATTAAATCCATCAAATTCAATTTTAATCGAAGGACATGCATCAAGTGCGCTTTCTAGTTTCTCGGCGGTGTAGTACCGCTCATGTTAATGTTACCCGAAAGTTATTTTATTTTATATGGACAATCGTGCATCATGTGTGCTTCATTACACAAGTAGCAAGATATCGTAAGCTTTGGCGCTGAACTATGCTTTCTTTGCCTGCGGATACGCATAAGACGTACCAACAGGTAATGTCTGCGTCTGCGCAACTGGTCGAAAATTTCCATTGCCCCCTTGCTGTTGCATTGACAGCGCATGCCCCGCCGTGTGCTGTGTGACTTAAGTGGGCCTAATTACACCGGCATTTTCTACCCCGACTGCCTGATCTAGGTTTATGTGTGGCAATCCACCACATATGCCTTGATTGTAAGAACTGACATGAGATGGTGTGGCAGCGTTCACAGCGTCAATCGCTGAATGCTCAGAAACTCCACTGCCTAACAACAAGTTACTTATGCATTTCCTAAGATACTTTATTTCACCTTGAAGTGAATTCATGACCAGAATATCTAAACCAGAGGATTTAGAACCTCTGTGAGATGAGAAAGACTTGGAAAAATCTAAAGAAGTACCATTTAGACTATCTATTTGCTCACAAATAGCTAAATTCCCAAGACGTGACTTCACACGTCTCTGCTGCCTGATAACAGACCTATCACTGAGAATAGACATTTCAAAAGCTTCTTCAAGAGCTTTTAGTAGGTTCGTTTCCACATGGTATTATTATCAAGTAAGGAGTCGATAAATCTCTAAAGGAGAATTTCAAAGGTGTCAGTACCGAAAACTGCACTTGGGAGTTCCCAGCCTTTCGCTGCCGGAGTCTTAAAATGCTGACAGTATGCAGCTACTGTTTCCCCTTCTTCTTGCTTCATAGCCATCACTACCCCCTTCAAATGACTACTTTCATCTGCTGTCAAAAGAGTAGATGCTATCACTCCTCTGTCTGACCCGTCTAATAAGGGAACAGACTTGCTGTACGCTTTTAAAGATCTACATCGTACCTCTCTCTGCCTGCCTGTGCTCAACCTGTAACAGTTCCCGTGCCTCCCTGTGTTCTTCTCTATCTTCACGTAATTCTGCCCTGTTCCTTATTTCTGACAAACGCCCCCTCCTGGGGCCGTATGCATGATGCAGTGTTAGCAAGCCAAAACTGGTTTTGGCGTGGATTAACAGTTTAGCGGCGGAAAGTCAGTATGCAAGGAGCGGTGTTAGCCCAAACACACCAAGTTTAGCTAGTATCGGCTAACACCGCTCCATAGCAAGTTTAAGGGCGGTGTTAGCTACATCAGCGGTGTGTGGTGTGTACATTCCAGCCCCGCTGTGTGTCTGTGTGTGTATGCATGTGTATGTTTATGTGTGTGTGTATGCATGTGTATGTTTATGTGTGTGTCTGTCTGTGTGTGTATGTGTCTGGCTGTGTGTGTCTGCCTGTGTGTGTTTCTGTGTCTGTGTGTTTCTGTGTATGTGCCTGTGTGTTTCCTGACCTGACTTTACAGAGACAGACATACACACAGACAGACACATACAGACAGGTATGCACACATACACAACAATTTTATTATATTTGCCGTTACGCGAAGTCCAAAACTTCAATTTTATTGAAAGTTAATAGAAATACAGAACAACACACATCCAAAGACAGACACACATCCAAAGACAGACCCACATCCAAAGACAGACACATATACACAGACATACACACACATACACATACATACTCAGACAGACAGACACACACATAGACAGACACACACAGACACACACATAGACAGACACACACAGACACACAAACACACACATAGACAGACACACATATACACACAGACACACAAAAACACAGACACACACGCACGGCCACGGCGCACAATAACAAGGCTTGCTGGTGCCCGGTACCAGTTAAGGGGGATACCCCAAATCTATAAATAACTGCACATTTAGCTACCATGAACGCTTTAGGCGCCTGTACATACTGCGTGACATACATCGCGATGGCAGTGATAGCTACCCGGTGTTAGCTGTTAACACCACACGACGCTAACACCGCATCATGCATATGGCCCCTGCTCTTCTTTAAGAATATCTAACCGAAGTGCCATAAACTTAGACCATGCTTCTAATGCTCCCATTTCAGACGAATAATTGCCCAGTGTACACTAACCTTGGAACCATTGGTGAAACTCATCATGCAACAATTCCTCCCTTGTGCGTGTGAGCAGCATCTTCAAGCTGCTGTTGTATGCAGTGGTAGAAGAGATTTAGCAGAATTGAATCCAGGTATAGAAATGTCTGTAAAGAAGAAGAAATAGTTTTTAAAAATGACATAGTGTATCACTATGCTCCCCCCTCTGTGATAAGGTTAAAGAAAAGCCAAAAGTAGTCCCGTATGAAAAAAATATTTCAGCGGCGACGCGAGGCTTCAATGACGGCGCGTTACAGACATACCATCAATAAAGTCCAGCGGACCTTCCAAAATAGCGGTACTGTCGGAAAAATCGTCGACAACCCGAATTCCGAGGAATTTCAAACCCCCACAGAGTAACAAAATAGAAGAAAAAACACTACCTACACAGCACACCAAACAAGCACCAACACCAGCACCAGCAAGTTTCTACTAGTCAAATCAACACCGTGTGTTAACAATCATCATGGTCACCAGTTTGTAGAAACCAATGCTCGGATCTGTGGCTGTGTACGTAGGCTTTGAAGAAAACAATACAGACAAAGAGAAAGGAAGAGAGTAAAGTGTGAGAGAGAGAGTCCAGCCCTCTGGTTTATTATATAAATAGTACATGGATTCTTGGTATAGGATCATGCCATTCACTTCAACCAATAGGGACGCAGCATTCCCAGTTCCTCCAATAGGGACTCAGCATTTCTGGTTACCATGACCACCAATGGTCTGCCCACCACCAGAACTGGTTGACCTGTGGCCACCACGAACGTTGACCCCTGTGTGCATTGACCTCTACCTCAGCAGAGAGCCAGGCCCCGAGTGCACTCACCCAGACCTGTCAATCATCCCTATGTCTATAATTACCTGCCCTCAAGCATGGGCCAAGCCATATATACACACAACATACATATACACACACTCTTGGCCGGCCGCACAGAATAATAATAGAGGATTTCCATTTTCCCCCTCTGCTGATTATCGGAATATTGTACAACTGGTTGGTTCAGTGTCAGGATAATGTCACTTAGTGGGATATCAGGTCATGGTGCTGGTGGCCTGGTCTCCCAGTTGTGCACCACTATAAAGTCGCTATGAGTGCGCACTGTCACAAATCGGTATCCGTCCTGATATAACCTTAGACGTTGCCAGGACGTAAAACTCCAACAACCAACCTATCGCTTTTCGTTTCTGTGTCTCCTCAATGTGTAAAACATAACCGCAGTAATGTAATATAATATAAATATAAGTTATGATAGCATCACCGAATCGAGCAGCTACCTTTTAATATGTTCTTATATTTTGTGAATAATTAAATACTCATTTCTATTTGCTCTATTTTAGGAGTATATCAGTTGTGCGGAAGTCTGGATTGAATATGTAGTCAAGAACTTTACGGTAAGCATCACATGTGGTTATGCCTAACAAGAAAATGTTGTGTTTCCGCTTGCACAAAGTTTGTCGACCGTAAATCTTTTTTTTGCCCTCAGTGAAAATTTTCTGACAAATTACATGCGTTGTTTTGTAAAATTACATCACAGTCAAGGACTTTATGGTAAAAACCTTTTTTTACCTCCTGTACTTTTTTGCTTGCCTACTTTAAGGCCTCATATTAAATTATCCAAGTTTCGTGCTATGTATTTGTGTGAATTTACCTATTAAAGTGCACTCTACCAAATTTTTTATTTCACTCCCCCCCCCCCCCCCCCACCGTCTCCACCCCCGCCCCTTGCAACACACGCCAACACAGATACAAAATCAATCCGAACATACAGTGTTTGATAATAGGCTTGTTTTGAACACTCCCACTAGTTTTTAGACTTTAATTCAAAGACTATTATATTTTACCCCCTATAGAAGCGCGAAATCAACACCATCCTGGGTGACGTCATCAAGCACATGACCCCTGACCGCGCGTTTGAGGACTTCTACCCTCAGCTGCAGCTCGTCATTACGCGCACGGTCGACAATGTGCCAGACTTCTCAACGCTCTTCTCCATGGTAAGGCTCTCACTAAAACCCATGAAATGGGAGATGGGATTCATTTTCCCCATAGTCTATCTTGATAGTATTCATTTAACCCTATAATCTATTGCGATGGAATTAATTCTCCCCATGATCTAATGCAATGATATTCATTTTCCACATAGTCTATTGCGATGGTATCCATTTTCCCCATGGTCTATTGCGATGGTATCCATTGTCCCCATAGTCTATTGCGATGGTATCCATTTCCCCCGTAGTCTATTGCGATGGTATCCATTTTCCCCATGGTCTATTGCGATGATATTCATTTTCCCCATAATCTATTGCAATGATATTCATTTTCCCCTTAGTCTATTGCGATGGTATCCATTTTCCCCATGGTCTATTGCTATGATATCCATTTTCCTCATAGTCTATTGCGATGATATTCATTTCCCCATAGTTTATTGCGATGATATTAATTTTCCCCATTGTCTATTGCGATAGTATCCATTTTCCCCATGGTCTATTGCGATGATATTAATTTTCCCCATAATCTATTGCAATGATATTCATTTTCCCCTTAGTCTGTTGTGATGGTATCCATTTTCCCCCGTGGTCTATTGCGATGATATCCATTTTCCTCATAGTCTATTGTGATGGCATCCATTTTCCCCATAGGAAAATAGATGCTAGTCCACTATACTCACCTAAATTATTCAGCCTATTCATGTACCGTGGAAAATAGATGCTAGTTTATTATACTTGCTTAATAAATTATACAGCCTGTATATAACGGTAAAGTGAAAATTTATCAATTAGACAGCATATCCTTAGATTTACTGGGCTATAGATTTTCAAACTCTAGATGTCTTCATAAGTGTATTGTTGCTTTACAGGACAAATTCCTGCCCTTCATCGACATGTTCCAAAAGGACTCCGTGAAGGTTGAGGTGTGCAAGACAGTGATGGAGGCATACCTTAGGTGAGTTTACACATGTTTGGTTAAACAAAACTGGGGAATTACACACTGATTGTGTAGTAGTCTGCACTAACCTCTCAGGCAAGGAACCACATAGACAGGTGGGCGTGGATAGCATGATGGCATCAGGGACCCTAGCTAGTGTAATGGTTAGCACACTGGCCCGGAATGCAAGAGACGTGTGACCAGACGGGATGGCCGAATGAGTTAGAGCGTCCGTCTCCCGTGTTGGTAGATCGTGGGGTCGTGGGTTCGAACCCTGGTCGAGTCAAACCAATGACTTTAAAATTGATACTTGTTGCTTCCTAGCCTGGCACTCGGCATTATTAGTATATGACAAGGACTGGTTGGCTCAGTGTCAGGATAATGTGACTGAGTGGGATATTAGGTCATGGTGCTGGTGGCCTGGTATTCCAGTGGGGCAGCACTATATAGTCGCCATGAGTGCGCATTGTGACAAGTCGGTACCCGTCCTGATATGACCTTAGATGTTGCTAGGACATAAAACAACAACAAACAAAACAAACAAACAGCAAGAGATGTGGGAACAATTTCTCTCAGCGTCATATTTTTCCATACTAAATCTTTTATAATATGCATCTTTTTATTTTGTGCTTACAATTTTTTTATTTCCTTTAAGCATGTGCAAACAATTTTGTGCTTACATATATTTGTTTAATTTCTGGCTACGCCCCTGATGGCTAATGGCTCGCAAGTGACTTATTTGATCACACCCTCTGTACAGTCTGTGTGGCATGCATTATAGAGGGGGTGTAATGACGTCACGAGACAACTTCCGGTGGCCATGTTGGATTACATATGAATGGTTAGCAACTGCTTATATTGTGTTTATTTACCGATTTGTTGGTTTTTGTGTCACTGTTTTGCGCAGTTTGGCCTCAAAAGTTGGGGGAAAAGGGGTTTTAGATGGAGGGGAAGTCATGTAGCCTCACATCATTGCTAAACGCAGTATGTTGACACTTTGGAGACCCTGTCAAAGAATTAGTAAGTTTGGGCAGTACCCTCTATGTGGTGCCATGTACTTCGGTGGCCACCGACTAGGTAGGCCCAGTGGTGGCCGTAGTGTTCTTGGTATAAGACAGGGGGCGCCATAGATGGTATTAAGTATAATCCAAGATGGCTAACCGCTGAGTGTTGATGTCATGTGCACTCCCTCGACATCACTCAGCAGTCAGCGATCAGCGGCCAGCCATCTTGGATTACGAGCACCCTCCCTAGCCATGTTGTGCCGGCGGCCTGATTTCCCAGTGGGGCAGCACTATAAAGTCGCCATGAGTGCGCACTGTCACAAGTCGGTACCCCTCCTGATATGACCTTAGATGTTGCTAGGACGTAAAACAACAACAAACATACAAACAAACCCTAGCCATGTTGTGAATGCATGCAGATGCAGTAAAACAGAGTTTTTTGTGTTCTGGGAGGTTCTGGGCAGTTTCCATCTAATGTGTCTACTTACAGCACTTTAGCAACAACTGCTGAGGCCAATCTGCTCAAAACAGTGACAAATAAACCAACAAATCAGTAAATAAGCACACTGTAGGCAGTTGCAAGCCCTCTGTATGTAATCCAATATGGCCACCAAAAATTGTCTTGTGACGTCCTTACACCCCCTCTATACAGGGATGAAAGATCTCTGCGATTTAGCGAATTTCACCGATTTTGTAATATATACTGATTAACGTTAAACAAAATGCCAAGGAATTAGGATGTATATGACAGCAATTGGGTAGTTAGAAAAACCCGTTCTTATATGACCTTAGCTGTTGCTAGAATATAAAACCCAAACAGAAACCAAGTCAGGTATGGGCATTAACATAGGCACAACAATGATAGTTCAAACCTGACTTCCGGCATTTTCCCATGATTCCCTGACAGTGCTAATCCTATAGGGGAAAATCCGCGTTTTTGCGGAAATCACCATCGGTGTAATAATCTTAAGCTTGATTTGCGTGGTTTTTTTTTTGCCTGAGACCATTTTCATCCCTGATTATGTTTGAATGACCTTTGACCTTAGTGACTGTTGACCTTTTGTTCTTCAGACACCAACAGGAGCCGACGAGTGACCCGGTCATCACGAACGCTCTCATGTTCATCTGTAAGACCATGCATGACTCGGTCAAGTAGGTCAACAGCACTTCAGTCACATCTTTCTCGGGATACTTCCTTTGATTGTAAAGACAGAAATCAGTAACAGTTATATGTAGTGTAGATAGTAGGCAGTGCTTTCAAAATGAGCCAACTCATCTCCATGCTCATCTCCATGCTCCTCATCTCCAGTGTCGTCTCCATGCTCATCTGCGACCTGTTGTTTTCCCCACAACATGGACTATATTCTTTAATGTTGCGAACGCCGTTCTATTTTTACAATTCCAACTCCTATCTCACAATTTATTGAAAGCACTTTGTTACATTCTGTGATAAACTATGCCCTGACAGGTTTTTCTGTGCATAAACCGGAAGGGGAAGGCCAGATCAGTAGAGCGCTGGCACCTTGTGTGAGAGATCGTGGGTTCGAGCCCCGACTGAGTCAAGCCAAAGACTTATAAATGAAAACTTGTCTCGACCTCGTCTATCGCTCGGCATCACTAGAAGAGGGCAAGGCCTAGATTGCTCAATATAAGGATTACTATGACTGAGTTGGTTATCGCGTTATGGTGCTGGCAGTACACGGTATCCCAATTGGGCAGTGCTATAAAGTCGTCATGAGTGTGCACTGTCATAAGTCAGTATCTATCCTGATATGACCTTAGATGTTGCTAGGACATGAAGCCACAATAAAACAATCTTGTGCGTGTAATCTAGATATTAGGTGACCAGTCGGAAGTGCCTAATACGTAATGGAGGTGACCTTGATGTTGCAGCGCGCTGACCTTGGAGGACGACATCCGGGTCATCGGGACGCTGATTAACGGGTATATCCGCAGTGTTACGTTCGAGCAAGACTTTGAACAGCAGCTGAGTTTCTACGTGGAGGCGCGCGCAGCCTTCAGCAACATCGACATAGTCCTTATGTTCCTTGTCCAGGTATGTTTATTTAATAATACATAGTCCGATGGTTTTGAGTTTCTGCCAATTTTCTGAGATAACTATTATTTTTGTTGGTACATTAGTTGTTTACGCTGGGGAAATTTCAGTCGCAGACGACTGGTCTTCCTCATTTCACTGCTCCTTGCTCTATCCTAATAATGCCGAGCGCCTGGTTTTACTATGAAGCGACAAGTATCAATTTTTAAGTCATTGGTTTGACTCGACCAGGATTCGAACCAACGATCTACCAACACGGAAGACGGACGATCTAACATTCGGCCATCCCGTCTGGTTATATTGAATTGATTGTTGTAATGATCAGACGGGATGGCCGAATGAGTTAGAGCGTCCGTCTCTCGTGTTGGTAAATTGTGGGGTCGTGGGTTCGAACCCTGGTCGAGTCAAACCAATGACTTAAAAAATTATACTTGTCGCTTCCTAGCTTGGTGCTCGGCATTATTAGGATATGGCAAGGACTGGTTGGCTCAGTGTCAGGATAATGTGACTGAGTGGGATATCAGGTCATGGTGCTGGCAGCCTGGTCTTCCAGTGGGGCAGCACTATAAAGTTGCCATGAGTGCACACTGTCATAAGTCGGTACCCGTCCTGATATGACCTTAGATGTTGCTAGTTTCAGGTAACTTTCATTTTAAATGGCTAAGTTTTGAAATATTTGAACTGCAATCATGCAAAAGTAATTTTGGCAAGCACACCAAAACTCTGACACCACAGGCTTCTGCAGTAACAGGTTCTATTAAATTGCCTCAGTATTCCCTTCTTTTGGCAACAAATGCTTAATAAGTGCATCATTATCTAATTCAGATATGTAGAATCAATTATAGATAATTGCTTTGGTTTTGAAAATGCAATGCTTCATCGGACTTTAACAAAAAATAGTAAAAAGCTATTAACGGTGTTTCGAATAAAGTTTATATTCGTATAAATTACCAGTGGGTATTTATATATTTTTTAATATGTTAATTTAATCAGTTATTACCGGTGGTTTGGTTATAGGCCAATAGTTTATATATGTGTAAATTACAAGTGGGTATTTTTATTTTTGTTTAATATATTACACCCTCCCTCACCACCTCCTGCCCCCAAAAAGAAGAGAAATGGTATGTGTTAGTAAATACCTTAAATAAATGGCTTTGTTGGTGGCAGTGTGTGAATCGCCTTGCCATGGACACGCGGCGGATTGTCGCAGGCAACCACTCCCGGAAAACGGCCGCCTTCGTCAGGGTAAGAACTTATATCGGGGAACACGATGTGGACCTGTAATCTGAAATAGACGTCAGTAGAGTGGCTTGCTCTAGTTGTCAGTAGAGTGGCTTGTTTTATATGTCAATAGACTGGCTTGCTTGAGATATCGATAGTGTGGCTTGCTTTAGATGTGAGTAGAGTAGCTTGCCTTAGATGTGAGTAGAATAGTTTGCTTTAGATGTGAGTAGAGTAGCTTGCTTTAGATGTGAGTAGAGTGGTTTGCTTTAGATGTGAATGGAGTAGCTTGCTTTAGATGTGAATAGAGTGGTTTGCTTTAGATGTGAGTAGAGTTGTTTGCTTTAGATGTGAGTAGAATAGTTTGCTTTAGATGTGAGTAGAGTAGCTTGCTTTAGATGTGAATAGAGTTGTTTGCTTTAGATGTGAATGGAGTAGCTTGCTTTAGATGTGAGTAGAGTTGTTTGCTTTAGATGTGAGTAGAATAGTTTGCTTTAGATGTGAGTAGAGTAGCTTGCTTTAGATGTGAGTAGAGTAGCTTGCTTTAGATGTTATTAGAGTGGCTTGCTTCAGATGTCGGTAGAGTGGTTTGCTTTAGATGTTGGTAGAATGGTTTCTTTAGATGTCGGTAGAGTGGTTTGCTTTAGATATTAGTAGAGTGGCTTGCTTTAGATGTCAGTAGAGTAGCTTGCATTAGGCGTCAGTAGAGTGGTTTGCTTTAGATGTTAGTAGGGTGGTTTGCCTTAGATGTCGGTAGAGTGGTTTGCTTTAGCTGATGGTAGAGTGGCTTGCTTTAGATGTTAGTAGAGTGGTTTCCTTTAGATGTTGCTGGAGTGGTTTGCTTTAGATGTCAGTAGGGTAGCTTGCTTTAGGCATCAGTAGAGTGGCTTGCTTTAGATGTCAGCGTAGCTTGCTTTAGATGTCAGTAGAGTGGTTTGCTTTAGATGTCGGTAGAGTGGCTTGCTTTAGATGTCAGTAGAGTGGTTTGCTTTAGATGTTAGTAGAGTGGCTTGCTTTAGATGTCAGTAGAGTGGTTTGCTTTAGATGTTAGTAGAGTGGCTTGCTTTAGATGTTGGTAGAGTGGTTTGCTTTAGATATTAGTAGAGTAGCTTACGTTATATGTGAGTAGAGTGGCTTACTTTTGATGTCAGTAGAATAGCTTGCTCTATATGTTAGTAGAGTGGCTTGCTTTAGATGTCAGTAGAGTGGTTTGCTTTAGATGTTGGTAGAGTGGTTTGCTTTAGATATTAGTAGAGTAGCTTACGTTATATGTGAGTAGAGTGGCTTACTTTAGATGTCACTAGAGTAGCTTGCTTTAGACGTTAGTAGGGAATATATTACAAAATTAAATAAACAAAACCCTGGTAATAAATAAATTCAATTCAATGCTTCAGGTTTCAAATATCCAAATCGTCATGACACTTTTATTCCCCTTAATTATGTTACTTTAAAACAAACCAAACATATCTTTGGTAATTACTTCAATGTTTTTTTCAAGTGAGTAACATCAAAGTTATTTTATAAGATTGTTATAAAAGTAAACACTATATATAACTTATCTGGTAATTACATTTATTTGTTACGGTCTAATTTTCTCACAATGAAACAAGTTAATCCAACGTTAATGGACTGTGGTTTGTTGGGTGTCGTAGGCGTGTGCTGCATACTGCTTCGTCACCACACCGTCCCTCAACAGCTTGTTCGGCCGCCTCAACCTGTACCTGGTGTCGGGCCAGGTCGCCCTCCTCAACCAGTGCCTCTCACAGGGTAGGTCCCCACAACCAGTGCCTCTCACAGGGTAGGTCCGCTCAATCAGTGCCTCTCACAAGGTAGGTCCCCTCAACCAGTGCCTCTCACAAGGTAGGTCCCCTCAACCAGTGCCTCTCACAAGGTAGGTCCCCTCAACCAGTGCCTCTCACAGGGTAGGTCCCCACAACCAGTGCCTCTCACAGGGTACATCCCCTCAACCAGTCCCTCTCACAGGGTACATCCCCTCAACCAGTGCCTCTCACAGGGTAGGTCTGCTCAATCAGTGCCTCTCACAGGGTAGGTCCACTCAATCAGTGCCTCTCACAGGGTAGGTCCCCACAATCAGTGCCTCTCACAGGGTAGGTTCCCACAACCAGTGCCTCTCGCAGCATAGGTCCCCCACAACCAGTGCCTCTCACAGGGTACGTCCCTTCAACCAGTGCCTCTTACAGGGTAGGTCCCCCACAACCAATGCTTCTCACATGGTAGGTCCCCCACAACCAGTGCCTCTCACAGGGTAGATCCCATCAACCAGTGCCTCTCACAGCGTAGGTCACCCACAACCAGTGCCTCTCACTGTGTAAGTCCCGTCTACCAGTGCCTCTTACAGGGCAGGTCCCCTCAACCAGTGCCTCTCACAGGGTAGGTCCCCACAACCAGTGCCTCTCACAGGGTACATCCCCTCAACCAGTGCCTCTCACAGGGTACATCCCCTCAACCAGTGCCTCTCACAGGGTAGGTCTGCTCAATCAGTGCCTCTCACAGGGTAGGTCCCCACAATCAGTGCCTCTCACAGCATAGGTCCCCCACAACCAGTGCCTCTCACAGGGTAGGTCCCCCACAACCAGTGGCTCTCACAGGGTAGGTCCCCTCAACCAGTGCCTCTCACAGGGTAGGTCCCCTCAACCAGTGAATCTCACAGGGTAGGTCCCTTCAACCAGTGCCTCTCACAGGGTAGGTCCCCTAAACCAGTCATGGGTGTTGACCTATGTTATAAGATGATAACAACACTTCATGCTAATGTGGCACTTCTGAACCAGTTAGAATATGGTCACAACATTAAAAACTAGTACAACACTTCTGAGCCAGTTAAAATATTGCCACAACATTAAACACTAATAGTGGGTTCGAACCCCGGTCGAGTCAAGCTAATGACTTTAAAATTTATGCTTGTCAATTCTTAGCCAGGCACTCGGCATTATTAGGATAGAGCAAGGACTGGTTGGCTCAGTCTCAGGATAATGTGACTGAGTGGGATATTAGGTCATGGTGCTGGTGGCCTGGTCTCCCAGTGGGGCAGCACTATAGAGTCCCCATGAGTGCGCAATGTTACAAGTTGGCACCCGTCCTGATATGACCTTAGATGTTGCTAGGACGTAAAACAACAAACAAATTTAAACACGAATACAGAACTTCAGATCCAGTTAGAATATAGTCACGGCACTAACCCCACTGGACAACCAGGTGAAAGGCAGCTCACTGAACACAAGACAAAAAAAAATCGCAACTTTTTTTCCCCGGGGCTCCCTGGTGGGCGGGTGGAGGAATAACAACCGGACGCGTTGCCAAATCGGTATAGCGCACACTTTCCATGAGGAAGGTCGGGAGTTCGAATCTCAGCCGAATCAAACCAATGACATTGGGACTTGTCGCTTCCTAGCCTGGCACTTGGCATTAATAGGGTAGGACAAGGACGGGTTAGTACAGTACTAGGATAATGTGACTGTGGGATAGCAGGTTATGGTGCCAGTGGCCTGGTCTCCCAGTTGGACAGTACTATAAACTTGCTATGCGTGTGTACTGTCACAAATCGGTACCCATCCTGATATGACATTAGATGTTGCCAGGATGTAAAACAACAACAAAACTAACAAAACCACAACCACCCACCACACACACCACTATCACACACATAGCACCAGTAAAAACCACCACCACCACCCAACCAACCACCACCAACCACCACCAACCACCACCACCACCACCCAACCAACCACTACCAACCAACCACCACCACCAACCACCACCAACCAACCACCACCACCAACCAACCAACCACCACCAACCACCACCACCAACCAACCACCACCAACCAACCACCACCTACCAACCACCACCAACCAACCACCACCAACCAACCACCACCAACCAACCACCACCAACCAACCAACCACCACCAACCAACCACCACCAACCAACCACCAACAACCAACCACCAACAACCAACCACCACCACCATTACCACCACCACCACTACACACATTACCACCACCACCACCACCACCAACAACCACCAACAACCAACCACCACCAACCACCACCAACCACCACCAACCAACCACCGCCACCACCACTACACACATTACCACCACCACCACCACCACCAACCAACCAACCAACCACCACCACCACCAACCACAGCCAACCACCACCAACCAACCACCACCAACCAACCACCACCAACCACCACCACCAACCACCACCAACCACCACCAACCACCACCAACCACCACCAACCACCACCACCGCCACCCTGTGGCTTGGACCGGGAACCAGTGGTCATGGCATTGGAAACAGCGGTGAACTAGCCAACTCAGAAGTGACACATTGAAGCTTAATGTTTGCGGTGTTCATACCATCTGCTACAACATTTGTATTATACTTGTCAATACATGGCCTGGCACTTGGCATTACTAGGATAGGCCAAGGAGCAGTGGAATGAGGAAGACCAATTGCCTGTGATTGAAATTCCCCGTGCTTAATGAACTAATTTTGTGGTGGTTTTTTTAAACAAACAAGACCTGCTTTGTTGAAATCATCTCTTTAATCACTAGCTTACACTAAACTGTACACAATGACAGACCTGCCAAATGTTTTGGATAGCAATCTATATTTTTCACCTAAAATCCTGTATGAATCTGTATCACATGCTTCATATACATATGTTCGGCATACCATGAAAACCATGTAAATGCAACTACATAATTGTATTACTCAAACGTATACAACAAACTACATTGCATTCACATACAACTTTCATCACTGTGGCTGAACATCAGCTGCGTGTGTCACTGACAGATTTGATAGTTCCTTTTTTCCCCCGCAGGTGACGCGTTCTTTAAGGCTATTGTGTCGACACTGTCCGAGGTTCCACGAACTGTTGAGATTGATGGGAAGGTTCGATCCACCGAACCGCTGGTTCTGGAATATGTCAATAACTTCATATCGACGCTACTCGCTGCCCCTGTGAGTTGAACTGGGATCAATAATGTGCGAAACAGCTAAAAGATGTTTACAGTAAAACCTCTCTAACCGACCACCTCCACAGATCGACCACTTTCCTATATCAATCGCTTTATTTGGGTCCCAAACGATCACCAATACAATACCATTGTAATGATAAAAAGAAACTCCCTAAACTGACCACCTCCCTAAATGAAGCATTTAAAGTCGGTTCCATTGTCGGTCGATTTAGAGAGGTTTCACTGTAGTTATAACGTCTCTTGAATACTTATATTCCACATCACACAATATAACTCCCCTCACACCTCTGGAAGTTGGGTTCCGATCTGATATGACCTCATCATCATCATCCCCATGCTGTCGGTCGCGATGCGACAAAAACTGCTTTCATTACTTGACTGCCGCTCTCCATTTAGCTCTCTATGATCTAAGCAGTTGCTATGACGTAAAACTCCAATTGGTTCATAATTATTCAAAGTGTGGGTGATTTGGGGAAGACACTGTAACAGCCTCCATCATTCTCCCTCTCTGTCTTTATCTCTGTCTGTCTGTCTGTCTCTTTCACTCTTTCGCTCTCGCTCTCTCTCGTTCTCTCTCTCCCGCTCTCTTTTCCCCCCTCTCCGTCCGCCATCCTGATATGGCCTTAGATGTTGCTAGGAGGCAAAACCCCAACAAGCAAACTACAACCTCCCTCTCTCCCTCTCTCTCTCCCTCTCTCTCTCCCTCTCTCTCTCCCTCTCTCTCTCCCTCTCTCTCTCCCTCTCTCTCCCACTGTCTCTCCCTCTCTCTCCCTCTCTCTCTCCCTCCCCCACTCTCTCCGTCTCCCTCTCTCTCACTCTCTCTCACCCTCTCTCACTCACTCCTACACCCACCCACCCGCTAACTCACCCACCCGAAGGACATGAAGCTCAAACAATCAACCAACCACCCACTCACCCACCCACTCACCCACTCACCTCCCTTCCCGTGCGCTGCTGCAGGACAACCCTGAGCAGGGCGTGCTGTATGTGCTGCGCGGGCTGCTGAATGTGCTCACTGAGCTGCCGTGGGACGCGCAAAGTGACGGACGCATCCTCATCTACATGAACGTGCTCGTCATGCTGTCCGCCTCCTGCCAGGAGACCTTCATCTACCACATCGACAAAGGTAGGCCCGCAGTCGCCACACTCAGCATGCTCAGGGATGATATTTTTCCGTTTTTAAGCAGATTTCCGGGGGTTTTCACAGCCTGGGGGCATTTTTGATATAGGTGTAAATGGAAATTTGCCATCGGGATAATAATCTCGGCTTGATATCTGCTTTTTTTTGCCTGAAACCACTATCATCCCTGACGCTGCTGCTGCTGCTTTGTTTGCTATTTGCAGCTTTCTTTGATCTCTGCAAGTGAGTGATTCACGGTTCATACACATGGAATTCAAGACTTTACAAGGCTGTTTTTGATAGAAATTCAAGACTAATTTCATTTGGATTTTAGGAAAAAAACAATGGCGAATGGGGATTTCGGACTAATTTAGATCAGTGGGAACAATTTAATGGAATTCAAGGCTTTTCAGGACTAATTACCCAACATAGCTTAAATTCAAGGCTTTTCAAGGCCTTGAAATGGGGCAAATGAAGTTCAAGACTTGTCACGACTTTCCAGGCCCCGTACGGACCCTGGGGATTCTTTGCGGCCTGCACCTGATGCCATTCTGTGGGTGTCCCATTAAGTGCTGGCTCCAGCTAACACTGTACTGTTAGCTATTGAGTGCAGGTTATAATAGAGAAACTCCCTCCTGCCCTCTCTCCGCTCCCACCAACCGGACAGGGTGGCTAAATGGGTAGCGCGTCCGCTTCTCGTGGGATCAATCCCCGACCAACAAAAAAAAGAAGAAAGTTCCTCATAGGCCTAATTCTGTGACAGAAAAATCACGGGGGACATCCCAAAAGTAATATTTTCGATTCTCTTTTTCTCTGCCAGAAGCAATTTTCTATCCCTATGAACTCGACTTGATTGCTCTCATTTTCTTTTGATTCCCCAATTTCACTGGTGCATAGCAGTTACATCGTTCAATAATGTACTGTATGAATCGCTCTATGTGTTCAGTCTCAAGTTAGAAAACACGGGCTTTACTCCAAATATGAATCCTTTTCACTTGTGCACAAACATGACATCGTTCAATAATTGTACGATAGTACAGTAGTCCAGACACGAGCCTCACCACCACACAATGGTGGCAGGGACTACGCTGATCCCTGTTGTCCATGCATGGCGACAGGTGGCAGCAGGCTCGCCAGAGGCGGTCCGGTCCCTCAGGGCGTAATCGATTAACACTACCCGGGTGATTCGGGTCACCCAAGTTGCTAGAATTTCAAATCGAACACCGCGAGTGGAGTTGACAAAAACAAGAGCCGTGTGCAAAACGACCCGACCCCAGTAACCCACCTCTTGGCTAGGGTTTGCGAGGAATGATGACGTCACATTTCTGCTGGTACCGTCCTGCAGGATAATAGCTACCAGTACCAGTCCTACATGTTTTTTGTTGGTAATATCACAGATTAATGAAATGGAAATATAACTAAACTATGCAATCATTAAATACTTTACATCCTATTTTGCTGTAGTTATATCGGTTATTAAATACCCCAAAAACAAAGTTTTGGATTAAGCCATCATTTTTTTCCACCCCGAGCATGGAAAAGCGTATTCGATTATTCGATGTGCGCATGCGCCAAAAAGTAGCTCGGGTGACCCGAGTTGATTAATCGATTACGCCCTATGTGGATCGCCCTCTTCTGCGACTGGCTAGCAGCTACCCCCCAACCCTAAGACCATGTTACCTGTGACCTGGCAGGTCATTTGGATCTGTAACGCTGCAGTGGGCGGAGTAAGGATTAAACTGTGAACCTTGTTTCTCTCCTTGTCTTCACTTCGCGCTGCATCAGTTACAGACCCATGGGAAACCAGCTGTACTTCTACGACACAGCCTATCACAATAGTATTCACTATGGTTGTTCATTGTGAGGTTCAAACCCATCTGCTTTACTGCTAATATGAATCCTTTCATTGCAGTGGACTCAAATGATTCGCTGTATGGGTATGACCCGAAGTATCTTGCTGACCTCCAGAGGATCAGCCGGACCTTGCTGCAGGAGATCCTCAGCCACCTGAAGGCGCTGGACAAACCGGAAGTCAGTCCAACAAGTTTCTGCTCGCCAGTTGTAATACTATAACCGCACTCATGCACTCATGTTTTTGTGGGGTTACAATATTACTTGACAATGTGTAAGGCTCAGATCATGGGTACTGAAAGTGTCACACTATAACCATAAAATAAAAGTGGCAACAGGGGCATAAAAGTACATGCACTGTGTTGTGTGGTTTGTTTGTTTGTTTGTTGTTGTTTTACGTCCTAGCAACATCTAAGGTCATATCAGTGTTGTGTGGAATATCTCCTGAGGAATGAGTTATAATTTAGAGCAAGAAAATTTGTATTTTGACTTTGTATTTCAGAAGAAACTCACTTGTGTACTCATCTTGCTTACATAACTTGATGTCCAGTTATGGCTGTTGCAAAACCTGTATTCAAGTTTTGTTGCTTGAAATAACAAACAAGCACAAATACACAATGCAAACAAATACTTAGAGGTGACTGAAGAATTATTTATTTGGAAAAGTTACATTTGGTCACTGACAAAAAGCAGACACCATTATGTACAGAAGAAAAAGAACTTCTGGACATAACGGTCAGGACGCGAAAGTTAACGATGTTATTTGTGACTCCAACATTTCTAGGTGAACGAAAACAAACACTTTTAAAGCATTTGAATGCTTATTTGATACACTTGTCTTGCTTAACAGTTGTATCAATGTCATTCTTTTTGGCAAGAGCTTTGTCCACATATGCTCTTCGCAAGTATGAAAATTGGACACGATATATTATGTACAAAATTGAAAACTTGCTACTTAAATAAGCTGGCTAAAAGACAATACACTGAATGATACAAGAATCTGTCAGTAAAACAAACACTTTTTTAACTCAATGTGGAAATTTAATTTTTATTGAGTGGCCTTATAATAGAAAAGACAGTGTGAAAAGAGTGAGTGGTGCCGTGTAACAAATGAGTGCTATTTTTAGTGCATTTTAAACAAAACGTTTTCTCTAGCTAAAATTGTACAGCACTGCGACCATAATGTCTGCTTTCTCTAGGTTACTGAATATCACCTATTAGTAGGGGGCATGTCAAAATTTTGAAACTGTAGACCATTTAGTGGTTAGATGAATATTAAATGGGCAGGTACTGAATGGACCCATGATCAGAGCCTTACACGAGTATGTTATCAACACCATGTAGATATTTAATAAATATATTATGTAATATTATTGATTAAATATATAAATATATTATGTAATATTATTTATTACATATATAAATATATTATATAATAACATTGTCTTATTTATCCTCACTCTCTTGCTTTTAAAATTTGTTTTTGTTTGTTATTCTATTTTATTAACTATATTTTAGACGGGGCGGCGGCGGGCAAGTCTAGCACTGGAGTTATTTTCACGCGTGGTAACGCACACCGACCTGAACAACCCGGACATGGCCACGTTGGCTGTCAGCCTGTGGGCAATCGTCCAGAAAAGTGGCCAGGTGGACAACAAACTCAAGGTAGGCCGTCTAGTTAGTCCTTTCACGGCTGTTTTCCATAATTTATATATTATATATTATTATATATTATATATGTTCACAGCTGTTTTCCATAATTTATATGTGTGTGTGTGTCTGTGTGTGTGTCTGTGTGTGTGTGTGTGTGTGTCTCTCTCTCTCTCTCTCCCTATCTCGCTCTTTCCCTCTCCCTCTCTCTATCTCTCTATCCCTCTATATCTCTATCTCTCTATGTGTGTGTGTCTGCCTGCCTGAGACTTTTACTGCCTCTGGCTCTCTCCCTTTCCTTTTCCCTTTCCCTCCCCCCCCCCCCCCCCCCACACACGCACACGTGTGTGTGTCTCCCTCTCCCTCTGTGTGTGTGTCTCTCTCTCTCTCTCTCTCCCTCTCCCTCCCTTTCTCTCTCTCTTTTACTGCTCCCTTTCCGTCTGTTGTGACGAGGGACAGCATCACCCAGATAACACAGACAGACTCAGCGCCACACAGACAGACACACACACGTGTGTGTGTGGGAAAGGGAAAGAGAGAGAGCCAGAGCCAGTAAAAGCCGCTGGCCCGCAGACACACACAGACATACACATACAGAGAGACACAGAGGCAGAGAGCGAGAGACACACACAGACACACAGAGAAAAAGTAAGTTGTGCGTAGACTACTGTTAGTTGTGCACTTAGTAGATGAATAGGGTTATGTTTTTAACGGTTTTCAACAATTATAGCTTAGTTGATGCGTTGCGTTGATATGTAATGCAGGTATTCTGAGTAAATACCGATATGGTTGGTACCCCTCTCAGCCCTATCCTTGACTACAGGCCCTATACTTTAAATTCACTTTGATCCGATAAATGCATTGGACCTAGGCCCTACTGACCAAACTTGGTAGGATTCTTGCCGTACATTTGATTTTAATGTAGATTGACTTGAAATTGTCCTAGCAAATATTTCACTTTAGATAAAATAGCACTTCCTGTATCTGTGTTCACCACTTCACCTACCATTTGATAATCTCAACTACAGAGTAATTAGTAGCACCGGTCGCGATGTCCCAGTCGGTAGAGCACGGGCCTCGCATGCGGAAGGTCGGGAGTTCGGTTCCCAGTCGAGTCAAACCAATGACTTACAAAATTGATACTTGTCAGTTCCTAGCCTGGTGCTCGGCATTACTAGAATATGGGCAAGGACTGGTTAGCTCAATATCAGGATAATGTGACTGAGTTGGAAATCGGGTCATGTGGCCTGGTCTCCCGGTGAGGCAGCACGATAAAATGGCCATGAGTATACACTGTCATAAGTCGGTACCCATCCTGATATGACCTTAGAAATTATTGTTAACTGTTCTTACCCTTTCGTTTACAGAAACGTACTCTCAACTACGTGAAACAACTGGGCAACAAGCCAGATGGGAAACCCTTCGCAGAACTCGCTGCTAACCTGCCGCAAGGGTGTAGTTAGCGGAAGTTGCTATTGTGCAGGGATGAAAGATCTCCGCCATTTCGCGGATTTCCGCGATTTTTGGTATTCACCGATTAACATTCACAAAATGCCAATATATATGACAGCCCCGTCCTGATATGACCTAGGATGTAAAACCCAACAACAAATATTTGACAGCAATTGTTTAGTTCGAATCCCATTCTTGTATGACCTTAGATGTTGGTAGAACATAAAACCCAAACAAGAAAGTTAGGCATGAGCGACATATAGTCACCACAAGCAGAGTTGAAACCTGACTTTCGGCATGTTAATCCTAGGCTCTGGGGGGGGGGGGGGGGGGGGGGGGAATCCGCGTTTTCGCGGAAATTCTACCTGATTTCCGCGGTTTCTTTTTATGGATACCACATTCATCCCTGATTGTGGGTGAGAGCTCATTGTGCATGTTCTGCAGAAAAGATGTCATGGGTGATTTCAACCATTAACCTGCCCTCTTTACTGGATACGCATAGAACCCAGTGGGTTTGTATTAAGAAAGCATATTTAAAAGATCCGACAATGTTGTGTTGATATTTCATGTTGGTAGTCTGGACTGCGGAACATGACAATGATATAATCCCTTAATATAATGGCACATCAGTAAGGTATATATGTGACCCGTCGCATTATGCCGGGGTATTGGGTCTCAAGGCCTCGTATTGAACAACCAGTCGCAATATAATTAACTATAAATAAACAAGGGAATAGTGGTATATGCTGGTGATACCTGTCACTAGAGGGGATACAGAGTTTGAGAGTGGTATCAAAATACTGTGGTGTTCTCTGTGGCCGAATGGTTAGAGTGTCTGACTTTTTTCTAGGTCAAATTCCTAATCTGAAGGTTGGTGGTTCGATTCCCCATGCCCCTACCTCTGCCAATTTGGATTTCCACCGCTGTGGTTAACTTACAGCGTCATCAAAGGCAAGTTGCTCTCATACCATGTCTATGTGGTGTGGGAGTTTAAAAATCCCTTGTGTCGGTAAAAGTGTAGGCTCAGGCTGGTCACATATAACAAGTGTAATCATACGTTACGTAAATGTTGTTCAGAGAAGACGGAGGGGGGGGGGGGGGGTACTTAATGTTAAGAGGACAATTTAGTTATGTATTTGCTAAACGGTGCTACCTTCATTCCAATGTATGTAATATAAAATCCTATTTTCGTTTTGTTTGGATGCCCGTGATATTTGTTAAGTAGTTGGCCTCAATTTAAAATGTTGATAAACGAAAAGATTATATTACTGCAAAGATTGTTTTCAAAATCAGTCCAGGTGACCATAAATATGATAGTTAAATAAATATTATGTTGCATCTACCAAAGCAGATAATTAAAATATTACTTATGCATATATGATTCAAATTTTCGTTTCTGGAGTTTGTCTAATAATGATATTTGTGACTTCCTTTCGTGACCGTATTTGTAATTTGTGTAGGCTATATTGTGTATATTATATGGTATTACTGTCAAAGTCAACTTTTGAATTAATATAGAAAACGCGATATGTAATATAATATCTTCATACTTGGTTTCAATAGCTAAATGAATAAAGAAAATTCTGCTGAATTGCAGTTTCTGTTTTATACTGAAAATGTATGAATTACAAAATATTCCATTCAGGATATTGAAACTAAGTAATAAAACAATTAACATTTCATTTCAAATAGTACAGTTAACCTATTTTCACTTGATTCGAAATACGAATGAACGGAGTATTTTAATATAATATTTTATAATGCATCTTATCGCTTGAACGAATAGTTTAGCAAGTTTTCACAATTTGCATGCTCAACTGAGGAAAGCTTTATCCATCCAATACCTAATTTAAACCTTCTCCCTTTCAACTGAATCGCAGGAAGTGTGGCCAACTCTCACGAAATTCCCGTGAGAGTCACGGAAATTGAAGGTTCTGATCAGTCAACTCACAAGTGACAGATCGACTCCAAAAGCCTACAAATTTCACACAAAGCTAAAATATCAGCCTCTAACCCATTGGAAATGCCATCAAATAGCCCATTACAAAATAAATCTGGGAGAGCATGCCTCCAGAGCCTCCTAGAAAGCTTGTGGTTGCCGCCATTCTGGTTCCCCAACCGCAACGCAAAACCTCAAGGATTCTCAGTACATCCAGGTTGGCAACACTGCATAGGGCCTAATTTCATCGATGCTTTCATTGTAATTGTGTAGCTGTTGATCAGCTTGGAACTGCTGCTCAAAGCTGGGTATTGGTTTGGTACTGCCGTTTAATTCATGAAACTCAAACCCTTACATGGAAATAGTGTTGTACATTTTAATATGCCAATATGATTACCAATGGAGCGGTACTGCCTGGTTAGTTCCGTTAGTTCTCACTAATCAGAACTGGCGCTTCCTTCACTTCCTCACTCAGGTTACTGTTGCCTCCCACTATATCTCACCACTTGTCAGAAAGCTTCGGTCAAACTTATCTAATCTCATCCGAATATACTATGCTAGGTGCTCATATCATTACAAACTGAAATCATTTAAAGCTGTATAGTTAGATGAAAGCATCAAATGTTCAAAACAAAAACACTTAGCTGGATTTGATCCTACATACTCAACCTAGATGGGCTACTCTAAAACCACACCACCTAGAAACAAATCACTTGGTACACATATAGAAAACATCTTACCAAAAACATTATATTAAATTTTTAAGGTTAGTGACGATGCTGTTCGATTTTGACGCATGCGCAGAAGCGATGTGTCCCTCGCAAACTGGTGTGCCGCTGAAACTGCAACACCGGTTTCCGGTTTTGATTGATTGATTGGTGGTTGCTTTACGCCGTCTCGGCAGCATAGGCCATATTCACGGCGATAAATTGTTTGTTTTTTCTTCAAACCATCGCTTTTACATGTAAAAGCAGACAATCAATTATGTGCCAATGGACACATTAAATTAGAAAGCTCACAATCATATATTTGTGGTCAAGGGAAACAAATTCCCATAGAAAAAGAAAAGTTTTATTAATAATTGATAGAATCTATTTAGTAAACTATATGAGGTGGTATAGTCCAGCTGCCCTCAAAAAGGCTAAAATGTTTTCCTGTTTTACCTTAGTAAAAAGGTCACACATACTGTCTGCAGTGTAGAACTGTTGGAGCCGGGCCAAAAAATCAACGCAACTTAGTCAAATGTGTTTGAGTGTCAGCAGGGACTGACACCCAATACATTCAGGGGGAGGTTCCCCCTTGAGCAGAAAAGCATGTGTAAGCCACGAGTGGCCAATACGGCAGCGGCTAAGGACCACTTGGTCCCGCCGACCTCCCGCATGAGTATGTGGTGGCTTTCCCACAGATGGTTCAATTTCTTTAAGTTTATTAATGTTTTCATCCCACTCATGTTGCCATTTGGATTTTATGTGGGTGGCTATTAGTGGTTTCAGATCAGAGTGAGGGATCAGACACGGTTCAAGATCACAGTTCAGGGCCTTCTTCGCGGCCCGATCAGCTCGTTCGTTTCCTTGTATGCCGGCATGGCCAGGCACCCAGCACAGGTGGATGTCATACCCATCCATTGTCAGTTGGTTCATTTTATAAATGACCGTTGCTAGAATAGGGTGATTCGTTTTCAGTCCAGCAACAGCCAGGAGGCAAGAGAACGAATCACTGTATATAACATAGTTAGTGTGGTTGGATACCTCGATACACTCCAACGCGAGGAGTGCTCGGGCTTCTGCAGTGAAAATTGAGCTCTGAGCAGGCAAACATACACCAAATTTTTCCCGTCGGCAGACTGCCGCAGCAGCTACCCGGCGGCTTTGGTCTTTCGAACCATCAGTGTATATGGAGAGGTGGTCTGCAAACTGGCCTTGAATCTCTGCATGCAGTCCTTGGTACTCGAGTGGATGTGTCCCAGACTTCCTCAGTTCCGTGAGTCGGAGGATAACTGTCCGGCTCCCGGACACTTGGCCGACAGACATTTCACCAAACTAAGAAATATGAGGATTGTCCCCAAATCGAGTTGTTTGTGTGTGTGTGGTGGTGGGGGATGGGGGGGGGGCGTCGAGGAGCAATAGACTACATCGCGGTTCCGACTGCGCATGCGCTGAAAACGGCGTTGGGAGCAAAGCAAAGGCATACGGCCATTGAGTTTGCCAATGCGCGCAGTGAAAAACGTTAGTTTTATTAAAAAATAATAGAAATCCAAAACCCTACCCTTATCAATTTAATATAATCTTTTTGTTAAACATGTTTTCTATATGTGTTCCAAGCGGTTTGACTCTAGGTGGTGTAGTTTTATCAATATTTTACTTTTTATGTATGGAGATTGCTCACTGCCATTGACAATGCATTGAGTACTCTAGCTATGGCTCTAACACTAGTCTGAGTGTCTAGATCTTTCTAAATCTAAATGTACATGGCATAAAATGTGCTGATTATATTGATGTAAATGCAATGCTGGATAAAAGATTAATATCTTAATTTATTATATATATATTTTTTAGTTGGTATTCTATGTTTCAAACAACAGCTGAGATGAGCTGAAACTAACACATTTGATAGCTGCACCCAGTGTATTAGCATGTGCCATGTGCTTTTGGGGGGGTTGTTTTGCTCTGATGCATCCCACAATGCACCGCGCCGCTGGAACCGTGATGTAGTCTATAGCCCACAATCTTTAAATATTTAAGAATATTTAATGTTATACTGCAATTCTTTTTATAAAGCAATTACATTATCATTAATATATTTTATCCTTTACCACATGTGCAATAACAATTTCTCTAGCATGCAATGATGCTATTATTGTATCGTGTTATAGTTTTTGTAGAACAGTTATGAAGAAATAAAATAAACAAATGAAAATAAACAAAATTAAAAAAGATCCTTTGTCCATTCGGTCAAATAGGTTTATGTGTTCTGTCAAATGCCTGGTGCACCGAACGCGGTGGCTGAATCGGTAGACCGCATGTTTCCCATGCGAAAGGGCAGGAGTTTTGATTCCCAGTCGAGTCAAACCAATGACTTAAAAAATCGATACTTGTGGCTTTCTAGCTTGGTATTATTAGGATAGGGCAATGACTGGTTAGCTCAATGTCAAGATAATGTGACTGAATGAGATATCAGGTGATAGTGCTAGCAGTCTGTTCTCTCACTGGGGCAACACTATAAAGTCGTCCTGAGTGCACACTGTCGCAAGTCGGTACCCATCCTGATATGGCCTTAGATGTTGCCAGGACATAAAACTCAAACAAACAAAAAACACCAAATAATTCATAACATGTGAATGTTTTAAATTTACTTTTAACATGCATATGGTCCATTTTCTTAGTAAAGCTGCGAACACACTGGACGCGTATCTCGCGCGTGCGTCAAGCGTCGCGTATGCGTAAAAAATCAAAACGTATGTAATAAAGAGAACCCGAACACACTGGCGCGTGCGTTGTCGCGCGTGCGTCAGGCGTGCGTCACGGATCGCTTTTGGAGCGATTATTTACGCTTGACGCGTGGTGACGCGTGGCTTTTGACCGAATTTGCCCGACTTTGCCCGACTTTGCCTGACTTTGGCTGACTTTGCCCGACTTTGCCCGACTTTGCCTGACTTTGCCCGACTTTGCCCTCTTTCATTCCCTCCTCTTCCATTCCCTCCCCTTCCATTCCCTCCTCTTCCATTCCCCCTCTTCCAATCTCCTCTCTTTCATTCCCCCTCTTTCATTCCTCCTCTTCCATTCCCCCCTCTTCCAATCTCCTCTCTTTCATTCCCCCTCTTCCATTCCCTCCTCTTCCATTCCCTCCTCTCCCATGCCCCCTCTTCCATTCCCCCTCTTACATTCCCCCTCTTTCATTCCCCCTCTTTCATTCCCCCTCTTTCATTTCCCCTCTTTCATTCCCCCTGTTTCATTCCTCCTCTTCCATTCCCCCCTCTTCCATCTCCCCTCTCTTTGATTCCCCCTCTTTCGTTCCCCCTCTTTCGTTCCCCCTCTTTCGTTCCCCCTCTTTCGTTCCCCCTCTTTCGTTCCCCCTCTTTCGTTTCCCCTCTTTCGTTCCCCCTCTTTCGTTCCCCCTCTTTCGTTCCCCCTCTTTCGTTCCCCCTCTTTCGTTCCCCCTCTTTCGTTCCCCCTCTTTCGTTCCCCCTCTTTCGTTCCCCCTCTTTCGTTCCCCCTCTTGTGTTCCCCTCTTGTGTTCCCCTCTTGTGTTCCCCCCTCTTGCGTTCCCCTCTTGCATTCCCCCTGTTGTGTTCCTCCCTGTTGCTTTCCCCCCTCTTGCGTTCCCCCCTCTTGTGTTCCCCCATCTTCCGTTCCCCGTCTTGCATTCCCCATCTTGCATTCCCCATATTCCATTCCCCATCTTCCATTCCCCCATCTTCCGTTCCCCCCTCTTGCTTTCCCCCTCTTTCATTCCCCCTTCTTGCATTCCCTTCCTCTTGCAATCTGCCTCTTTCATTCCCCAAGAGGGGGAACGAAAGAGGGGGAACGAAAGAGGGGGAACGAAAGAGGGGGAACGAAAGAGGGGAAACGAAAGAGGGGAAACGAAAGAGGGGGCAAGAAAGAGGGGGAACGAAAGAGGGGGAACGAAAGAGGGGGGAACGAAAGAGGGGGAACGAAAGAGGGGAACGAAAGAGGGGGACGAAAGAGAGGGAACGGAAGAGAGGGGAATGGGAGAGGGGGAATGGAAGAGGGGGAACGAAAGATGGAGAATGGGGAATGGAAGAGGAGGGACAGAAAAGGAGGGACGGAAGAGGAGGAACGAAAGAGGGGGAACGAACGCAGGGGAACGAAAGAGGGGGAACGAAAGAGGGGAACGAAAGAGGGGGAACGAAAGAGGGGGAACGAAAGAGGGGGAACGAAAGAGGGGGAACGAAAGAGGGGGAACGAAAGAGGAGGGAATGGAAAGGGAGGGAATGGAAGAGAGGGGAATGGAAGAGGGGGAATGGGAGAGGGGGGAATGGAAGAGGAGGAATGGATGAAGGGGAATTGAAGAGGGGGAATGGGGGAATGGAAGAGGGAGGAATGGGGGGGGGGGAATGGAAGATGGGGGAATGGGGTTTTTATATGGGAGGTGTCTTCCGGCCTTTAGACGCGTGGCAGACGTGTCCAGTGTGTTCGCTATTTACGCGTGAGAACCGCATGACGCACGCTTGTACTTGACGCACGCGCGACGCACGCGTCCAGTGTGTTCGCAGCTTTATTCGTATATTAAACGCTAGGGGGAAGCACATACCTTAAGGGAGAGTACATTCTTTACAACTGTATACTTGATTTACTATCAGAAGATAACGCTAACCAAATGCTAGATTACTGGTTTAAGTCGTATCTTCTATTATTTCAATCGCGCATGTTGTGATCACAATTTTCTTCTGAATCGGACCTGCTTCAGCAGGTGCGCTCCATTGCGAGCGCTCCCATTGACGTCACAACCAACTCTCCAAGCACATACTTACTTACCAATTCCTAACAAGAATTCACCAGTTATCCGCTTGGAGCGCATCATCATTATAAATAAACAGCATTGTGGTATCAGACAGGGCAGTAGAGTGAGAGCAAAGACAGAACCATCTTTATTCTGGTTTATAACACGTTTAATTGCACAAACAGAAGGTTCTAAGAGGTGTGGACCATCACGGTTTATCCGTGTGAAGACATGGCCATGAGAGGTGCTGCGATAGTTGCGGTATTTGCAGCGTTTTCTGCCGCAATATGTGTCGCTCTTGAGGATGGTCATGGTGGTTTCGACATCGACCACCATCACGCCTATGATGCCATGATAAAGGTGATGCAGGATACACACAACAAGTGCCCCGAGATCACACACTTGTATGACTTAGGAGATAAAACGGAACAAAACCGAACTCTCGCAGTCATTGTGTTTTCTAAAAACCCTACAAAACACACACCGGGTGAGTAGTATACCAAAATCACATTTCTGTGTATGACTATACTATACTATATAGGTATGTTGGAATTTTTTTTTAATTTACCATATAGAAATGATACTCATACCATTGTAAAGAGCCAAACAAATGCTTTTAAATAACACAAAGATCATGCATATTGGTCTATTATTAAGAAAGTTATGATTTATTATTTATTTTAAATTGCATGTTTTTTTGTCCTGTAATTCAAGAAAAGACACGGGAATTAAAATTTTTTGTGGACTAATAAATTTATTAACCATGTTTAATAAATTTTTACATTAGCCTCTGATATATTTATCAATAGCTAACAAGAACGACAAGTTAATATTTCATCAGTACAGATGACACTAATATACTTGTCCTGATCTATTCTATCATCCTGGATAGTACAATCCAGTAGAGATATTAATCCTAACTATCCATGTTACTTATATGCAGGTGGGTTAGGAAACTAATTATTTATTTAGTGATTATATAGTTTAATTTATGAGGATTAGATTTTTCTTGAGAAGAGTTGAAGACAGGAACCATCAGCTAGGGGGTGATCACGGTCATACTCTGAAGCACACCAGGCACACGTCATCGCTTATTCATTATTTCACACAATTCAAGCAGTGGAAAGGACCATCTAGCTCTCAGCCCTATCAGATTAGATGGGTGGGAGGGATGGCTAATTTTGTTACGTGTTGAAAGGCTATGATCTGCACTGATCAACCAGTAGGTGAGGAATGAATTGTTCTTTAAAATCAACCGGCGGAAGTCAGTTTTTTGGTCATAGTTACTGAATGCTATACTGCACTTGGTATCTATGACAAGCATCGCTATGGGGCCCGTTGTCATAGTCTTGAATTATGCATGTTACTGGCAACATGGGTAATTCAAGAACAGACACGGGAATTAAATTTTTTGTGGACTAATAAATTTATTAACCATGTTTAATAAATTTTTACATTAGCCTCTGATATATTTATCAATAGCTAACAAGAACGACAAGTTAATATTTCATCAGTACAGATGACACTAATATACTTGTCCTGATCTATTCTATCATCCTGGATAGTACAATCCAGTAGAGATATTAATCCTAACTATCCATGTTACTTATATGCAGGTGGGTTAGGAAACTAATTATTTATTTAGTGATTATATAGTTTAATTTATGAGGATTAGATTTTTCTTGAGAAGAGTTGAAGACAGGAACCATCAGCTAGGGGGTGATCACGGTCATACTCTTGAAGCACACCAGGCACAACGTCATCGCTTATTCATTATTTCACACAATCAAGCAGTGGAAAGGACCATCTAGCTCTCAGCCCTATCAGATTAGATGGGTGGGAGGGATGGCTAATTTTGTTACGTGTTGAAAGGCTATGATCTGCACTGATCAACCAGTAGGTGAGGAATGAATTGTTCTTTAAAATCAACCGGCGGAAGTCAGTTTTTGGTCATAGGTTACTGAATGCTATACTGCACTTGGTATCTATGACAAGCATCGCTATGGGGCCCGTTGTCATAGTCTTGAATTATGCATGTTACTGGCAACATGGGTAATTCAAGAACAGACACGGGAATTAAAATTTTTTGTGGACTAATAAATTTATTAACCATGTTTAATAAATTTTTACATTAGCCTCTGATATATTTATCAATAGCTAACAAGAACGACAAGTTAATATTTCATCAGTACAGATGACACTAATATACTTGTCCTGATCTATTCTATCATCCTGGATAGTACAATCCAGTAGAGATATTAATCCTAACTATCCATGTTACTTATATGCAGGTGGGTTAGGAAACTAATTATTTATTTAGTGATTATATAGTTTAATTTATGAGGATTAGATTTTTCTTGAGAAGAGTTGAAGACAGGAACCATCAGCTAGGGGGTGATCACGGTCATACTCTTGAAGCACACCAGGCACACGTCATCGCTTATTCATTATTTCACACAATCAAGCAGTGGAAAGGACCATCTAGCTCTCAGCCAAATTGTGAAAGGAGGGCAGATGGTCCCTTACTAACAAGGTTTTTATTTACATAGTTAAAGATACTATTTGATTTCCAGTGACCCAATGATTTTATACAGTCCAAAGATACTCCTACACGAGCATACTCTTGGGCAGCTCCACGACGAAGGCTGTGTGACGTCACCATCGGCCACCAGGGTAGCTTGGCCCCTTTTAGGACCAAACGTAGGCATTTCATGAAAGCCTGGCTAGTCAGCGGGTCCCCGTTCGAGAGTACGAATGCTGGGGTGCCCTCATGCACACATGTATGGCGAGTGTAGTTTCTCCATGCACGTACAGGACAGAACATGGGGTTCGGTCCTGTTGGCAGCCTGATGCGGTATCTGTCCTCTGGTCTGCATGTGGTTTTTTGTACTGCGTATGTTCACCATCAGGTATGTTGGATGTGCCCGGATATCTCCGCCCAGTAACGTATGACCGCCATCACCCAGCATCTCGGAGTAGAATAAATTTGATTGTCTTAATAAGCAAGTATATCCAATAATAACAGCAGCAATAAACACCAGTCCATATTTACCAATAGATAGCAATTTTAATATAATTAACTTAATGTGTTTAATCTTTAATGGATAAGCTCTATTTACAATGTTATTCTTTAGTTTAAATATTCCTTGCTTTAGTACCACTAACGCATACCTGTCAAAGACATTACAGTCACCCCCTACCAGCCTTAGCCATGATTTGGCACCACTTAGATAGTTTTTAATTGCTCCTGGGGTTTTAAGTTTATCATTTAAATATAAGGTGTATAGCATTACCGTCTTCAGCTTGGGTTTTTTAGGATTATCTTTTTGTTTCTTGCAAAACTTCAAATATTCAAAAAAGTGCACCCTTTTATTTCTCCAGGTCCCTTCCGCTAATCCAGCCTTGAAATATATGCTTAGCTTATTAACTACAGCATTATTGTAATCTGCGAGTGTAGAAAAAAGGCAAGAAAATGAATTAGAGACCGAGTAGCATTAGAGATACATGTCAAACACATTATTATCATGACAAACTTCTATTTTGGATAGGGCATGGTGGTGACACAATTCGTCGGCTAACAATTTAGAATGAGAGTCGAAAAACATCCTACTCAGAGCATCCGCTAGTACTAGGTCCTTCCCAGCCTTGTGTATGACTTGTACCTCGCAACAATTCTGGGCTGAAAATCGCCAGATCTCCCTAGCACAAGCACACAAGACTGGGTCTTTCCCAGCACCTGCAGATAAAACCTTTTGTGATGCTTCATTATCAGTATTAATGATAATAATAAACTCCTCAGGGCGGATGGGACAAAGGTTTTTAAGCGCTACTACCAAATTTATCGCCTCTAATTGGGCTATGTGAAAATCATTACTTAAGAATTCTGAAGAGTACAATTGAGAAAAATAATGCGTACCACTGAACGCCCCGCCTGCAAGAAGGGATGAATCACATTCAATTACCCACCTCTTCCTTGGATACGGCCTGAGCAAAATTAACCCATTACTACCTTCCGCGAAACGCAAAAACCAGGCTACATCTCGAATTAAACCCTCAGTAACTACTGTCTTCCCTACAAACGGAGTACTTCTCAAAAAATCCAAAATTCTATTCATGAATCGTCTTGATTGAACTACACATTTTGAAATAAATTGTAATCTACCCACCAAACGTTGAATGTTCTTTCTAGTAACCTTGCTCCCACATTTCCATTTTTTACACTCCGTCAATACCTCTACCAGTTTCTCTTTTGGAATCCTAACAATCATTTCACTCGAATCAATTTCATAACCCAGCCATACCATGTTCGTTGCTGGTGCTGTGCATTTCTTAATTGACAATTCTAGTCCCAATAACGCAGTCAATTTCTTGATGTAATCATACGCTGCTTGCGCCTTTACAAATGTACTTTCCACACCCACAAAATCATCTAAGTAACACAAAGCAAAAAATCCTTTTTTAGTCATTAAATGCACTACAGCTGACGTCGTTCTGGCGCACGCCATACTAGACGTCCTACAACCGAAAGGGGGTGCGATATCAAAATAATAATTATTATTAACCTTGATCCCGAATAACGGTACGCTAAGAGGGCAGGTCCTTAATTGCCTGTACGCTCTTGCTAGGTCTATAGACCACATGTAGCACCCTGTTCCCAATTTAGTCACTTGACTTGCTAACGACATTATGGTAGGCAATTTATATGTATACCTACAGCCCTGGTAAAAACCTCTAACTATACCTGCATTAACTCCCCTACCGCGCGGAAAACTTAGATCTACAATAATTCTGCGTTCCTTGGTATTTTTCTTTGGGCGGGTCATAAGTGGGCTTATTTGTGCCCAAGGAATAAAAGGTGGAGTACTGAACGGTCCCAGCAAGGCCCCATAAGACAGTTCAGTGGTCACATAATTATCTATCCAAAATAGATCTTCGTCATCACAACTGTGATTAGCATCAACTGGTGAAGGTGGAACATCCCTTGTATAATTAGCCGGCCATCCAAATTCCAAATAGTCAAGTAAATTTTTATCATTATAATCAACTAGGAGCTCCCTCCACATTTTTAACTTAAGACCTGACGGTACGGGAATCCTAACTTGGAGATAATTCGGCAGGCCCGACCGCCGTACCATCTCATAAATGTCAGAGTAAGAACAGCGGGGGACTATGTCAACATTCCAAGTAGGCCACATGTCCAGTAATACATTCTTGTAATTACCAGGAGACAACTCGCAAAACGGCAGACCTTGGTCAATATCATCAGTGTCCAATTGCATGTCGATTTCAACATCAGATACGTCAGCGACATAACACCGACGACCACCTTCAACCAACAGTTTGGACACACTGGGAATATTACTACTGCCTTTTATGAGACTGCCCATACTTGATTGACCAACAACAGTATTATTGGAATGTTCACCTTTACCATGTATAGACACAAGACTACGATCGATAGTCTGTAACTGGTTTGGAACACAAACAGTATTAAATGGCGGAACGGCCAACGGAACATTTTTCAAGAACGGCACACGATGAAAAGCAACATCATCCTGAGAACAAGACACAAGAGAATTATGAACACAGTCGTGCTGATCAGCACTAAAGTTTGTGTGAGTACACATGGATCCATTCATTGAGTTGACGGCTGGATCAACCAATGTTGGAACCGCGGAAGTTCGATTAAACTCCGATGATGTGGTGTGAAAGGATTCATCAAACAATGAGTATTGTCTGGTTTGAGGCTGATCGCCTATATCACCGTCGTGATAGAGGTGGTGGGATGCATGTCCATGGCAACCAGCCGTTTGGAACCCAGTCGCCAGATGTGAGACAGCACGGGATGGTCGCTGTAATTTGCATGAGAAATTTACTTTCGCCTTAGCTTTGTTCCCATCAGTATCATCAACCATGTTATTATCGAGCTTCCTAATTTTCGAGTTATACCATGTAATATTACCAGAGGTACTATTGAAATAAACACGGCGACGCAACGCCTTAGGTGAACTGACTTGTATACGTTTCTCAGTACTAATAATATTTTTCCGAATCTCAGAGACATCCCCAATTTTTTCCTGAAAGACAGGAGACAACTCAATATCGGTAACAATGCACGTCGGGTTAATAATGGGAACAATAACATGCGCAGACTCAGCAATACTCAGGGGCAAATTAACGCCTGCGACTAACACCTCACCGACCTGTAACTCAGCGGCGACTGGTTCAAACGATGTGTCGTGTCGTACACGGCGGTCTTCAACGTCAAGCAGGCTTTGCCGTAGTCGTCTTGCCGCATCCAGCACTGACACACTTGACGTACTTGAAACTTGTGAAGCCCCAGCCAGGCTGCTTACTGAAAATTCTTGACACGATCAGTTACCACGGTAGATTTCAGTTCGCGTATTTTAGTCTTGTTTTTACAGTCCAACTCCCTGTGGAAATATTTCTTTTTGATATGAAAGGCACACCACGTACAAATATGTAAAAACCGCTCATTGCCTACACCATGACTAGAGAAGAAACCGCAGGATTTACCCCTGTTCCAGATTGTACACGGCTTTCCATCAGTCTCTTTATTATAGTCAGTAGTGCTAACGTCTCTATGGAGATTGACAACTGACCCTGTCAACCGGTGCCCCAACCCGCACACATCACGTCGAACATCTTGAATTAAACTGTCATTATTCCACCCATCGCGCAGTCGTTTGTCCGCTATCATATTAAATATTTTTTCCGAGAATGCCAAACATGTTTCCCAGGTGTACGACTGCGCCATATCAAAGAGGGTGTCCATGTGATCCTCCAGTTTCGGCACCCAGTTGACAGGTACGTCTCCACGTTTTATCATGCGGCGAATCGCCGCAAAGTACTCGTACCACGTGCTCTGTCCAATACCGACCTTGCCCTTCTTTTCTCCCCTTATCACATATTTATGCGGCAATAGTTTATGTTTACCTGTTGTCCTCTTGATCCGCGCCCCTGCAACCCGTAACAAGTCCTTTAACAGTTCATCGTCTGAATCTGAACCAACATCTACCTCACCGTCAATCGACTGTACATTATCCTGCACGGAACTGCTACGCACTACTATTTCTGCAGAAGTTCCACCAACTGATACGACCTCATTTTGACTAGTGACTGTTTGTCTCACAACTGGCGTACAACGAGCCTCACCACACCCAACACACGATTTATTTCCACTTGTCGACCGTCGCCTGCTGCGTACCACTGTTGGCGCGGCGACATTGTCAACGTCATCGACAGACACATCCGCACGGCCCAATTCGCCTAGCAACATTGGCGCTTCCGTCAAACTCGATTCAATATAATCTAACCGAGCCAACAGCGGCGCCGTAACAGTGGACAGTATTATTTATTTTAAATTGCATGTTTTTTTGTCCTGTAATTAGACTGAAACAAAGGGAATGGGTGTGACCTTTCATGATATTTCCAAGATTTTTGCATGATTTCTCCCATAAAATAGAAATACAGAACTGTAACCTTCTAAATTTAATATAATCTGTTCGTTGAATATGTTTTCTATATGTGTGCCAAGCGGGTTTTTTCTAACTTGTGTGGTTTTAGAGATATTTCACTTTTTCTGGGACCAGATAATGACATTTGGCAGAAAACGGCCGTCGTGTAGTGCGCGGACGCGCACATACCTACAGTCACTATAGTGCCAAAGTCGCGCAACCCATGACACTTTCCGTTTCAAAATTAACCATTTTCGAAGTATAGGACCTTGATAATATTTGGTATAATGTGAGAAAAGACATTAATAATCTGGGCCATATATTTTTTATTTATGGCCAAAGTGATTTTGAACTGATTTGAGCATGCACAAATGAGTGCAAATGTTTAGAATTGTGTCACGAACGAACGAATCAGCAGAAATGCAAAATTCGAAATCTATGACATTCAGAAAGCTTTCCTTTATATGTGGTGCTCGTAATTCCCCGATCCCCCCACCCGTTAGCCTATGAGAAGCGATTTGGGTAGAGATGTTGAGAACCGTTCGCGCACTCCCGATCACAGCGATCGGGGACAACACGGCGGCGGCGCAGCGCGTCGATGTCAACATACCTATACTATACTCACTAGTTAGTAGTTAGTTATGATTACCAGTGTCAACTAGTAAATTAAGTAATGGTTAATCAAGTATCATTAACCGCATCACTATCTAATCTATGACATATCATTGATTCATTAATAATCGCAAGAACATATGTCATATGTTCTTGCGATTATTAATGAATCAATCGGTATGATTGACATTCACATTGTGTATCAACTTATTATGTTCCGATGTCCGGCTATGTTCAATGTTGCTACTGTCATTTCCTTTCTTATTATTGTTTAGACTTGTATTCATGATTGTACTACTACTTGTTGAAATTGTTCACAGGGAACACATCTGGATGATCAGTGTTTTGACGTAGAAAAAAATACCTCATAAACCCGCCCCCGCATCCGCCCTCCACCTCTTAAAACCCACTAAACGCATATTTCGGCGGGTAAATTAGTCGTCAATTCTATTGACGATGAGCGTTAATAAAAAATGTTAAATTATTATTACAAACACTGTAAACCACGATTCATCCGTGTACATGACTACAACCCATTGGCATTGTTCATTGTAAATTAATAAAATGTGGTGATGGTGGAAACCACAATTCTTTTGTTATAGGGGATAACATAGCACATATGCTTGACTTTTTAACTCCTTTTTATTTAGGTAAAGTGGGTTTTCCTCGTAAACTAAAACAAATCCTCGGACTTCATCAGTAGTCTATTTTAACACCAGAGGCAGAGCCAGAGGAAATTAGACCTTTGCCTTTGCTAGCCAGCATACCGACGATTTTATGTCAAGGAAATAGCGGGATTAATTCATATATTTTCTTTAAAATGAGCTGCCACCTCCTTATTCCTAAACACACAATGTATGTACTCATTCATGGGGAACGTTTTTTGTTGTTGTGAGTTTCTGTGTTTTTATGTGGCGGAGATTTAAAACAACTATTTCGCGCGTCCTTTAATTAGGCCAGCCCGAATTTAAATATGTGGGCAACATGCACGGAAACGAGGTTGTGGGTCGCGAGCTGCTCTTGCGCCTCATCTACGAGCTGTGTGAGAACTACACCAAGGACAACGAGGTGAAGCAACTCATCAGCACCACCCGCATCCACATCATGCCTTCGATGAACCCTGACGGCTGGGAGCTGGCCTGGGCTAATATCGGCGCCGACGTGAGTCCTAATTCCTTTCACGTGGTGGTGAACTTGTGTTGAACTGCACAAAATTAAAAGAAGCGTTTTAGATATTGCGGGGTCCGTACGGAGGTTGGAAAGTCTTGAACTTCATTTTCCCTATTTCAAGGCCTTGAAAAGCCTTGAATTTAACCTATTTTGGGTAATTAATCTTGAAAAGTCTTGAATTCCATTAAACTGTCCACAGTCATTTAAATTAGTCTAAATTGTTGTTTTATCCCTGAATTCCAAATGAAAATACTTTTGAATTCCTGTCAAAAACTAACTTGAAATAGCCTTGAATTCCATATTTTCACATGTGTACGGACCATGACATTGTTTTTTTAATATGTATATTAAGGCATTATTTCAGCCATTAAAGTCCATGTACTCTTTACCTAGGATCAGATATATCCTTGTATATATACAGATGTATAGATGTACTAAGATTGTGGAAATGTTAGCAAAACAGTATCAATACCGGTGTTGGAAACAGGTGCAGTCGTTGACATAATCAATGAAGCGTCATGTTTTTCACAGCGTTCCTGATATTAACACCATTTGTATGCTAATAGCCAGTTTCAACTTAGACATATTTCAATATACAGTACTGGCATAATTGTATACACACCCTTACCACCTGCCCATCCCGTTGATCACACTTAATGGAATGTGGGTGGCCACACAGTGGAACCGATCTATCCGTATTTGCTTCTGTTGACCCACCCAGCCTTTCCCTGTTTCTCCCACAGCACTGTCTCTGAGGCAGGGCTGCTAAACAACCTATTAGAAAAAGTGTCGGATGGGTGGGGAAAGGAAATTACCACATAAATTCTTAATCTACGAAGCAAAATATATTCTTAAAATATTTCTTTATATTTACCCACTACTTTTGAATTGTAGAATAACTTTAATTATATAGTTTACTCAATTAAAATATTAAATCGAGAGCATTCTGGGCCACCATCTTGTTTTTTGTGGGTTTTCTTTTTCATCCTCTGTGATTTCACCAACTCTACACCAATATAGATAAACACTGGATACTGGAACTAGAAACTCCACATCTTGTTTATGCCAGCTCCAGATCTGCCCAGTCCTGACCTATGGGATGGACTGCTATGAGGTGGTGCACTGTGGCTGCAAGAAGGGATGCAAATGTCACAAGTCAGGTCTTCAATGCACAGAGCTATGTAGCTGCATAGGGGCATGTGGCGACACCTGACTTTAACTGAGGTATTCTGAGGTTAAAGTATTATTCACAGATGAGTGATGTATTTGTTTCATTACAATTAAGGTTTTTGTTTGTTTGTTGTTTTGCATCCGAGCAACATCTAAGGTCATATCAGGATGGGGGGTGCAATTAAGGAATTATCAACTGTATGTGTACAGTTGTTGTTACTGTTGTATGTTAAATATGTTCTAAATAGTATGCTTAATTAGTTTTATTATATCAGATGCATGATAATAAAATGATCATACAATATTCCTCGTAGCAATCAAAAGTTGCTGATACTGTATTTCTTTATGGTTGGTAGAAACTGCTGGGAAGGACTGGTATAGCTTCTGTACATATATATATATGGGTCGTTCTCACAAACTGTGTACCACTTGCAGTAGTCTACTTGAAATGCATATTTCAAAGAAACCCATTATTGGAGTTTCAAAATTTAGATTTCATCATTTAGCCCAATAACGTGGGAGATGGTTTAGATCAAAAGTAAATGTTAATATTGTGTATTATCTATCTAATTGGGATAGATGTAGCTAAATAAATAGAAAATTACATCACTAATTTGTGACATTGTCAACAGCATTGAAAATAAAGTGTTACAAACTTAATTAAAACCTGTGAACAACCGCACATTTTAGTTCAAATGGTCATATACAATTTCTTCAATAAGTTGAAGACATTTATTTCTTTAAAAAAAATGATGAAATAGTTAACCTTTTCTGGAGTCATTAAAATCGTAACATTTCATTTCCACTTGCAAGTACTATGAAACTCTGTATCAAACCCTGAGTACAGATACAGCACAGGAACTATTTTCACCATTTGACACTCTATGTATGGACCCAGTTATGGTATAGTAAACGATCAATCCTGAAATTGCTCCTAAACATTGAAATTTGAGCCGAACATTTGTGTAAAATTGTTGATTCCACTTGGACTGTTACATTGTTAATATTTGTCTGCTTTTATCTTTAATAATCACAAATAACACAAAACTTTCAAATTATTATTACTATTGTTTATGAAGCGAAATGTCCTAAAAATGTCAAGCTTTGTGTGGAAAAGATATGATTTTGGAGTCAGATTGGTTGCCATGCTATACTGCTATTTATTGCATCATTTGATCTACTTAAGAATGTCAGGATATGTTTATTTTCAATTATTCAGATGCAAAAGGACATACACATTGAGGAAGCTTGTATATAGGACTTTGACACCATTTTGATTTTGTGGTACTGATGTCACAGTATTGGTACACAACTTCTGAGAATGACCAATTGCTTCGAATTGTCGGCTATCTTAAGAATCATATGTAATAATAATCTGAGCATATTGATTATCACATAAATGGATTTCTTAACCCTAGAAAAGTTATGTTAGACATGAACATCATGTCTCTAAATGAAGGAGCATCATATTTTGATGGTGGCCATTTTGAAATTCAAGGTGGCGGCCACTTACCGTGATGATAGTGATCGGTACCTAGGCTTATGTAAATCTACACATGTTAAGCTATCTGTTTGCCAATTTTCATGCTTTTGTCAAATTTTGCACGATTGTTTCCTTAACTGCGGCACTATTTAGACATGGTTGCTATTCACACCTACTCTGGGTATGGGTGAATCTATTACCCTTTCCCAAGTTAAAAACTAAGAAGTCACGGATGAAAACCTCGCGAGAACTGGACTGATGAATTAAATGAATCGATCTGTTTTTCCAAGGTGGTAAATAGCAGCCATTTGATGTAGCTTATGTTTCACACTACACACAAGTTCAGGCAACCAAATGGTCAACATGGGTTTGTTACCTGAAAAGCAGCATTGCCTGTCCAGCTGTCAATGTTTGCCGAATCAATAAGAATACTTACTGGCTTCTATACGAGAAGTAGCGGATTCGAACTCCAGACTGAGTCAAACTAGTGATTTGCGAAATTGATTCTTGTCACTACCTAGCCTGACATTCGGCGTTAATAGGATATGGGAAGGACTGGTTAGCTCAGTGTTAGGATATAGGATAATTTACCTGAGAGTGCCGACAGTTCACTCTTCCAATGAGACGCCACTATGGAGTCGCCATGAGTGCGCACTGTCACAAGTCTGTACCCACCATGATATGACCGTAGAAATTGATGGGATGTAAATTCACAAACAAACTAACAAAATTTTAAACTTTAAACTAGATTAACACTTTATCCCCCCCTCCTTCCCCCCCCCCCCCCACATACATACACACTGATATTACACACGCACACGCACACACACACATCAGCTTAGTAAGTATGACTTGTTTGTTAAATGCCTTATTAGTGTTGATAATGCATTCCCTATGCTGATATCCATTACAATTACTGGTTGTTTGGTAAAACTGATATCAGACTAACCAGTGTAATATCATAATTTGGTAATTTAAAGCTGCATAGTCCGATGAAAACATCAAAATTGTCAAAGCCAAGGCAATTATCTAGATTTAATTCTACATATTTAACTTAGATACTGATGAACTTATTAAACAATTGTTACCACATAGAAGGGAATACTGAGTCAATCTAATAAAACATGTTACTGCAGAAGCCTGTAGTGTCAGAGTATTAATTTTGCACATTTGCATTTCAATTATCTTAAAAGTTAACCATCTAAAGTAAAAGTTACTTCAAACTAAAGTAAGGTAGATTATAACGATCAACCTAATATTTTTATCTCAGAAAATGACAGAAACTCAAAACCATCGGACTATGCACCTCTATGGGTAATCGCCCCCCCCCCCCCCGACCCCCAAATTAGTTCTCAGAATGGCCAAAGTTGGAAGCTGAAGTGATTTAATAAATCTTGTCGCTTTAACATGGAGGTTGGTTGGTTGTTGGAGTTTACGTCCTGGCAACATCTAAAATCATATCAGGACGGGCAAAATAACATGGATGTGTGTGTTCCTCTGGCCGCTGGGATACCTGTCAACCTCGGCTATAACTCGGTCAATATTCACCCAGAGTCCCTCGGGCATCAAAGCTCACACCAGGCATTAACTGCTTGACACACTCCCTACAAAACCTCTCAGCCTGGGACGTCCCTCTCCCCCTCCTCGTTTCAGCGTTCGAACCCCCACAGCTGGGTGATTGGACGCACAAATGCCAACAACGTTGACCTCAACCGCAACTTCCCTGACCTTGACCGCATCGCGTACACAAAGGAGGCGGACCACCTTCAAAAGAACGACAACATGTGGCACTCCGTCAAGACTAACAAGAAGGTAGATGGACGTGGGGTGTGAGCGTTCTGTCCAATTGGGTGGTTGATCGTCAATCAAAAGTCATGTCTAAATATCCCAACATCACAGCATTCAACAGCTTCTCAAACTTGTCAACCTCCTATGAATGTTTCTATGGCAACGCGCTGTTGATTGGAACAACCTCGTTCTAGGAAATGTAGTTGACTATCTTGCTTAAAGTTGTATTGTCCGATGGTTTTGAGTTTTTGTAATTTTTCTGAGAGAAATATAGTAAATTGATCGTTATGATGTATCTTACTTTAGTTTGAAGATATTGTTACTTTAAATGGCTAACTTTTAAGATGTTTGAAGTGTAAGCATGTAAAATTTGTTTTGGCAACCATGCTAAAAGATGTGGCACCATAGGCTTCTGCAGCAACATGCTTCATTAAATTGACTCAATATTCCCTTCTATGTGTCAACAAATGTTTAATAAGGGCAGCAGTATCTAATTTATATATGTAAAATCAAGTCTACATAATTGCTTTGGTTTTGAAAATGTTCACTCTACCCAAACCCGTTACTCTAAACTAAAGCAAGGTAGATAATTGTGATCAACCTAATATATTTATCTCTTAAAAACTCAAAATAATTGGACTATGCAACTTTTAGATAAACATTTGACGGTGTGGTGCTATTTTCAGCTGGAAGCCGAGACCAAGATGGTGATCCGCTGGATCATGGACATCCCCTTTGTGCTGTCGGCCAACCTGCATGGCGGCGACCTGGTCGCCAACTACCCATATGATGAAAGCAAGAGCGGGCGCTCACAGGAATATACGGCTAGCCCCGACGATGCTACATTCAGGTATTATAGCACGCGCCTTTTTTTTTTTGCTCGGCCGAATAACACGGGTTCCAGATACAGGGTCCATACCGGGGCCTGAAAAGTCTTGAACTTCATTTGCTCCATTTCAAGGCCTTGAAAAGCCTTGAACCTTTTTGGGGTAATTAGTCTTGAAAGGCCTTGAATTCCATTAAACTGTCCCCACTGATCTAAATTAGTCCATTGTTGTGTTTTTCCTGAAATTCAAATGAAAATAGTCCCTATCAAGAACAGCCTTGAAATAGCCTTGAATTCCATATCTTCAAAGGTGTATGGACCCTGCAGATGAAATCGCCAGAATATAGTTTTATATCAAATAGCAAATTAGCTTCATAGCAAATTAGCTTCATACAATTATTCCTTTAATTGAAAAATAATCTTTTAACCGAAGGATATAATTGCACACCATATTTGTAGGCATCGTAATAGTTTTTGTGGGTGCGTGAAGTGCTTTGAAATATGCCTAAGCCTTCAGTAACTGCCCAATAGCCCATTTGGATTATTAATATGGTTATGTGTATGTAAATCCATGCCTTTCGATTATAATGGTCTGCTTAATTAGCTAGTAATAGATTAGGAGTGTGTAAATTTGACTTTTCTAATAGTAACTTTAATGTTATTTTTATAACTTTAAAAAATAAGTATACATTTCAATTCATTATGACTCATCGCTAACCAATTGGTAGCCATGGTTATAAAAGCAGCTTAAGCTGTTTAATAATATTTTTTAGTAGCCTGCTCTCGCTCACCATGTAGGTGTGAGTAGGGTGATTGCATCAGGGCTCTTAGATAATCGTATGGAATGAGCGTGAGCGCTCATTCGGGTTCATTGCTGGACACAGCGGGCCTGAGGCTGAGACACTTCCTCTACCCCCCTCACACCACCGGGGAGCCTGCAGGGGGGCTGGCAGGGTTCAGGGACTGACATCCCTCCCTCGCCGCCTGCGCACTTAGTCGCTCACCTCACAACACTCCCTGCTCGCCCCACAGCCAATCAAAACACAGCCCCCCTGGGCTGCCTCCGCGCTACATCCGAACTGGTCAGTCCGCCGCAATCGGCCGCACTGACCACATCCAACCTCCTTTTCTACCCACCCACCCACACCTGCATTGATTAGCCAATTACCATGCAATTTTAATACAACTGACACCCGACCAATTGACTATCACCATATAAACTCTTCAAATAACTATCAGCATGTGCAATTAGTCTGGATTACCTATTCAATGTTTAATTGTATTATGTGGATGTTACTACTGTATTTTTCTCACTAAATGTTCATTTTTTCACATGTCTCATTCTAGTCATAACATCATCATTCCCCTACTGTGCATTTGACATTAGCAGGACCTTCGCTCGAGTGTTACTCGCCCGCCAGCTTCACTCATGATTGTACAATGCCCCGGGTGGGCGCCGCCCGAATAAAAGTCTTGTTTTACCCATCCCAGACTCTGTGTCAGCTGTGTCCGTGAGCAATGTAATAGTTAGGATGCCTGCCCTGGAATGGCAGATATTGGGTTCGAATCCCGCCATAGAAATGATGTTCCTATCTGTATGTAGCACCCTCTCCTCACTCCCAGAACCTGAATGGCAGGAGTAATGTATGCATAATCTAGTAACCCACATGGACACTTCCCTTCAGAGCGCTGGCTGAAACTTACGCCGAGGGACATTCCGAGATGGCCAAGCCACACACGTCTTGTGACATGACAAGCGATGACAAATTCTTTAAACAAGGAGGCATCACCAACGGAGCAGCCTGGTACTCTGTCGAAGGAGGTATGTGCATAGGGCTTTATGTGATAATGTTGGTTCGCTCTACTCGAACCGCGCAGTCGGAAAAAGACAAACACTGGAGTGTCAATACAGATTGTTATTCCCCCGAGAGATTGGGCGCTTGGCCCTGAAGTGACTCCGAAGCATGTGTCACAAGCTCTTAAATACCTCTCGCTAGCGGGGAGGATTGGTGGTCACCGTGGGTTGTAGAACTGATCCACTATAAATAGGTGCCCAATCCCCTAGTTTAAACAGATGTGATAATTTTTCGTATAAACTTGAGTGTGCAGACCTACTCAGGATGCTCCATAGTTAATGGGGTCGTGTGTGTGTGTCATTGTCATTACAGAGTAGGACAGTAACTATTTTCCCCACTTGCCCGGTTGGGCAAGTGACTGAATTTTCTATTTGCCTGACTGCCAAAGGTACTTGCCCAAGCCCAAGGCAGCCAATTGAAACTAAAATCTGGTACTGCAGATCAGAAAAATAACGACTTGCCCATTTGGGTACGTCACTGAGAACTTCACCTGCCCGACCAAGTAACCTAGGTGCCCCATGCAACCAGGCAGTCCTTATTGTCCTATTCGGCCTCATTTAGATGCTAGTACAGACCTATCTGCTCTCTTTTTTTTGGAAACGAAAGTGACAGAATGAAATCTCACTTTTCGCCGTGAAAATGGCTTTTGCTGCCGACAAGGCCCTTAAAATCACCAACCGCTAAATCAACCTATCCGAAATGTTTTGACACGCATGTGAAATTACTTCAAGCTGAATAGTCTGATGAAAACATCAAATTTTCAAAACCAAAATAATTATCTTAATTCTATTATACATATATCTAACTTAGACACTGTTGCACTTATTAAACATCTGTCACCACACTGAAGGGAATAGTGAGGTAATCTAATAGAAGCTGTTATGGTTGAAGCCTATGCTGTCAAGAGTTTTGGTGTGCTTGCGAAAATTAATTTAGCATGTTTGCACTTTAAATATCTCAAAAGTTTGCCAGTTAAAAAAAAAAGTGACCTCAATCTAAAGTAAGGTAGATTATAACGATCAACCTAACCTATTTATCTCAGAATATGCCAAAAACTCAAAACCATCGGACTATGGAAGTTTAATAGCCATATCTGGTGTTCCCGGCAGGTATGCAGGACTTTAACTACCTGAGCACCAACTGCTTTGAGATCACCCTGGAGCTGGGCTGTGACAAGTTCCCTCCCGGCAAGGACCTGCCCGCTTACTGGAGGAACAACTCAAAGGCGCTGATGGACTACATGTGGGCGGTAAGAACATTATTCAAGATGGTCATGTCCTTTCACGACCTCTAATATACCCCCCCCCCCCACACACACACACACACACACACATCCACACACACACACATCCACAAGCACACTGGAGGAACAACTCGAAGGCGCTGATGGACTACATGTGGGCGGTAAGAACATTATTAAAGATGGTCATGACCTTGCACACCCTCTAATATAACCCCCCCCACACACACGCAGAGACAGACACACATAGACAGACAGACACACACACGCACACAGACAGACATGCACACACACACAAACACACGTAATTAATGCATCTGTTTATGACATTAAGACCAGTGTCCCAATGCTGAGAAAAAATTATTAAAATTTATCTTTTAAATACAGTGAAACCCCGTTATAACACGATCGTTGTGGTCCATAAAATGTATTCGCGAAAACAGCGCGATAGTGGTCACGGGTACTACTGTGTGGGTTACGGAGTGAGTAGGCATTAAGTGAGCCATCTGTAAAGGTAGTAGTATTTGTCTTTGTGCGAATGTAAACATGTTGAAAAGTTTGGACGCCCGATAATTTTGACGAATAATGATCAATGTTTGTTTAGTTGTGCTGCCTCCCCACATGGGCGTGGAGGGCTTCAACGAATAATGGGCAATGTTCGTTTAGTTGTGCTGCCTCCCCAGACCCACACATGGGCGTGAAGGGCTTCAACGAATAATGAGCAATGTTTGTTTAGTTGAGCTGCCTCCCCAGACCCACACATGGGCGTGAAGGGCTTCAACGAATAATGGGCAATGTTCGTTTAGTTGTGCTGCCTCCCCAGACCGACACATGGGCGTGGAGGGCTTCAACGAATAATGAGCAATGTTCGTTTAGTTGTGCTGCCTCCCCAGACCCACACATGGGTGTGAAGGGCTTCAACGAATAATGAGCAATGTTTGTTTAGTTGAGCTGCCTCCCCAGACCCACACATGGGCATGAAGGGCTTCAACGAATAATGGGCAATGTTCGTTTAGTTGTGCTGCCTCCCTAGACCCACACATGGGCGTGAAGGGCTTCAACAAATAATGAGCAATGTTTATTTGGTTGAGCTGCCTCCCCAGACCCACATGGGCGTGAAGGGCTTCAACAAATAATGAGCAATGTTTATTTGGTTGTGCTGCCTCCCCAGACCCACACATGGGCGTGAAGGGCTTCAACGAATAATGAGCAATGTTTGTTTACTTGTGCTGCCTCCCCAGACCCACACATGGGCGTGAAGGGCTTCAACAAATAATGAGCAATGGTTATTTGGTTGAGCTGCCTCCCCAGACCCACACATGGTTGTGAAGGGCTTCGACGAATAATGAGCAATGTTTATTTGGTTGAGCTGCCTCCCCAGACCCACATGGGCGTGAAGGGCTTCAACAAATAATGAGCAGGTGTTTGTTTGGTTGAGCTGTCTCCCCAGACCCACATGGGCGTGAAGGGCTTCAACAAATAATGAGCAATGTTTATTTGGTTGAGCTGCCTCCCCAGACCCACATGGGCGTGAAGGGCTTCAACAAATAATGAGCAGGTGTTTGTTTAGTTGTGCTGCCTCCCCAGACCCACATGGGTGTGAATGGCTTCAACAAATAATGAGCAATGTTTATTTGGTTGAGCTGCCTCCCCAGACCCACACATGGGCGTGAAGGGCTTTGATGAATAATGAGCAATGTTTATTTGGTTGAGCTGCCTCCCGAGATCCACACATGGTCGTGAATGGCTTCGATGAATAAGAGCAATGTTTATTTGGTTGAGCTGCCTCCCCAGACCCACACATGGTTGTGAAGGGCTTCGACGAATAATGAGCAATGTTTATTTGGTTGAGCTGCCTCCCCAGACCCACACATGGTTGTGAAGGGCTTCGACGAATAATGAGCAATGTTTATTTGGTTGTGCTGCCTCCCCAGACCCACATGGGCGTGAAGGGCTTCGTTGTTGACGCCGAGACAAGCGAGCCGATTGCACACGCCACCATCAGCATCATTAACGGCACCAAGCGCATCAGACACGCCGTTTACTCGGGTGAGAATGCGCTAGAGCTTCACCGGGCTCAGTTGTTTGTTTATTTGTTAGGGTTTTATGTCCTACCAATATCTATGGTCATATCATGGCGACTTTTATGGTTTTGAACATTTGATGCTTCATGGGACTATGCAGCATTAAGTAGGCAATTAAAACATAATACAGCCCACCCAAACTACGTAACTATATAACAACATAACTATCTAATAATGCAGCTATATGTATGCCTTTAGAATAATAACCATTCATCAATTAATCAATTCACATGTAAAACTCGATGTTCCACATCGAATAACTGAAACCATACAAAAACAGCTTATTTTGCTGGGCGTTTTGACTTTTTCTAACACACAACCAGTGGTCCACAACTGGTTCATCAATTGCTGTGGTATGCCCTGTCCTGTCTGTTGGAAAGTGCGTATAAAAGGCCCCTTGTTGCTTATCAGAAAGAGTAGCCTATGTAGCAACAGCCGGTTTCCTCCAAAGAGATGTGTCAGAATGACCATATGTTTGACTTCCAATAGCCGTTGATACAAAAATCAATGTGCTCTAGAGGCGTCGTTAAATAAAACCAGCTTTACTTTACTTTGTTTTCTAACGCAAGTGAAGCTATAGGAAAATGCTGACCGTCTACCTTGTTCCACGCAGCCCATGACGGCGACTTCTGGCGCCTGCTTGTGCCCGGTGAGTACACAGTAGTTGTGAACAAGCCCGGCTATGAACAAGCAGAGAAGAAAGTGGTGGTCAGAAACCCCAAGTACTCCGAGGCTCTCCGGATCAACATTGAGCTGTCCAAGACCCCGGGAAAAAGCGACAACGTTGCTGAGATGGAGGATAAGCAACGGGTAAGGTGGTTTGTTGTTGGTGGTATTCTTGTTTATTGTATTTATAGTTTTGTAGTAGTCTGCACTGACCTCTCAGGCAAGTAACAACATAGACAGGTAGGCATGGGTAGTGTGTTGATATCAGGGAGCCTAGGTGGTTTAATGGTTAGCACACTGGCCTGGAATGCAAAGAGATGTGGGTTCGAGTCCCGCTCTAGGTGCAATATTTCCCATTTTCATCACCCCCATGACAGTTTTATATAAACCTTACACATAGTTGTATAAACCATACATATAACAATGTTATATATGTTTGATTAAATGTAATTGTTTTATTTTATTAGATCGTTTTTGGCTTATTGTTGTGATATATTTGTGGTAATTGTAGTATATTTGTTATGATCTCTGAGATTCTTTTAGTAAATGAGGTTTGTTCTATTATGTTTGATGAATTTCCTTAAAGACACTGTTTTCCTCTTCCTTTTATATATATATTTTACCTCGGTACTACGGCTCTTGTTACTCGTAGTCCATCAGACTACGTCCAGCAATTAGCATAATCTGGGTCCAGCAATTAGCATAATCTACTCACAATGGGAGGACATTTGTTGAGTAGCTCCGGCAGTTTCTCTACATAACTACTAAACCAAACAGGTTAGTATCATTTTAACTGGATACATTGGTACAGTTCATGTTAGCATTCACATACATAATGGTTTTAAAACTTTTCCTTAGAATTGACTGTATTACAGCTTAATTACGATTGTGTCATAACGTCGTTAAAACATATGCAGCAATTGTTTTTTTATAATGCCACCCGTTGCCGAACGGAGAGATGTGTGGCAGGAGCCACTTACATCGATAGGATTTATTCCTGGGTTTCTTTTAGATTCCCCAAATTGTTTATTAGGCGTACCTCTGAGTCCTGTAGTATTTTCTCCAACTTGTTGGCCAACAAAGCCACAGGTGGGAGAAATTTATTTGACAGAGTGTGGGTGGGCACTACTCCACTGGTCCCTACCCCTCGTTTGGTTTCGGTTGGTTGTCCATACCGTTACCTACGAGAGTCTATTACCCACATGCCTGTGTTAAAAATGATTTAAATACGGATTTAACACGATTATACACACTTGGTATTATTTATACGATAATTACCTGTGTGATATTCAGCTTGAATAATGTCTAACCTTTGGTTTTGGTGCTTTACAGACTCCCAGCTATGGCTACGAAGCGGAATAAGCCTGACGCACCTCGAGTGCTCAGTGAAGATAAGACCTGTCACCACCAGTATGGGTACAAAGGTCGCCAGAACAAAGAGATTCTGAGGAGGCAGGGGGGGTTCTGAGCCAGACCTAGATGCACGACTTTTGTGTCTGGTTCAACAGAAGTTGGAGGTGATGTTCCCTCCAAAGCGCGGGCTACTAGAACCACAAAGCCAGTGCTGGATTCGGAAGATTCCTATTGGGAGGATCTTTCTGAGGATCAGGACTCTTCTGAGTCGCAGGAGGAAGTCGTTCCGATGGAGATGAGTTAACCAGGGCACGCAAGAAGCTGCTGGTGAAAAAGAGTAAGAAGAAATCCAAGAAGAAGAATAAGTCCTCTTCTTCGGATTCTTTGTCAGACTCGTCCTCAACGAACTCAGACTCGGACACCAAATGGGCGGGTGAATACGCCAAGCTGAGTGGGAAGGTGGTCAAGAAGTGTAAGACACTTACAAGGAAAAAGATCCAGACGCCCGTTGCTTGATGAGAAAGATCATAAAGGGCCACTTCCATACCTTTAAGCCAGCGGAAGTCATCATGAAGCCTGGCTGAGACGTTCACGGGGATCAAAGGTATCCCGGAATTGGCCATCATAGAGCTGGACGTCGATGTTAAGCTAAGTGAGGACCGTAGAAAGTTTGAAGCATTCCTGCACATGGTGCACAAGGGGGTTCTCGCAACTGTCAGCCATTGCGCCTATAGCTAATAGGATGATGACGGAGAACAAGTTCTCGTCGCTGTGCGAGGAGATGGACAAAGGAATTGCGCTGCTTACAGCAACCAGCAATTTACTCTCCTACAGATGTTTTGAAAATGTTTTCAAGACCATCTGCATGGATGCAGGAAAAGAAGTGGTGAGGTCCAAGAAGGTCTTGGACAACGACGGGAAGGAATATACATTATTCCTTGCTCCCCAGCCTTTTGAAAGGGAAGCCACTGGACAAAACTAAGATATTTGGTGGGCAACTCCAATACTTGTTCAAACAAGTGGAGACTGGATCGAAGTATGGGAAACACATGGAAGTAGACAAAAAGAAATCTGCAGACGCTAATCCTACCCACTTCAAGAAGATGAGGCAGGATTTTCGAAGCCATCAAACCAGACAAGGAGGAGGCTGGTTCAGAACGAACTATGGCTATCAGGCAAAGGGAAGGGGCCAGAGACAGTCTTTCGGCTGGAACGGCGGGAACAGACCCTTCAAGGGGGAGTTCAAAGCCCAGAAACCGTTCCCCCACACAGGGGACAAGTAGAAGTGGCAACACAGACTCCAGTAAGCACATTTAAAGCTGGTAACCTAAATAATTGCCTACCGGAATGGAATAACATTTCGGAGAATTTAAGTATCCTTAGCTTAGTGGAAAGAGTTAAAATACTACTTATTGAGGAGCCTATTCAAAATAGCATACCCTTTCCTTACCGATTTGATGGTTCAGAATGCTAGGCCTTAGACCATCAGGTTCTGAAATTTTGTGAAATAGTCATTACAGAACCAGTACTTCATGTGGCTGGGGAATTTATTTCTAATATTTAAACGAGACCCAAACAAATGGGGATGTCACACTAATTTTGGATCAAACAAGGTTTAAATAACAAATTAGTAGAGTACAAACATTTCAAAATGTTTTCACTAGACACAGCTAGAGACTTACTTACACAAGACTCATGGCTAGCCAGTGTGGATCTCAGAGATGCATTCTATACAGTACCAATTTATAAACATTCAGGTTTTGTTGGAATTATGACCTTTATGAGTCATGCATTTTCACAAGGTTACTTAAACCGATATTTTCCCACATGGCTAGGAAAGGACATGTTATGTTTCCTTATATTGATGACTCATTTATTGTGGCACAAGCATAATACCATTGTCAGACAGCAGTAGGCGAACTATGTGAGACATTAAAACAATTAGGTTTCTACATACATGAAACTAAATCAGTATTGGCACCAACAAAAAAGTAAAAGTTTCTGGCATTTCTATTGACACCACAGAAATTACCATTTCATTAACGGAATAGAAAGTTGATAGATTTACAACAACGGTAAACCAATTATTACAATTGAACAAACCAAAGATAAGACGAAGTCGCAATACTGATAGGAATTATGATAGCCTACGTGCCGGCTGTTCTATATGGCAAGGCCCATATTAAATCGCTAGAAATAGATAATAACTTAGTGTTGGCTTGCGCTAAAGGAAACTTTGAACGGCCCATGACGATTTCGCCAGACGGCCTAAAAGATACTATGTGGTGGCTGTCACACATTAAAAATTTGCCAAACCCCATTAGAATGGGAGAGCCCAATACTACAGTTACAACAGATGCTTCACTAGAAGGATGGGGGTCTCACAGAGACCAACAGGCATGGTGGTCGGTGGATGGAAGAGGAAATCTCCGATCACATAAATGTACTAGAACTCAAGGCTATTTACCTAGGATTACGTAGTCTAGTTCACCTACCTACAAATCATGTAATGGTATTAACACGACCGCCATGGCTTACATACGTAATATGGGAGGGACTCGTTCCAAACCATGTAACCATTTAGCCAAACTAATTTGGGACTGGGCAGAGGAACACAACATATGGCTAGCAGTAGCACATATTCCAGGCATTTAGAACAATATGGTTTAGACAAGATTACACAAGACAGAGGAAAGTAACGGTGCCTGGAGGAAAGGAACGGTGAAATTATACACAAGTTATTTAAATAAATGGGGACTGCATTGTCTTATTAAAGGAGTCAAACCATTAAAACCTACAATAGCCCAAATTGTAAGATTTCTAAGAATATTAGAGGATGAAGGCTTAGGATTTGGTGCAATTAATGCAGCAAGTTGTGCACTTTCAATTATTCTACCAAGAATAGATGGACAAACGATTGGAAAACATCAGTTAGTACACTGGTTCATTAGATCGGTGTATGAAAGAAACCCACTCAAACTCAGATATAATAGGTTTTGGGATGTGTTGGTAGTATTAAAGTTATTCAAGTTATGGCCTAGTAATAGACATTCATCAATAAAGGAACTAGGTTTTAAGTTAGCGGTGCTATTACTGCTAATGACGAGACACAGAGGCCAAACGATTGTGGCACTCTCTCTGGATGGACTAGAGATAGATAAGGATGAGGCAACATTCGATTTAGAGACATTACTAAAGTCGAATCGCACAGGGGACCCACTGTCCACGGTACATGTAAATAGTTTTTCGGATGATAAATGGATTTGTGTAGTTTCGGCCATTAGGGATTATATATCCAAGTCATGCGGAATGAGGAATTCCAGACAGGTTTATGTAGTTTAATAAAGCTGAGAGACACACTCGCAAGATGGACCATCAAGGTGCTTAAACAGGCAGGCATCAATACTCGACGCTACGCATCTCACTCAAAGCATGGAGCCATGGTCTCCAAGGCAAGACAGGAATCTCATTTCAGAGAATCCTTGCACACGTGGGGTGGAAAACAGCTAGATCGTTTGCAAAACATTACAACAAACGAGTAGAAAAACCAAGCAGCCATTACAGTGTGTTTATAATATTAAGAATAAAGGGATAAAAAATGAGATTATGTAAATTCTCCCTGGACTACGAGTAGTCAGAGGCGTAGTACCGAGTTAAAATAGTATAGTTATATGAATCTTACCTGGGTACAGATGATGGATAACTGGTGTTTTCCCGAGGTACTAGTATCGGATAATCGTGGGTCAGGGCCCGCCTGCCCGGCCACCCTACCCTACCACAACTATCACGTTTGGTTGTGACAAAACGAAAACACTAAAGTATCCATATAATATTGAGATAATTTTTTATCCTATAAAGTATGTAAAAGACCCAGATGTGCTTCCTTCTCCCTGACCCACGACTATCCGAGGCTAGTACCTTGGGAAAACACCAGTTATCCATCATCTGTACCCAGGTAAGATTTGCACAACTACACTATATATATATATATAAAAGAAGACAAAATCAGAAATATATATACAAGTTTTCCGATTAATTATGCACACATTCATATCTTTTTTAGTGCATGGTAACTTATTACATCCGGCTTCTGTTTTGTTTCTTTATTTGCCATTGTAAATTGAACTTGTCTACACGTAATCCAAATCCTACACACCTACATGTAATTTGCACAATGTTGAATTGTAGTTGTATTACAAATTTGTTGCTTTAATGGTGTATTTGTCCATTATGGTTTCCAGAAATTGCTATATATTTTACTAAAAAACATGCTGTTAAAAGATGGACGGAAATTGGGTCCGGTAAGGAAGCGTGTGCCTACGATCTATTTATTTATTAGCTATTAATGATCTAGCTTGGCACTAACATTAACAGGATTGTCATCGCTTTTTGGGGACTTCCAACGTTTTGGTTTCAAAATAGAACTGAATAGTATAGTTATATGAATCTGACTTTGAATCTTTATATTTGTGTTTAAAATGTTGATCGCGTATGCTACGATATTGAATAAGGTTGAATTTAATCATTTGAATTAAATACCGGCTACATAAAGAACCAATAGCAACAGTTTGACAACTCCCTTCTCTCCCCCTCTGTCTTCAAACCCAACTAGTCTCTGCCAATTCTCCCAATGTATATGGAGAATTACCTAGCAATTAGTTAGCTGTTCATCATTATATTGGCGCCAAGTGTTTTTTTACCTTCAGTACATACAATCAGATGTGTTTGATAATAGTATATTGCTTACTGGCTATAAATGATAGTTATACACAATTTCAATTCAAATAGTCAAAACTGGCAGAGATAGTGATTGACAGGTCAATCATCCTAGCACCTATGCGTCATTCTCTGAAACTGGACACTAAAGTCTGACATTGAAACAAAAAGTGAAAACCTTCCAAATAATAGCAAAAAACATTCCAAATAATAGCAGGGTTTATGTTTCTATGAAGGTTTGCATGTTGTGCATATGTCAGAGGTAGAAAAAAAGAAAAAGATTTCATTTTTTTATTTAGATCGTAGGCCATACAAATTGAGCAATAGGTTAATATCACTTGTGTAACATGAAAATCAAGGACACATCCAGAACATCATTTTAGCATACACAACAAACTCAAACAAGATTTTATTGATTACAGTTAAGCAAACAATATTATGTCTGACAAGAAAAAGGTTTTTAAAGAGTTTGGCTAAATGCATGGTGTCAATGTGTAAATTTTCACATTTTCACTCTAGCCCAAAATTGTACAAGTATAATTTTGATGTTTTTTTGTGGGATAGATTCAATACATGTAGAACTGCTAACATACCAATACAGGAATAGACAGGCTACAATAATTATTTGACTTGCTATCAATAAAAGAAAGAATTGATTATCAGCATCATAATGTAGAGACCTGGGTGCGTTCAAGGTACGCCTCAGAGAAATTCTGGATGTCGCGCAAGTCTGAACAGCATATAGCTGTCAGTTGCTTCGAAAATGGCAGCCCCCATGGGGGGCAGCCATTCTGAAATTGAAAGAACAGCTCAGATTGGCTGAAATCACATAATCACATGGCCATTTTGGAGGCGCTTTTTGGCTCCTACCTGAAAAGCGCGGCGTCTCGGAGTCGACTCTGAGGCGCACCGTGGACGTAACTTTTAGGCAAAAATACATTTCGGAGCCGTCTTCGAGGTGCCTCCGAGGTGTACCATTAACGCGGCCCTGTTGTAGAGAGTAACCCCTATCCATTCATGTTCATAAACAGCCATCACATTGGTGCCACTCAGTAAGTGCCATATTTGGTGAGCATGGCGGGTGGGAGCTGTAAACATCAACATTGGAGCCAGCACCACGTGACCACCTGAAGTAGGACACCTGCCCAAAATAGCGATATTGGGCAGGGGCTTAATTGGAAGCTGACTGGTTCATCATTGCTGAGTCAGCATTTAAAGTTTAAAAACATTGCACAAAGCATTTGGATTCTACTATAGCGATGACGATTAGTTTGTTGTAATACTTAGGCCTACTCATAAAGACCAACCGTAGATATTCTGTTGATTTGAGTTTTTGTGCTTTTCTGAGATAAATATATTAGGTTGATTGGTATGATTTACCTAACTTAGATTGAAGTAACTTTGCTTTAACATGACTAACTTGGGAGATAATTTGAAGTACAAATAATGCAAATTAATGTTGACATGCTTGTCAAAATGCTTGACTCCATAGGATTCAGCAGTAACATGTTCTATTAAATTGATTTAGTATGCCCTCGGCTTCATAAGTGCACCAGTATCTAAGTTGGATATGTAGGTTCAAATCTAGATAAGTGTTTTGCTTTTGAAATGTTCATGCTTTTAATGGACTACGCAACTATAAGCTAACTATGGTTGTACAAAGTCGATTTTGTAGGTTACTCCCCCTGGAATTGCAATCATAGACTATACGACTGTGCACCAGTCTTGTTTCCTATAGTACTAAAGAATCTTTTTACAAATAAAAATGTTAAACTGTTGACATTTCGGGCCACGTGGTAAATGCAATACCACTTATTTACAGGGATGAAAGATCTCCGCCATTTTGCGCATTTCCGAGATTGTTTTAATATTGACCGATTAATGTTAAACAAAATGACCTTAGATATTGCTAGAACATAAAACCCAAACAAGAACTAGTTAGATATGACTCGATATCTCATTGTCCTGACACTGAGCCAACTCGCACTTGTGTTATCCTATTACTGCCTAGCGATAATATAGCCCCAAGGATAGTCGAAGCTTGACTTCCGGTAATTTTCAGCAATTCCCTGACAGTGCTAATCCTATGGTGGGAAATCTGCGTTTTCGTAGAAATTTGTCGTCGGTGTAATAATCTTGGCTTGATTACCACGGTTTTTGTTGGAAACCACTTTCATTCCTGTATTTAATTATGGCATTGTTCTTTAATCATAAAACTAATTGAAAAGGAAATAAGTAACTTCAACTAACCTGTATGCAACTAATCTCACACCTAGCATATAGTATTGCTACTTTTATTTGGGTTGAAGGTGCTTTCCCCCCCCCCCCCCCCCCTCCCATCCATTTTATGTATACTTTACCATTCTGTTCTGAGTGGTTCTTCCTATATAGCTAGCTATGCTGTTGAATGATTTATTAATAGAATCAAATTTGTTCATAAAAATTCTTCAGCACCATTAGCTATTCGTGTAATATGTGCATCTATTACTGGAATGAGTACAGAAACTTGAAAATAATTTGTAGACTTTCTGTTAAGACTTACAAGATATATTATGGGGTGTCTGTTAACAATATTGTCTGAACATTGTCGGAAAAGCTTGCAGGCACCATACCTCTGTTGTTCTTTGGGGTTGTTTATTTTGCTGCTTTAAAAAGAAATCCACTCCTATATTAGTTTTATTTTATTTCAGAATCATCTTGATGAAAAAGATAATGATGCTCACAACGAATACATGAACGTAAGTTATCTTGCTGTATTTATATATTTTAAATTAAAATACCAGCTTTCTTTTAGCATTGTAAAATAACCTATTCATTATTTATTTCATAATGTGTGTCATAATTCATTTGATTGATCCCTGAGGTTACTTGTAATCCTACTAGCACCTTGTAATGCAATATATGTAGTATACTGACATCTAGCAATAATTAGGTATGGATTACTGCCAATCGATAATATAGCCACAACAAGGATAGTTGAAAACTGACTTCCCGTAATTTTCCGCGAATCCCTGACTGCTAATCCTGTGGGGGGAAATCCATGATTTCAAGGAAATTCGCCGTCAAGTAAAAATCTCAGCTTGATTTCCACGTTTCTTTCTTGGAAACCACTTTCATCCCTGTATTTAATTATGATATTGTCCTGAATCATAAAACTAATTGAAAAGGAAATAAGTAACTTCCACTAATCTGTATGCAACTAATCTCACACCTAGCATATAGTATTGCTACTTTTATTTGGGTTGAAGGTGCTCCCTCCCCCCCCCCCCCATCCCTTTTATGTATACTTTACCATTCTGTTCTGAGTGGTTCTTCCTATATAGCTAGCTATGCTGTTCAATGATTTATTAATAGAATCAAATTTGTTTATAAACATCTTCAATGCCATTAGCCATTCGTGTCATATGCACATCTATTATTGGAATAAGTACAGAAGCTTACAAATAATTTGTAGATTTTCTGTTAAGACTTACAAGATATATTATTTTGTTTACAGTATTGTCTGAATGTTATCCAAAAATGTTTCAGGCACCATACCACTCTTGTTCTTTGCGATGTTTTTTTTGCTGCTTTAAAAGGATCCACTTCTATATTAGTTTTATTTGATTTCAGATTCATGTTGATGACAAAGATAATGATGCTCGCAACGAAAACATGAACGTAATTTATCTTGCTGTATTTATATATCTTAAATTAAAATGACTAGCTTTTTTATAGCATTGTAAAATAACCTATTTATTATTTATTTCATAATGTGTGTCATTATTCATTTTATTGTTCCCTGTAGGTTGCTTGTAATGCTACTAGCCCCGTCTAATGCGATATATGTAGTATACTGACATCTAGCAATAATTAGGTATGGATTACTGCCAATCGATAATATAGGGATAATATAGCGACCACAGGGACAGAAATTTGCAAATAATTTGTAGATTTTCTGTTAAGACATACAAAATATATTATGCGGTGTCTTTTGTTTACAATATTTTCTGAATGTTATCCGAAAACATTGCAGGCACCATACCATTGTTCTTCTTTGAGATTTTGTTTGCTGCTTTAAAAAAAATCCACTTCTATATTAGTTTTATTTTATTTCAGAAATACTTTGATGACAAAGATAATGATGCTCGCAATGAAAACACAAACGTAAGTTATCTTGCTGTATTTATATATTTTAAATTAAAATGACCAGCTTTTTTAGCATTGTAAAATAACATTCATTATTTATTTCATAATGTCTGTTATTATTCATTTTATTGATCCCTGTAGGTTACTTGTAATGCTACTACACCGTCCTGATATGACCTTAGATGTTGCTAGGACGTAAAACAACAACAAACAAACAAACTGTAATGCTACTAGCCCCGTGAAATATGACATATGTAATATACTGACATCTAGCAATACTTGGGTATGGATTATAAGGTGGGCTGAATATTGTCGATTTGATTGGGTGATCTGGAGGCTGAAGGGACGAAGGTGTGTGTGTGGGGGGGGGGGGGGGATAAAAAAGGGATTTCGGGGGAGGAAGTGCTACGTGGGTAGGTTTTTGTTCTCGGAGTGAATGTTTCGCTCCGTCTTATATACTCAATATCGACTTGTGGTTAAAGATGCATAACCCGATATAAGCATAACATTTTAGAAAGCAAAACACTTATCTAGATTTGAACCTGCATATCCAACTTAGATACTGGTACGCTTATTAAGTATTTGTTGTAACATAGAAGGGAAGATTAAGTCAATTTAATAGAACATGTTACTGCTGAAGAGTTTTGTCAAGCATGCCAAAATTAATTTTGCATGTTTACATTTCAAAATTCTCATAATTTAGTCATCTTAAAGAAAGGTCACTTGAAACTCAAGTTTATAGCGATCAACTGAAGATAATGATCTAAAGAAATTACAGAAATGGTCCCAACCTGTATTACTGGCAGTAGGAAGTCTGTGAGGAGGGCTATTTACTTTCTTTGGTTAAGTTTGTTGATTAAGCAGGTATTTGGTGATTTTGTTATAATGGCCGTATCTATGCTTTAAACAGATTTGTACACCGACCAAACACTAAATATGCACCACCTATTGAGATGTCTATGACCACAGTAGACTAGTCCTAGACAATGATGTGCTTGCCGCGAAGAGCCAATTTGAGTGGAGGCAGGCTTAACAGATTGTTTAAGAATTCTAACATGCTCTTGACACTCGTAGGTCTGCTTCAAAATAAGGAGATTTAATAGTAAGGCTGCACCTTCCTGTCCTGATATTATAGGTACAACTTGGCTATCTGATATGGTAGAACCATCTTAAAAAGAAGGGTCTATACTAGCACTTGGCGTTATAAACTAGCAAATTATATTGATGAACGAATGGATTTACACCCGCTGAAATGATCTTTAAAAGAATTGTTGACTTTTTGATGCAGTAAAACCTCTCTAACCGACCACCTTCACAGATCAACCACTCCCCTATATCGATCGCTTTATTTGAGTCCCAAACTATCACCCATACAATATCATCGTAACGATTTTTTTTTAAACTCCCTAAATGGACCACCTCCCTAAATGGACCATTTAAAGTCGGTCGATTTAGAGAGGTTTACTGCATTTGGAAACTTCTGCGTCATTCATGTTTCTAGTGTACAGTGGAAATTTGTGGTGTACAATGGCAGGTGAAATCTATTGTGTTTTAGCATTATTTCGAGCTGCCAGAAGAGTATGCATACCCCGGAAGTTACAGGAAGCGCATGGTGGACCTGCGCAGAGATCTCTACAATTACTGGCGCGAGGCTGATGAGGACTAAACTCTGACGTGACCACTAACTACACGAACGCCGTCGCACCAGCGTCCCTGACTGTGATGACCAACGACTACTTAAAAGAACAGCTCAAGCTGGCATGCATCTGATGGTTTTGAGTTTCTGTCATTTTCTGACATAAATATATTAGGTTCATCATTATACTTACCTTAGTTTGAAGTAACTTTGCTTTAAAATGACTAACTTTGAAGTGAAAACATGCCAAATTAATGTTGCCATGCTTCAGTAGTAACATGTTCTGCTAAATTTGGCCCTTGTATGTAACATCAAATGCTTAATAACTGTACCAGTATCTAAGTTTGATATTTAAGTTCAAATCTAGATAAGGGTTTAGCATTTGAAAATTTGATGCTTTCATCGGATTCTGCAGCTTTAGCTATTTTTAACAAATAATTATGTAGTCTCATATAAGACATTTCTTCACCTTTAATGGTTTTTGTTGTCTTAACATGGTGACCTTAGATCTTTGAAATGGCTTGCTTGCATTAGGGGTGGTTGGGAATTTCGGGTGTCTCTGTTGCGACGGTGACGTCACGAACCTCGCGGAAGAACGTGGTTCTATCCAATTAAGCGGGAAATAATCAGACATAGCATTCCACTGACCTTGTTTATGGAGGCAAATCTACATTCCAAAATACACATTTTGACTAGATTAAAATGTTCTCATCAGCTGACAAATGATAGTTTTAATTAATAGATGTTATGTCATGAATGCAGTATAGGATAGGACCACCGTCTTCCACTTAGCTCCAAATCATTGCCGGCATCTCATTCTACGTGGGGGAGCCGGCACGAGGAAGAGCTTAGAAAATGATGACGATGATAATAATTATAATAGAGCCTTGAAATTGTTAATTATAATTATAGATGTTAAATGTGCACGCAGTAATCCGTATATATTGCGAGCTTATATTTACATTGACATCACTTTCGGGCATGGATCTATAAATCATTGTGTCCTACTAGTCACCCTTTGTTGTTTTAGCATTTTATTGTTGCTGTTGTGATGAAACAAATATGACATCCTTGCAAATAGAATACTGCAACTTACGTGTTCTGAGTTTTACATACATATGTTTTTCATTTATTGCATCTTTCTGTTCTACTGCCACAACGTAAAATACTATCAACTTTTTATATGTTATGCTGGTAATAGCCTTAGAGCTGTTTGTTATCTGGTTTAATCACCAAATTGTTAACAGTGTATTGAATTAGCTGAATATTTCTGAAGATAATTGGAATGTTACGTACTACTGAGTGGACTTCGGTGTGCTGTAAATAATATATTTACAATGAGCCCTATACATACATTTAAAGCATCGCTTAATTTAATATAGCCTACTTTCAAATATTGAATAGAACAAAGTCATTCTGTATTTAAAGCCAAGCAAAAGGAACCCACAATACAAGCTGTGGCCTCAATTTTGTAAGATTTTTCATATCTCCAGGCCGTGCTAGTAATGAACAAAATAATTAAATAGATCAGATTGGGAAAATATATTCAATCAATTCAATTCTTTTATTTTAACTCTGTAAGGTATGTTTACAATAAACTGAGGCGATACAATAAATGCATACAAATTCCTTAGAGACAGAAAAGAGATGCTTATCTATCTGGTCTCCATGATGTGAATGAACAAGTGATGACAATAATAGATGAACAACATCGTGTTCGATTCAAACACAGCTGACCAATGTGGTATTAATATATAACGTTGTTATCGTCATTGCATACAAAGCAGAGTTCTTTATATAGGATTGACAAGAGAAACTGAAGCTACAAGGTTGGGATGCTCCTTTTGGAGTATCGGGAAATCTGTTCAATGTATGTTAATATGAATGTCCCATGACATGTGATGAAGTAAATACTTAATTGGAATATATAAATACGCATGTGTGTAGTGTAGGCCTACCAATCCCTGTAACTGTGACAATGTAGAAGTACTTTATTCCTCAAGTAAACATATCAATAAAACACAACTGATATATTGTAATTAGGATCCAAACAGAACAAATTGACTCTTAAATTTTCTAATTAAAAAAACGTTATGATAGTATGCTGTATATCACTTTTCAAGGAAATGCTGATTTAGCCTTGTTTTAACTTTAAATTGTATGCTACGTTGATTTGATCTTCATTGGAAATCTGGCAGTTAATGTTGATGTTTTGTGTAATCAATAGCTAACCAAGCATGACCTTATGGGTGGAATTCATAGATTCTCGTCACTATATATCACCGAGAAAAGTGTGATGGGAGGGTCTCAAAATAAAGTACCTGTTGTGTATCTAAGTTAAGTAGTCGAGGAAAGAAATATTTCTGAATGTTGAACAAATTTCAAAATAAAAGTATTGTGCAATATCCGGTGCATTGTCTCTGGCTGTTATTCCCTGTACGGATTTATATATATATATATTTTTTTTTAATAGAAAATGATAGATGTATCAGTCATTGTGCTAATGTCACACATGATGATGATGATAATAATAATGACAATCGTTTTTGGTGGTTTAATTAGTAAGCGGATAAGTGCCCCACAAAGAATTCGTGCCATGGGGATAATTAATTCTGCAAGGAGTACTTATTCCTACATCCTGTCCGGTGTTGCAGTTTCAGCGGCATCCCAGTTTGCGAGGGACATCGCTTCTGCGCATGCGTCAAAATCGAACAGAATCGTCACTAACCTTATAAATTTAATATGTTTTTGGTAATTTAAGAGATATTTGACTTTTTCTGTATGAAGATTTGCTCACGGCAATTTCTGCGGCACACCAGTTTGCCAGGGACACATCCATTCAAATGCATTGTCAATGGCCGTAAGCAAATCTCTCTCAAATTACACCACCTAGAAACAAATTGCTTGGTACAGATATAAAAAACATGTTTACCAAAAAGACTATATTAAATTGATAAGGTTGGGGTTCTGGATTTCTATTAGTTTTGAATAAAACTAACGTTTTGCACTGCGTGTACCGTCAAACTCAAGGCATTGTCAATGGTCGTGACCAATGTTCATACAGAAAATACAGAAAAAGTGAAATATCTCTAAAACCACACCTCCTAGAAACAAATCGTTTGGTACACATGTAGAAAACATCTTTACCAAAAACATTATATTAAATTTATAGGGTTAGTGACGATGCTGTTCGATTTTGATGCATGTGCAGAAGCGATGTGTCCCTCGCAAACTGGTGTGCCTCGGAAACTGCAACACCGGTGTGGCGGTTTCAGCTCACTGTCAGTTTCAGCCGTGCGCATAGACTCAAACTCAAGGCATTGTCAATGGTCGTGAGTCACTAACCTTATAAATTTAATATAATGTTCTTGGTAAAGATGTTTTCTATATGTGTACCAAGCGATTTCTTTCGAGGTGGTGTGGTTTTAGAGATATTTCACTTTTCCTGGATTTTCTGTATGAAGATTGCTCACCACATTGACAATGCCTTGAGTTTGACGGTACGCGCAGTACAAAACATTAGTTTTATTCAAAATTAATAGAAATCAAGAACCCTAACCTTATAAATTTAATATAAGCTTTTGGGTAAAGATGTTTTCTATATGTGTACCAAGCGATTTGTTAATAGGTGGTGTGGTTTTAAAGATATTTCACTTTTTCTGTATTTTCTGTAGGAAGATTGCTCATGACCATTGACAATGCCTTGAGTTTGAGTCTATGCGCACGGCTGAAACTGGCGCACGGCTGAAACCGCCACACCGGGATCCTCCTTTGTGGCGCCATCTATGGAGAATACTAGGGGGTTCCACTATCAGCCACCTGGCGTAAAAATGTAGCAGTAGGTGGTCCGTTACTGTTAAATAATAAATAATGACTTAAACCTCGTCGTAAGATCAGTTACAAATTCATGCTCATACATAGACGTATATATATTTAAATATAATATTGCTTAACAAGTTGATTAAATTATTACTTTGAAACACAATGTGTGCATTTGCGCTCATGCAAGGGCGAAAGAATTTGTGTTGTGATTCCTAAATTTAAGTCACACAACCACCACATAAAATTGAGAGCACTCGCAAGCAATTTCTAATATTTCTCGGGTTTCTACCGCATTGAAAGATTTCTGTGCATATATGTGTGTGCAAACAGAATGAACACTATTAAATCTACTTATTTTGAAGCATACCTACGAGTGTCAAGAGCGTGTGTTAGATTTCTTAAACAATCTGTTAAACCTATCTCCACTAAAATTGGCTCTTCGCGGCAAGGACCAGGGAATAAGGCTTTAGCAGACAACTGCCACTGGATCATGAGTATCAGTATGTCAAGTCGGCTTACCCGTGGAACTGTGAAACAGCATGGTAAGCACTCAACCACAACAAACAGCAAGATGAAACGAAATCACATTAAGGTAGAGTACACTGTGCCAATATTGAAAACCGAAGCTGAACTTCACCAAAGTGACTTAGCCGATTTTGAAGATCTCGATCATGATGCCACATCAAAAAAGGTCATGTGGGAGCCACTGGAATGGCGACAAGTGCTGGACAACATCTACCAAATGAGGAGTAGTAGAGACGCAGCTGTTGACACTATGGGATGTGACAGGATCACCGACGGGAATGCTGAGCCCAAGGTATATTATTGTGCCTTATAAAACTACTAAACCCATACTAGTACTACTAGTAATAGTGTTATATTATTGTAGGCCTACTGTGTAGGTATGTTGGAATTTTTTTTTAATTTGTCATATAGAAATGATACTCATGCCATTGAAAAGAGCCAAACAAATGCTTTTAAATGACACAAAGATCATGCATATTGGTCTAGTATTAAAGCGGCCAGCTATCTGCCGCGTGGAAAACAAACGAACTCGGAATAGTTCAGATTTGTGCCACAAGGTGGCTTAATGCGCCGGCGGCGGAGGCGATTTGTATATTCGGGCGTAATCGATTATTCAACTCGGGTCACTCGAGCCACTGTCGTGGCTTCTGCGCATGCGCGGATTTTCGCACCTTGTTTACTTTACATTCGTCGATTCGACACTATTAATATCGCCGCCAATGCGGCGGTAGCCTTAATAACGCTTCGAATTTAGGGTTAATTTAATGAAATTTCACGATTTGAGTATGTAATTCTGTTAAATATGATCGCATTCAATAGATTTCACAGCGGCGATTTGTATATTCGGGCGTAATCGATTATTCAACTCGGGTCACTCGAGCCACTGTCGTGGCTTCTGCGCATGCGCGGATTTTCGCACATTGTTTACTTTACATTCGTCGATTCGACACTATTAATATCGCCGCCAATGCGGCGGTAGCCTTAATAACGCTTCGAATTTAGGGTTAATTTAATGAAATTTCACGATTTGAGTATGTAATTCTGTTAAATATGATCGCATTCAATAGATTTCACAGCGGCGATTTGTATATTCGGGCGTAATCGATTATTCAACTCGGGTCACTCGAGCCACTGTCGTGGCTTCTGCGCATGCGCGGATTTTCGCACGTTGTTTACTTTACATTCATCGATTCGACACTATTAATATCGCCGCCAATGCGGCGGTAGCCTTAATAACGCTTCGAATTTAGGGTTAATTTAATGAAATTTCACGATTTGAGTATGTAATTCTGTTAAATATGATCGCATTCAATAGATTTCGGCGTAATCGGTCCCTAACACTGCTGAGAACCAGCGAATCTTGTTACTGTGTGAGCCTGTTGCCGGCACAATTTCAGCCAATCACAGCGCAGCTTTTGCATTGCAAATGGCCGCCGCCTATGGGGGCGGCCATTTTGGAGACAACCAACTGGCTTTGCAGTTCAGACTAGCAGTGCCCTGGTCCCATACTCTCCCCACACATACTTGGTTCATTTAAACATAAAAACTAAACAAGATTGTGCTTGGAGAGCATTTGTCGGAGTACGCGCAGTGTCCCAGCGAGCTATAGCTGGTCCCTTTAAGAAAGTTATGATTTTTTAAATATTTAAAATCGCATGTTTTTTTTACCTGTAATTAAACTGAAACAAAGGCAATGGTTGTGACCTTAAGCGTGCGTGCGTGTTGGTGAGCGCGTCGATGTCAACATACCTACTGCATGGGCCCTGCGCCAAAGTCGCGCAACCCATGGCACTTTCCCATTCAAAATTAACCATGTTCGACATATAGAGGGGTTGCAATAGTGTCACGAGACAACTTCCGGTGGCCATATTGGATTACATATGAAAGGCTTGGAAGGTCTTACATTGTGTTTATTTACCGATTTGTTGGTTTATTTGTCACTGCTTTGAGCAGTTTGGCCTCAAAAGTTGGTGGAAAAGGGTTTTTTGATGGAGGGGAAGTATTTTTTTAATCACGTAGCATCAGATTGTTGCTAAAGCGCAGTATGTTGACATTTTAGATGCTCTGGCAAAGGATTAGAAAGGTTCGGGCAGTACCCACTAGGTGGTGCCACATACTTCGGCGGCCATGACTATAGGTAGAGCCAATGGTGGAGGTAGTGTTCTTGCTATAAGAGAGGGGGTGCCATAGGTGGTATTAAGTGTAATCCAAGATGGCTAACCGCTGAGTGATGATAATATTTGGTATATAGTGAGAAAAGACATTAATAATTGCGTCTATATGTTTTTTATTTACGTCCAAAGTGATTTTGAACCGATTTGAGCATGCGAAAAGTAGGGCAAATGTTTGAAAGCATGTCACAAACGAACGAATCAGCAGAAATGCAAAATTCGAAAATATGACATTCAGAAAGGTTTCCTTTATATGTGGTAATAATGATTCCCCGATCCCCCCAACTGTTAGCCTATGAGAAGCGATTTGGGTAGAGATATTGAGAACCATTCGCGCACTCCCGATCACAGCGATCGGGGACAACATGGCGGCCGCGCAGTGCATCGATGTCAACATACCTATAGTGTGTCTGTGTTTTATCGTATAGAGGGGGTGTAATGACGTCACAAGACAACTTTCGGTGGCCATATTGGATGACATACAGAAGGCTTGCAGCTGCCTACACTGTGCATATTTACTGATTTGTTGGTTTATCTGTCATTGTTTTGAGCAGTTTGGCCTCAGAACTTACAGAAGTTGTTGCTAAAGTGCTGTTAGTAAACACATTGCCAATGTCATTGGATGTAAACTGCTCAGTACCTCCCATAACACAAGAAATCTCTTGTTTTACTGCATCTGCATGCATTCACAACTTGGCTAGGGAGGGTGCTCGTAATCCAAGATGGCAGTAAAGTAATAGACTACATCACGGTTCCGACTGCGCATGCGCTGAAAACGGCGATGGGAGCAAAGCAAAGGCGTACGGCCATTGAGTTTGCCGATACGCGTAGGGAAAAACTGGCATTTTATTCAAAATAAAAAGAAATACATAACAATTTGGCACAAACATGGACGAAAGGATGCAATATAATAATATAATGAATATGTTTAAGATACAACTCTCCATAATTAAGCATTTTGAGCTAAGAAACATACAATTTCAGTCACTTTACAGGCTGGTGTTTACATCACCATTGATTAGTCAGAAGTAATTTTTGTTCTAAATATTAATGTGTCAACAAAAACTTGTTTCAAAGAAATATATAACCGATATCTGATTAACCCTACTCATTTTTCTATTTCTACATATGTCATTAACCATAGAATATAAATAAAAACATGAATAAAATAAATAAAACTGACTCTGCCTATGGCTCTAACACTAGTCTGAGTGCCTAGATTTGTCTAAATCTAAATGCACATGGCATAAGATGTGCTGATTATATTGATGTAAATGCAATGCTGGATAAAAGATTAATATCTTAATTTATTATATATATTTTTTTAGTTGGTATTCTGTAGTCCCGTTCACACACAGAACTTTAGGCCGAACTAGATAAGGTGAACTAGAGGAGGCAAACACATGCAGTACTTGGGGCGGTTTAAGGCGGAAATCAATATCTGCGCATGAGCGAGTCCATACTAACCAGCACCAGTTTCGCTTAATCGACGTCGCCACGAGAGAGTGTGGGTTCGACCTAAATATGTATGGACTGAATCGTATTGTTTTGGAACGATAAAAACTTCTGCTGGCCAGTGAAAACCTAAAAATATATCATGAAAAAAATATCTGTACACCTCTAGCCGGTTCATAGACCAAATTATATTATATAGTGTGACGTGCTTAATCCGCTTCAAGTAAACCGCTACCGTCCACACAAGCAAGGTGGGCCGACTTAAGCTAGTTTGCTTCATCTATACTACCTCGAGAGGTGGTTTACTTGAAGCAAACTTGGTGAATCGGCTCATGCCTAAGTCGCCCCAACATCACGTCCACACGACCAATTTGAGTCGAACTAAAGGAGGCGAACTAGTTAAGCCGACTTAACTCCCCAGTGTGAACGGGGCTTATGTTTCAAACAAGAGCTGAGATGAGCTGAAACTAGCACATTTCATAGCTGCACCCAGTGTATTAGCATGTGCCATGTGCTTCTCGCTGCTTTGTTTTGCTCTGACGCATCCCACAATGCACCGTGCCGTTGGAACCGTGATGTAGTCTATAGAGGGGGTGTAATGACATCACGAGACAACTTCCGGTGGCCATATTGGATTACATATGAAAGGCTTGCAACTGCTTACATTGTGTTTATTTCCCGATTTGTTGGTTTATTTGTGACTGTTTTGAGCAGTTTGGCCTCAAAAGTTCGGGGGAAAATGTTTTTTGTTGGAGGGGAAGCATTTTTTTATCATGTAGCCTCACATCAATCTATGCTAAAGCGCAGTATGTTGACACTTTGGATGCTCTGTCAAAGAGTTAGAACGGTTTGGGCAGTACCCGCTGGGTGGCGCCACAAACTTTGGCAGTCGCCAAATAGGTCAGCCCGGCGGTGTCCAGTGTTCTTGGTATAAGACAGGGGGTGCCATAGGTGGTATTAAGTGTAATCCAAGATGGCTAACCGCTGAGTGTTGACGTCACGTCCACTCCCTCTAGTATAATGCATGTGGCTATTATGCGAAATACAACAAATTAAAAAACTTGTTTAGCGTCCACACATTACCATTTTTCCAGATCGGGCGGGAGGTTTTAAATTTTTTAAATATAGAATGGCAGTGTACAGGAAAAAGAAAGCTAACCATGCACATGGTATTCATGGTCGGAGGCATGATAGGAAGGTAGAGAAGGTCATAGACACTTTCTATCTAGACATTGAACAAGAAAACATTAAAATTACTCTAAAATCTGATTCAACTGAAAGCTCAACTAGGCCTACATGTGTTTACCATGACAGTGTATTAAAAATGTCTAAGCAGAACAGAACTTGTTTTTATTTTACTTTGTACCATTTCAGGTGTTTTTTTTTTTTAGTCCTGAGCAAGATTGGAGAACAGGGTGTGAAGAGCAGTAGGTCAGCGCTCAACCCTTAGTCAAGCAGGGATGAAAGATCTCCGCGATTTCGCGGATTTCCGGGATTTTTCCTGTAGCTATAAGTGTATACTAATACTTTGCGCCCATCCTGATATTACCTTAGATGTTGCCAGGATGTAAAACTCCAACAACCAACCAACCAATGCGTTCTTTCAAGCTGCAGCACCATCAGTGTATACCAATATGTATGAAACCCGACTTCCTGGAATTTTCAGGGATTCCCTGACAATGCTAAGCCTATGGGAGAATATCAGCATTTCCGCTTTTTTTCCCGGAGACCACTTTCATCCCTGGTCAAGAGGTGGGAGGGTGGGGAAGCGAAGTGTACAACAGGAGCCACAGGGGGGGGGGGGGGGGGGGGGGGCCAGAATGAGGAAAGGAGAGTGACAGTGCCCGAGTAAAGCTAAGAATAGAACAGCCTCGTTTGCAAATTACCCCTGTTAGCCTCGGACCAACATGGTCAATTGCTTTGAACTTGTATTTTCACAGGTGTTTCGGTACCAGTCTCTGTTGAGCCTTATGTTGTCCAGTCAGACACGTGACCAGGTGACGTCAGCAGCCATGATGAAACTCCGCACACATGGCTGTAACCCAGACACCATTCTGGCCACATCTGATGCGCTCCTGGGACAGCTCATTTACCCTGTTGGTTTCTGGAAGGTTAGTGATAATATCAATATAAATTATAATGTAATTTTTCCCTCTTCCAATTTCTTTGTTTCCTCTTATTTATTTTTGCATTCCCTTTAAAAAAGAAAATTCCTATAGGTCCCCATGGTTGGATCAATAAACTAATGGGGTGTTATATGTATATCGAACACTGAATGTACAGCGCTTAGTAAAAATGAAGAATTATCATTCCAGACTAAGTTTCAGTTTATTTTATATTCCCATTTAAAAAATTCATATCTTAAATGTTAAATTGCTCGAATGTCACGATAGTTGGATGAATAAACTAGTGGTGTGTCATGTTTATATCAAACACTAAAGGTAAAGTGCATGGTAATAATGAAGAATTACCATTTCAGACCAAGGTTCAGTATATCAAACGAACAACGCAGATCCTGAAGGACGAGTATAACGGCGACATCCCCAATACCATAAAGGATCTCTGCAAACTACCAGGTAAAATCTAGCTATATTTACCATGTAGGGTAATGTTTTGATATTAATATGACAAGCATGGCTGTCGTGCTAGAAAATTGCATTTAGCAAAATTTCTACCTAATCAATATTTATTTCAACACCATCTTTATACTTTCCCATGCATAGACAACATACGTTTCCTTAGTTATAGATAAGTAATCTTTCAAATTGTCTTTAATCAGCGATTACCTTCAACAAGGTCCTAAAGAGCGAACCAGACGGGTTGGCCCTTATGAGTTGAGCATCAGTCTCCTGTTTTGGTAGATCGTGGGATCCAAACTCATGGGTTCGAACCCTGGTCGAGTCAAACCAATTACTTGAAAATTGATACTTGTTGCTTCCTAGCCAGGCACTTGGCATTATTAGGATATGGCGAGGGCTAGTTTGCTCGGTGTCATGATAATGTGACTGAGTGGGACATCAGGTCATTGTCTCCCAGTGGGGCAGCACTATAAAGTAGCCATGAGTGCGCACTGTCACAAGTCGGTACCTGTCCTGATATGACCATAGATGTTGCTAGGACGTAAAACAACAAAAACAACGAACAAACAGTTCCTGCTGTGATACATATTTGAACATTATTTATATGTAGATAATGTATATTTGAACATTATTTATATGTAGATAATGTATATTTGAACATTATTTATATGTAGATAATGTATCAATCAATCAGTAGTTCCGTCCTCTAGTCGAGGGTTGGATGCAATGGTTCTCCACTTGTCCCGATGGTGTGCTGTTCTGATAGACTGTGAATAATTCAAGCCTGTCCACTGTGAAATATTTGTAAACCATGATGTTCTTGGTCTCCCTCTCCCTCTGCTGCCATTCACCTTCCCTTCCAACAATGTACGGTATATTGAACTCTGACGAATGATGATGATGATGATGACGATAAATGATGTGGCCAAAATAAATAAGTTTCTTATGTATATTTGAACATTATTTATATGTAGATAAGTTTAAGATGTCTATTTTACACAAATTAATTCTGTGGATTGTGTTGTCCTCAGGGGTAGGGCCGAAGATGGCACACCTCACAATGAAGAGTGCATGGAATGAGATGACTGGTATCGGAGTGGACACCCATGTTCACCGGATCACAAACCGGCTCGGCTGGTTCCGTAAGCCGACCAAGACCCCGGAGAACACTAGAGTCGCCCTTGAGGCATGGCTGCCACGGTAGGTTCAGTTCCACCACCAACTTGTCTACTACTAATTTCGAAGGTTATAAGCCCGTATCAGGATATCTACGGCACCTCCTATTTTTCAGACAACTCCGGACGCGGTGGCTGAATCAGTGAGAGCGCAGGCTTCCCGTAAGGTCCGACATTTGAATCTTAGCCGAGTCAAGCCAATTACTTAAAAAGTTTATACCTACTGCTACCTAGCCTGGCGCTCGGCATTACTAATATATGGCAAGGATGGTTAGCTTAGTCTATAAAATGCCATAATACTATGCTGGTCCAAATTTCAGAACGTGGACGGTTAGCCCGTCTCAGCTAGCGTACTCGTGCACTCTAGAACATATTCCTTCCACTCTGGAGCAACAGTCGGGGCTGAATTCTATATAGTAATATGTGCGTTCAATGTATGGAACTCCCAACATCTCCTGACCAGCCACTGCAGGGACAAATATTTTTGCGCCTGTCTTGACATGTTCTTGCCGTTGTGAAACCTCTATTTTCTCCCCGAGAGAGTGCCGCTGGTAACTTGCAAAAGCCAGCAGCACTTCAACACTTTTGCAGGCAGCTTTCATGAAATGTACAACCGTACAATGGAGAGCGGCAGTCAAGTAATGAAAGCAGTCTTTGTCGCATCGCGACCGACAGCATGATGATGATGATGAATACGTGCGTTTAAATTTGTGTAGAACCTCTATGTTAAACTTGCAGCTGCATAGTCTGATGGTTTTGAGTTTTATCTTATTTGGGTGGGGGGGGAAATATATTAGGTTGATCGTTTTAATCCATCTTACTTTAGTTTGAAATAACTTATTTTAATTGGCAAAGTATGGTGATAATTAAAATGCAAAGTAGATTTGTGTGTGTATGTCAAAGCTCCGACACCATGGGCTTCAGCAGTAATAGGTTTAATTAAATTGACTTAGTAAAAGCAAAAAATGCTTAGTAAAAGCACTAGTACCTAAGTTAGATATGTGGAATCAAATCTAGATAACTGACATGGTTTCGAAAATGTGATGCTGTCATTGGACTATGCATGAACTGTATTGACTCATGAATTTATGTTATAAATTCAAATAACACTTTTTGTAAAGCATGTGGAATATCTATTTAACAACAGCAATAAATCTATATTGAGAACATGTCAAGCAGTTTTCAGTTATTTCTACTATGCGTGTTTTATCAATCTTTTATTATTATTATTATTATACTTTTTTTCACAGGGAACATTGGAATGACATAAATTTGCTTCTGGTTGGCTTTGGCCAACAGACCTGTCAGGGAGTATATCCCAAGTGTAGCACTTGTCTCAACCGCAGCCTGTGTCCAACTGGTCGGAAAAACACTCGAGGGATCAAGATGGAGCCAAAGTCAGAGTCCTCTAGCGAACAAGATGAGCTGAAATCAGAGGCTTGCCCACCACCTCCAACACATGTAGTCATCAAGGAAGAGCTGAGTGTATCCGAACCAGTTAGGATAAAAATAGAACCTGGTATACTGCTAACAAAGTCTGTGAGTGCACCAGTGATAATACCAGTTGTGGTAAAGACCGAACCCCACAGTTCAGTGGTGGATCAAGAAAGCAATGTCCAACCATGTCAGGTCAGAAACTTGCGCAGTCTCCAACGATTCAAACGGGAGCCTACAAATAAGGCAAGGTTAAAAGTGAAGCATTAGATAGTTTTATTTGCTATATCGAAACATCGGGTTGCAAACCCAGATTCTCTCGTCAGATCACCAAAGTTAATTAACGTTACTTCAAAGTAAGGTAAGATAGGTTACAACAGTCGACTTAATAGAGAAAATGACAGAAACCCCAAACCACCAGACTATGCAAGTTTAAGCAACATTGAGCCATATCAGTATTTGAATGGGTGACCATATAAGAACATGAAGTGCTGTAGATATCCTGGTTTAGGCTTACAGCCTACCAAGTCAGAATTGTATCAGTTTTGGTGTCTGTATAAGATTAGTCGACTTTGAGTGGCATGATAACTCGACTCTCTTTTCTCTCGCTGATATTTTAGCATTAGTTGTACTAGTTAATGTTTAAGATGTTTGGTTTCCCGTTTTATTTTTTTTACATATTAAAACTCCCATGAAGAGAAAATGATCCTAAGAAAGCAATATTTGCGTTATTCGTATTAGGGAACGGTATGCAAACGATTTTTATTATATTGTACTGTTAACTGAAAAAAAATACTATTAATTTTTTATTAACTTTGACAACAAATTTATCCATACTATGGCAATTATACACTACTAACAACATACTAAGCGAAAAAGATCTCAGCTAGATGTAATTTTAAGAACTGCTCGATGTACTATGTATTAACTACTAACAGCAGACTATTCTGAATGTAGACATTTTTTAGATGACTACACTAGATTTTTATTATCTACCTTACTTTAGTTTGAAGTAACTTTTATTATAAATGTTTAATTCTGGAGATATTTAAAGCGAAAACGTGTAATTAATTTCGGGATGTCCATTGAAATTGTAAAAACATAGGCACAGGTTCTATTAAATTGACTTAGTCACGAAATTAGTGTTTCTTTCTATACCGCAATAAATGTTTAAATGAGTGCACCAATATCTAAGTTGAATATGTCAGATCAAATCTATATATAGTGTTTTGGTATCGATAAATTTCACTGAGCTATGCAACTTTAATGGTGATACACAATTCCAAAACATACTGAAAGGCTCTGTTGGTTGCAGTAAGAATAAACCAACTACCCATTTCCGTATTATTCATGGGTGAACAATTTCTGCGATTTCATGGATTTCTGGTAAATCTGTGATTTGTGTCGTTTCTGAACTATCTCGAATGTAAAACTCCAATAAACAAGCAATCCAATCGTATGTTTTTTGTCTCCATCTATTACCTAACATTAACGCGGTGAAATTTATTTTCCTGTATATTTGTTTGTTATGTAAAGCACCTGAGAACGGCTTGCTGGATCGGGCGCTATATAAATGTATTATTATTATTATTAACATAAAATTCTTGATACACTTGAAGTGTTTAACTATGCCTCAGGCTTGCGATGGCCAGCTGCCGTTAGGCTTCCCTTATCTTGAATGGAGGTGAATTTCTGAGGAAATGTGAATATTCTCCCATAGGCATAGCGCTGTTAGAGAATCACAGGAAAATGTCATAAGTCAGTTTTTATCCAGTACTCTCCAATCACTGTCTGAGCTCCACTCCTCTGATGAGTCAGTACAGACTCCCTGGAGAGCATTCAACTGTCCTTATTGCGACTGTATTATCGCCAACACTACCATTGATCTCCATCCTCTTCCCCCCCTCCGTCTGTAATCACTTATTGTGAAATTTTTATATTGAAGAATAAGTCAATACTTACAAAGATACTTCGTTTACTGAGATAAACAAGCACACTCCGAACCAAATAAACATTTGTTTATTTTATATCTATATAATAGAGAAGGTGTATGTAACCTCCCTGCGAAGTTGAGCAATCATATACAGCTTTTGGGCGATAGAGACCCGGTTTCTTAATGCTAATACATGAAATCCACAGCAATAAACAAGTAGTTCAATTTACGCAGATGCCCGTTATAGGTTGAGGAGACAATTAACTTTACACAATGAATAAATACATATAGAAATTAAGTTTAACTTAAGTTCAAAACACTACTGTTAAGTTGAAAACACTATCCCTACGTATGCTCAAAAGACTACCCAAGTTCAAAACACTATCATTAGCTACTCCAAACAGGCTGCCGTCAGTGACTGGGCAGTGACCTGGCAGGAGTTGGCCATGAATTCCCATGTTTTTTGTGTGGCAGTGATTGGTGTGTTAAACAGGTACTAAAATTATCTAACGTTGGCAGAAAAGAAGACAGTTTGAGCCTCATTTTGAGACCAAACATGTTGAGATACATGTGATAGAAGTGAGGCAAAATTCTAAAGGAAAAGTTGAAGACAAGATTTCACTATGACAAAGACAAAAATTCCAGGTTCAACACCTGTCAAATTGAAGAGCAAGCTTTTTTCTATTAAATCAGCATAACAAATAGTCAATTCATTCATGGCACACAAATCAATAAGCTGAAGAAGTGAGACCGATTTGGCAACCGGCGAGCTGAAAACACTATTTCAAATGCTCCAGAGTGGATGATGTTGCTGTAACTGATTTCTACTACATAGTAATGTTCTGTTTGTGAGCAGTGAATGCTGTGTTTGTCATGTGGAGTGTATTGAAGACATTGTGAAGGCATATAACTGAATTCCATGTGTCATGAATGGTAGTTGGAACACAATTTTAGTTGTCTAAATTTTTATAGTACAAGCAAATTATAGATACAGTTCTGCTGATTCTAGTGATACTAAGTATCATTTTTTGTTTGTTTGTTGTTGTTGATGCTGTGTTTATACTGTCCATAGCATGTAAGCTCGGGTGCTCCTTTCATTAGTTTTTTGGTTTTATTTTTTTGTTCTACTACTACTTATGAACTAGCCTACTCTACATCTATAGGCTTGTACATAGTTTGTAGCCGTTTGTTATCTACTGAGGGTGGTCCAGCCCAGTTTATGGGCCGTGACCTATCACATGCCCTTCTGGGGTTTTGCCCCAGGGTGTTTTCAGGGTCTCCCTTTTTTACATATATATTTTTGTATTTTTTCAGATTGGGAATCTCTGTTTTTGATGGTTTGTGGTTGTTTGTTATCTACTGAGGGTGATCCAGGTTTCTCCCTTGGGGCAGCTCCCTTTTTTACAGAGATATTTTTTGTATGTGTTTAGATCAGGGATCTGTCTTTCTTTTACTGAATGGGCGTTCCAAGCCTTAGCAGCCATTTCTAATGTGCTCCTTTCATTGGCCTTTATGCGGCTCCTTATTTGTTTTATTAGTGGTGCATTGTTTATTTGTGTATGTCGGGTTGGTTGCTTTTGGTATTTCCTATCGCGACTGTACCCAAATGCGAGTGTTTTGAGGTGTACTAGTCGTCTATTTTCTTTAAGCAATTTTGCTTTGGTTTGAATGTGCAGCTCATAGGTGGGGTGCATTCTGTCCACATTGAGACATATTTTTAATGCTTTATTTTGTAGGATTTGCAGCTTGTTGAGCAGTTCTTGCTTTGCTCTCATGTATATTGTGTCTCCGTAGTCAAAGTACGAGTGTACCATTCTTTTGAAGACCTTTATTGACATTTCTTGTGTCATGAATTTTCTCCGGCTAATAGCGTTGAATCACCCAGGGTAATCTAGGCTTCTTGGGCAGTAATTGTACCCTGTTAAAAGATTGCGCAAATTCAGGGGAGGGAATAAACAAACTTACAGAGGCATTACTAGTAGGTGCATGTGAGGCAGTCTTTTTGTTGAAGAACTTGCACTTCTTAAGGAAGTCCTGTTCTTTAGGTGGAAGCACAAGCTTGAATTTACATAATATGTGTGCCACACGCAAATATGCACATAGCATTCAGGTAAAAGACCCATGTGTGGCAGAAAACCCACAGTCCTTACCCCACTTCCATAGGTCGCATGCCTTCCCATCACTTTCCTTATAATATTCCTTCCTAGGGTTTATAGGAGAAGAGGCGTGTCTATATCTATATTGAGAACATGTCAAGCAGCTTTCTGTTATTTGTACTATATGTGTTTATAAATCTTTTATTATTATCATTTTTTTTCCACAGGAAACATTGGGATGATGTAGGTCTGCTTCTGGTTGGCTTTGGCCAACAGATCTGTCAGGCAGTATATCCCAGGTGTAGCACTTGTCTCAACCGCAGCCTGTGTCCAACTGGTCAGAAAAACACTCGAGGGATCAAGATGGAGCCAAAGTCAGAGTCCCCTAGCAAACAAGATGAGCTGAAAACAGAGGCTTGTCCACCACCACCTCCAACACAGGTAGTCATCAAGGAAGAGCCGAGCGCAGCCAAACCAGTTAGGATAAAGGTAGAACCTGGTATACCAGCGATAGGACCAGTTGTGGTAAAGACCGAACCCCACAATTCAGAGGTGTATCAGGAAAGCAATGTCCAACCATGTGAGGTCAGAAACTTGCGCAGTCTCCAAAGATTCAAAACGGGAGCCCACAAATAAGGCAAGATTAAAAGTGAAGCATTAGATGGTTATATTTGTTGCAAACACAGGTTCTCTCATCAGATCACCAAAGTTAATTATATTTACTTCACAGTAACGTAACGTAGATTACAATGGTCGACCTAATATAATATATATATAATAATTCTTACGTATGCAGTGATAGAGAGACATGTATGCGATTTGAGTTGGTGGTACAAAACCCCAACTCCTTTATTGGAAAAAAACTTCCGAGCGAGTAGCGTGTAACGCCCCGCGCAGGGGGCCGACGAGGGGGAGCCGGACCCCTCCACCCCATGAGTGGGGGTAGGCGGGGAGGGACTCCAGAGCTTATACATGCGATAATGGGATTATCACTATCCAATAATTCTTACGTATGCAGTGATAGAGAGAGAGGTATGCGATTTGAGTTGGCAGTACAAGACCCAAACAGAACCCAACTCAAAGTAGATCAGAAAATGGCCCGATCCCAACGGGAGGCTAAGCCGGGGTGCCAACAACTGCTAGCAAGTTGGCAACCCGGAGATTGTCTGCGATGCGTTCCTGCAATGGAACGCGGAGGTAGAGATATACACAGTCACTGGCCCAGTCGCCCTGAGTCTTGATCTCCTGAATGGAGCTGCCAGCCATGAGGAGGTAGGTCGCCCCAATAGTGGGGTGCCCGGGCACTCAGTCATTTCAAATTGATGCAAAAGTTTCGTTTTCAGTACCAATTTGAAGGTAAGGGTCTATAGAACCATTTTGGTTCGAGTGTCAAACTCTCAGATTAAAAAAAAAAAAATGGCCGCCAAAAACCAAGTTGGCTGCCTATTTCAAGCTTTTTTTTCGCATTACGCCTCATAACTTTTGTACTATTGAACCTAGAATGATGATTTTGGTCTCTATACCTAGGTTTGCATGTATGAGTAATTGAATAAAAATAAAATAAACATGATTGGAGCATATCTTCTCTTATATTGAGTCCTACTTCCGAGTAACTGCTTAGTCAATTGCTTGAAAAACTCCTTGAACAATACATTTAATAAGAAAATGGCTAACAAATTAACCAAATTAACCTATATACATCATGTTAGTATCAGCTTCCTCATGGTTGCATTGATCCATTGGTGGACTGTTTCCAACATGGTGGACTTGATCACCTGCAGTGATGTAGACATTCTTGTCATCTGGGAAATGTTCTTCTGTTATCTTTTTTGACAGGGATGAGAACAGTTCCTTCTTGTTATCAACGTTCGCCAGAAAATTCTGCCAATTGCCTGGGATTTTGGCAGTACCAGATATGCGTTGTTGGATGCCTGTTCCTCGTTTTTCCCTTGTGCCTCCTTTGATTGTCAGTGCACGATACTGGTCCCAGACAATATCTACTCTTGTCGATCGCTTCAAGTCGTGGCAAATTCTTGGGCAGAATACCTTGTCGAAATATGAATCAAAGGTCTTGCCTTGGACAGTTGTACCAGGAAGTGTGTGTATCAGTACTCCACCATCAATAATAATGAAGTCGTAAACATCTGGCGCTACTAGCTCCTCATCGACAGAAATGGTGCTACTTGTACAGGCTTCTGTGATATATACCAACAAATCTGACTTGGTACAAGAGTTGAGGGACCCTTCGGATGACAATGCAGGTGGGTATGGGGAAGATTCGTGACGAAAAAACTCCTCCAAATCCCCCCTCCCCCCCCCCCGCGGCTGTCTAGTACAAGAAAAGCTTGCCCATATAGCTCTGCATGACGTTTGAAATGCTGCATTTTCAGCTTAATTGCTGACTTCTTTTGTGTTTTCTTCTCATGGAACAACAGTAAGTTGTTTCGCTTGATAGGTGCTGTCAGAGGTGTGTCATTTGAGTCAAGCACACTGTCTGAAGTTGTTGTACTGCTCTTGTCCTATACACTCGACTTTATGTACAGATACGGCAGCAGCGGCAGACTCACACACCTTGTCTAATGTAACCAGGTCTCCACTGTGCTCCTCAAAAGGATTCCCATTGCTCAGCAACACCTCCATCAGGTCTTTGGCATGGCGTAGAAATCGTTGCTGAGATGCATATCCTTCCTCATGATGAGGGAGTTCTTCATCATCATCGTTATCGTTTGCACCAGTAAACTCCTCAACGACACGGCTGATTTCCGGCCCAGTCACGATCCAGCGTTCCAGCATGTCCGGGTTCTCTGTGAGACCGATAATGCCACCAACTCCTTTCACCCTTTTGTTGGCTTGCTCGTGTGCTCGTGTGCTTGATCAATGGGTAAGGATGAGAAACAGTGATTGCTTCGAGTTATTGTCCAGTGTCCCTTCTAAAACTGTACTTGGATGCTATCTGGTAGAACTTCCAGGTCTCGGATAAAGATTGGAATCCACCTGGCATAATTCTGGTGATCGAGAGCAAAGAACAGAGGCACAAGCTTCCACAGGGTAGTGACCATGAGTTCTAACTTCCGTTCCCGATGTGCCCGGATGAACATGAATATGATCTGTTGGTACTTGTGTACGAGTAGCCAGAATTTTAATGTTGGACTCTGTTCAGAAGCTACCCAATCCTCAAGAGCCATATCGGTCCCACTGTCTTCGTAGGCTCGCTTCAGAAGGCTGTCGAGTACCATAACAGTAACTTGATGGGCATATCTTGTTCTCATTACATTGGATGCTTTCAGAAAAGCTGTGGCTGCTGCTTCTGTCTTCACTAGCCCAGCTTTTTTCAGGGTTTCAGGCCATCCAGACCCACGCAGAAGATCTCCCATGGTGCTCCACAAAGCCATTTCAATGTGGAGCCCACCTAGCATAACCAGAAACTTGTCTTCCCCGAAGATGTCAGGGAAGGTCCACTGCATTTTTTTTTGCTAGGTCATAGAGTGGTTGGTCCACTACCAACACAGGGACTTGGTGTGGGTTGAAGTGCTCAGTTGTTTTTTTCACCAGTTCCATTCCATGCATGTCGAATCATTTCTGGAGTGGCGGCTTTTTCATGGAAAAGTGGCAGGAGGGCTTCAATGCCTTTTTCTGGTTGTCCAACAGTATCTGATCGAGCAGCATGGTATGAAGACCACATCGCTGGAGTGCGTTTTTCTGTATCAGAATCCACATATAGGGTGTCATGTACTGCAGTCATCCATGCCTGGTCGTGCTGTTTCTCCTCATCGAATGAACTTGTTGCCACTGGTTGCACATCTTTTACCGGAGGTTGGGTGACAAGATTTCGGCCCACAGGTGGTACAAATGTATACGAACGAGGCAGGATGGGTTCACTGCTGCGTGCTCCTCTTTGCTGTGCGTTGATTCGTAGACATTCTTGGTCCAACCCAGGCGTCTCTGATGAAGGAAACTGAAATATTGAAATACCAGTTCCATGGAAGGATGAGCTTGCAGTGCGTGATGTGGGATTGTGATCCAAGTTATCCAGGGCTGCAACTGTGAAAATGTGGTGATGCAAATTTGTAGGACAGACTATATCAGCATTGTTCCTTGTATTATCTGCAATAGCCTGTGCAAATCTAGTTTCAATGCTGAGGACTTTCTTATATGACACACTCAGAGCATATTTATGTAGTAGTACTACCAGCTTCTTGCTTCTTGTTTCGGAATGCAATTTGAGGGCCAGGAACACTGCCAGTGGAGGCTCACAATTCAAGTTCGTTGAAAGAGAAGTTATATTTAGCATGGCCAACTGACTCACAGAGAGGATCTTCCTGGATTTCTCTTGTTCTGGCGATGATTTGGGTCCTGCGAGTAGTTGACGGAAGAAATACTTTATACGTTGTGGAACAGATGATTCTTCGCAACCATTGGGAAATGAACCATCAAACTTGAATGTAGTGTCATGATCAAAAACAGCTTTACGGAGAATCGATGCTGCCATTAGTAATGTACGTGCTTCCTCATCTGGTGTTTGAGTTGCATCTGATATGATCCTTCTAGCTGTCTTCGAACAAACGATGAAAACTCGGTCTCGGATACCTTTCTCCTCTGTCAAATTCGGGAAGTGTTCCAGGACTCTATCCTTTAGGTGTGTCCCGTTCACAGTCTTCTGGATTCCATGTTGTTCTAATCTCTCGGTCATCATATCTGTCAGATCTTGCAATGCAAAAATTCTACGACCTCCAGTGACTTCTTCCTTTATAAATTGGAGCAATTCATTTTCTGTTGCGGCCTCAAGACTTTCGCTAGCTCTGTCTTGTTTACAAATCGCATCGTAACGGCGATTGAACCCTGTGTAGCAATTCTGATGGTACTTGGCTTCAATGGCGACCAGATCGCCTTCAGCAAGGAGTGCCACCATACGCTCTTCCCCCAGCACGACTGCCTTATCATGTATCTGTTGGGTGAGTTTAACCTTCTGGAAAGAATGGTCTGCTTCATTTGTTTCATCACCACAGAAGATACACAGATTACGATTAACAGCTGCATTACTCTGCCGGGATCTTTTTCTTACAGGAGTCAATCCTTCATTATGACTTTTTTTTGCATGGTCAAGTGCTGATGCCCTGTAAAGTTGACCTCAAGATTTATGCCAGGATGCATGATTCTTCTGCATGGATTCTTCATCTGGAAGTTCTATGTCTGGGTGGGGAGCAGCACCAATTGCGCTGAACTGACTTGCGAGCCTGGTGATTTCTCTGTAGGCTTCCTCTCTATGACTGGCGACTGGATTCGCAAGAGGACAAACAAGCACTTCCTCAGTTTGCTTTTGGCACAAAATACACAACTGCCATATCGTTGCCCCAGCCATCTCAGAAACAACCTGGAAAGACACCCAGAAAAGATACCCCATTTGTATCGTCACATTTTGTATTTATTGTCTCATTGGTATGAAATACCATATAAGATATATTCCAATCATGTTTATTTTATTTTTATTCAATTACTCATACATGAAAACCCATATATAGACACCAAAATCATCATTCTAGGTTCCATACGACAAAAGTTATGAGGCGTAATGCAAAAAAAAAACGAAATTGGCAGCGATCTTTGATTTTGGCAGCCATTTTGAATTTTTTTATCTGAGAGCTTGACACTCGAACCAAAATTGTTCTATAGACCCTTATCATCAAATTGGTACTGAAAACGAAACTTTTGCATCAATTTGAAATGAAAAGAGAAAAATACCCATGCATGGCCCCCCACTACAACCCTCCTAAGAGAATGGCTGGAGAAATTGGCGGGGTCGAGGCCTGAGATGCGGCAGAGGTGTATAAGCACCGCCGAATAGTTTGAATACTCCAGTGGAGTAGAACCGGAACCACTAGGGGTCCGGAAGGCCTGATCATGAGGCCGGGCCGGTAGTTTGGCAAAGTGCAGCTCAACAGCCCTGACTGCACAGAGCAGGGGATGGGAGACCCTGGCAATGGGAATCTCCAGGGTCCTTTCGGCAAATTGTATTGTTTTTGACTTTTTCACCCTGAAGGACATGCCCCAGGGGTGGAAGGTGAAGTCCTCCCTTAGCAGAGTCACTTTTTGGCGCATGCGCACATCCTACATCCTACAGACTCAGGTTGAATAAACGAATATGCTTCTCCACGCTCGGGATGCAAAAAAATGGTGGCTTAATCGAAAATATTTTTAGTTTTTTTAATAACCGATATAACTATAGCAAAATAGGATTTAAAGTATTTTATGATTGCATAGTTTAGTTTCCATTTCATTAATCTGGGTTATTAAAAAAAAAAACATGTAGGACTGCTACTGGTAGCTGTTTTCCTACAGGACGGTACCAGTGCAAATGTGAAGTCATCATTCCTAGCCACCCCCAGCCAAGACATGGGTTACTGGGGTCGGGACTTTTTGCACACAGCACTTGTTTTGTCAACTCCACTCGCTGTGTTCGATTTGAAATTCTAGCAACAGTCGCTCAGGCCGTGTTAATCGAATACGGTCTTAGGGTTGTGGGCCTGTCAGTTGATCTGTGCTATCGTCACTCATCCTGGTTAAGTCATCACTACTAACATTATGGGACGGAAGTGGGGAATTGACGTTAGTTGTAAATTGTTTTGTTATATCAACCATACACCCAAATAAATTGTAAGGAAACCTAAATTGTGACTGAATGTTGACATGTTTTTCCTCTTCTAATGACGTACTCACGATTCTGTACACAAGTAGAATTGTGTAAGTGTCGGTTCTCTATTTCAACAATACTATAGCTTCATAAGTTTGTATATATGGACCACTATTATAGTGCTTTTAATTTAAGACAGAGGTGTTCAATAGTGTATACAGAGTATTAGATGCCGATTTGCCCATATATAGACGATTCAAAACCTATTTTGGATTCAACAAAGTGGGCAATGGATCCCCTTTTCAATTTCCCAGTGTGATCCCTTAATGTGTGATGGGGCCCCTTTGCTGGCCGCCCGGAACTTAACCCTCAAGCGGTAGACCTCCCAAGCAAGCAAAAGGTCACACTAGGCGCTCGCAGTAGATGGCAGCCCTGTCATGGCGCTGCCCGGCGGCTACCGTACTGCCACCTAACGCAGTAAACTGCAACGGTGACGGAGCGGTCCTTACTGCCACCATATGGTAGTGGAGCTCGTCTGGACTACTAGATATGTATATTTAGTCTACGCCCCCTCGCTCCACATACTAAATTATTTGATTAATGAATAATAAATCATCAGGTGCTGCCGTTCTATCCCTTCAAATCATTATTTTTAATGTAAATAAACTTTTATATTTATTACAGTGCTTATAGAATATCATCCCTCCCCGCTCCTGCATATTAAATTATTTGACTAGTGAATGATAAAATACAAATGTCCACCCGTTATATGCCTTCAAATTTTTTTTTGACCCACACATTTTTTTTATTACATAGGCTTTTCACTGCTTATGGAATATCATCCACCAGAAAATAATTTGAGGGTACGCAGTATGGGGGATGGGTATTATTTGTCCACATCACTTGGTCAATTATGAACACTGCTATGATTACTGTTGTATACTAACAGTCTAACTAATTATTGATGCTGGCGTTGTCTCTCGCTCCTTGAAGACACTGTAAAAAAATGTATCCCAACAATCTGGGGGTACAGATTCATACCCTCAGAAAATTCAAGGGCACATTTTAGCCTCTGGCAAAAACCCTGCCAACATATTAAATTATTTCACTAGTGAATAATAAAATACAACTGTCAGGTGTGTTCACATTAAATACAAAACAATATAAAATTATACTTTTATATTTATTACGTAGGCTTTTCAGTGCTTTGATACACACTACATGTGCAGGCTCACTTGTTTCTTCTCGAACCAACGCCTCTCGTTACATTTCACTTAGCTATGCTCCGTCATCTGTTCAGCCATCAGAAGCGCTATGCTTGAGTCTCATAAACAAGTAATATTTACAATGGCAGCCGCAGTCACATTGTTTGGATTTCCACCATTGTGTATAACTTACAGCATCATCAAAGTCCAGTTGCTCTCATACCATGTCTATGTGGTGTAGGAAATTAAAAAACCCTTGGGGCGGTAAAAGTGTAGGCTCTGGCTTTCTATCGACGAACTGTCTAATGGTGAAAACAAGACTATTCAGACTTATCCATGATAGGCGATTTAAACAAAAATCCTCACATACACAATGACCAGTCTCCATACATACATCTGAAAATTGGAAGTTGGCCGCTTTTCACTGCACTGCGTAAACCACCACAGGTTACTTATATATCAACACACATCTACAGACCGTACATTTTCAAACTGGATGGTGGCGACTCTTTTATTTTCTCTATTTGGTGGTACTCTTTGATTCAGAGTTCTGGCAATGATTTTGTTTGTTTGTTCGTTTGTGTCTCTCTCTCTCTCTCTCTCTCTCTCGATGCTATGATTTTATTTCCAAAATTATATGATTGAAACTTGTTTGAATATATTGCTGAGGATTTCTGAATGGATCACAGTTTTTGTATTTGTTAGTTTTGTTCAATACAGTAGTACTTGTCTTCAAATGACAACTGCATCCAGTCTCCATGGTGTCTCGACATGGTATCAGAGGGACAGCCAAATAGGAAATTTGGGGCTAGCCAAGGTATGCCTACCATCACAATTATTGCGTATTTCATACAAAGTGTTAGGCCGGAGTACGCCGACGCATAAAATAAAAATTGTGCGCACCAGAAAGACTGGGAAAGAACTCAACTTTTTGTTGTTGAAACTACACATTTGTTCTCTCCTTACCCCAAATACCCGATGTTTACTTTTGTACTTGAGGGGAGGGGAGGAGGGGTGTGTGGAATCTCTAAACCAATAATATATATTTTTTCCCACTATCCAAATAGAAAATGTGGGGTAGACAGGTATGGTCCCCATAAGTGGAAATTTGGGAGTTCCTATATTCTACCAGGTTCCAGTTTCTACATCTGCCAGCCCCTTCTGAGATGACCTTAGATCTTACCAGGACGTAAAGCTCCAACAACCAACATTTGCCAGCTGATTCGTCGACTAGATGGAATTAAGATGGAATTCTAAAAGGAATAAATGCAATAGTGCTTCCCCTCAGCATATGCTTAAAGTTGCACAGTCCGATGATTTTGAGTTTCTGTCACTTAAAATATAAAGATGTATTATTAGGTTGATCGCTATAATGTACCTCACTTTAGTTTGAAGAAAATTTTATTTTAAATAGCTCCTTGGAAATTTATGAATTAAAATAATAATTAATTAATTTTAGCGCGCACATAATAAATTTGATACCATAGGCTTCAGCAATAACGGGTTATATTAAATTTGATTCAGTACTCCCTTTTATATAGCAAAAAATGCTTAATCAGTGAACCAGAACCTAAAATGGATATGTAAGATCACATCTAGACAAGTTTTGATTTAGAAAATGTTATGCTTTCATCGGAATATACAATTTTAATGATATTTGCAGACAAGAATCAGAAAATTAATATTTCCATCAAATAACCAGGCCGTTTTCTGAATAAAAGAATATCGTCACCATGCAAGACGCCAATGGACTACTACATTCATACACCATTGCAGTTTCACTTTTATACACAATTACTTGGGTTACTTTCAGTATTTTAATGTGACAATTTAAATGACTTAATTACATAAATAGAAATAACCACAAGAGTTTAAAATAATTGTGTTTCCTTATGAATCATAAATTTACTTGTTGATGACTATAAAGTTGATGCTGAATACAGAATATCATACTTGACCGTTATTAATTTGAGCCGTGATTGAATATGAAGTCTATATATCGTCAGTGCAATTGTAACAATTTTAAAGTGAATTTGCATATAAAGTTGCGTGAGCAGAACTATACTCCGATCATTGCTATCCCGAATAGAATTCTCTATTTATAACACCAAATGTGTCTGAAAACTGACAGCTGTAGGAGCCCTGGTAGTTTGCTGCAGTGAAGCTATACACCCTAAAACTACTTGTAACCAAGTGTAGTTTGGCAATGACAGAGACCTAAAGCAATATGCTCTGTACCACCTATGTTTTGGAACTTCCCTACAAATTTCCCTTTAATGCAGGCTCATAAATGAGAATATGGTATGGCAAAGATGATATCCTTTTTCGATATATCTATATATTTGGTAAAAAAGCATCGAACCAAAAACAAACCTCCCCAGAGCATTAATTAGGTAATGTCACACAACAAAGCTCAGTACACCTAGTGTGTATAAATTAGCATTTTCAACTAAGTGTATTAATGCTTTTGTGTCTCTTATTTCTCATCCTTTTTCTGTACGGCAAAGTACATCTCGAGAGGCCGGTTGACCTTCCAGAACTTCTCATTAACTTGCTCCAACGTCATAACTCCACTAAGCACACTGAGGTTACCCGGCGTTGAGGCGATGTAGATTGTGTACTTTTTTTCATCTGGCTCTGACGATGGTCCTGAAACAGGAGAAAACAATTAAACAATTAGTTTATTATTAATATATAGATATACCCTACTATTTGATTGATATTATGACTAGTGAATATGTATATGTGCAGGGAGTGCATTATTACCAAGCATATATTTCTGGCTTTCAGCTTATTTACGGAAAAGTTTTAAAACCAATAATTATAACCTCAATACAAATTTGAAATTCAAGTTAAGCTTAATTCAAATGTTTCATTCGGTGTAGAGCTTAAAATCGGAAATTCCCATTTTTGAAATCACGTTACTGTGGGCGGCCGCACGATATATGCGGGCTACAAAATGCTATTGATGGCCGATCCCGTTAGGTGATACGCGGAGGTTATGGTTAGTGTCATTATGTCCTCTCATGTCATTAGCTGTACTGCTCAACAAGGCTATACTGCCCTAATACCCTGCATAATGCGTATGGTTCATAGCTCCCCTATTCTTGTCCGTGTTATATAAATTATATATCAGAGCTTACACCATAGTAGATACAACACACGATCCAAGTTCAGCACAAGCAGAAGTGTAGCTAATACATAATAGATAGTCGCTGAATGCTTAGTTTTATTCACTTATATAAGGTTTTCAGACACATACAACAGTGGATGTTATAGACCTCCTTATTGGCGATTACACTCATGCACACCAGTCATTACTCTCCCGGATGATCTCTCCCTAACATAGTTCACCATTGGCTGCCTGAAGGACTCACGCCCCTCCCACCGAGCTCCGGCCACCACCTAGCCATTGTGGGATTACTACATAACATAACGGTGACCGTGTGGCTGGGTGAGATAAGGGGGGAGGGATTCTGCTTTAAAGGGGCACTTCTTCCCTCCCCCGGTGTGTGCATTATAAAGGGAGTACTGTTTCCCATTTAGCCATCTCGATACCCAATACATACTTAATCGGAGAATTTTACAAATGTAAAAGCTGCATGGAGTTTTAAGTTCTAGAAAAATACTTAAAACAATTATTAGAAATTAGAAATGAAATATAAGTATAATGAGGCGCTTCAGAAACTACTTACCTGATTCAGTATCCTTATGTTTTTGGTTTTCAAGGGCAATCCTCATGGCCAGGTATTTGCAGAGGTGATCAACTGAAAGGAACACCAAAATGAGTCAAATTTGATCACAATTCTACACTAGAGATTAGACTAATCAATCAAACACAATAGACCTATTTCAATGTTTGTAAACATTGTGTATGTGCGTGCAGTTTGGCTGCAGAACGAATGCACACTGCCAATGAGTTTGCCGGTACGCGCAGTGCAAAACGTATATTTTATTCAAAATTAATAGAAATGCAGAACCGTAAGCATATAAATTTAATATAATCTATTCGGTGAATATGTTTTCTATATGTGTTCCAAGCGGTTTGTGTCTAGAGATATTTCACTTTTTCTGTATGAAGATTGCTCACGGTCATTGACAATGCATTGAGTTTGCCGTATGCGCAGTGCAAAACGTCTATTTAATTCAAAATTAATAGAAATGCAGAAGCCTAACCTTATGAATTTAATATAATCTATTCGTTGAATAAGTTTTCTATATGTGTTCCAAGCAGTTTGTGTCTAGGTGGTGTCGTTTAAGAGATATCTCACTTTGTCTGTAAGAAGTTTGCTCACGGCCATCGACAATGCATTGAGTTTGCCGGTTTTCTGTATGAAGATTGCTCATAGCCATTGAGTTTCCAGTCTGACAGTGTCGTCCTGCAGTCAAGCAGCACGCGCACTGACCTAAATACCCATGCTGATGTCATATGAAATAGGTCTATATTGCTGCATCGTCATAGGTATGCGTGAGTCGCCAGGGGCGCCACCATCACGATTCAAAATAGTGTGCTTTTAATAATAATAATAAAACATTTATATAGCGCCCGATCCAGCAAACCGTTCTCAGGCGCTTTACATAACAAACAAATATACAGGAAAACAAATGTCACCTAGTTAAAAGCAGATTTAAACAAATGTGTCTTAAGACCTTTTTTAAAAGCACCAACAGATTTACAATCTGTGATATATCCTGGCAGAGCATTTGGGGCAGCAATACTAAAAGCACGATCCCCAAAGCCTTTGAGTCTGATCCGAGGAACTGCTAACTGGCTGGAGACTGTGGTATGAAGTACATGCTTTGTGCATATATGCCCTCAACTAACATACTCCCTATACATCCTCTGTGGGAATATTTGCTGAGATACTTCTGGTTTTGAAAATAATTTTGATTCAGATGCATTTTGATGGGTTTTTTATTATTAAATATTTCTGATTTTGATGACTGAAGAATTGACATTGAAGTTTTCAATCTGTCAAAAAAGAAGGTAAGGCACCATTAAACTGAATTTAAGGCCATAAAACGATTTATCATACATTATTTCACATAAAATGGGTCACTCTGGTCAACTGATTTCACCCATAAATTTCAAGCACCCTTCCAAAAATATAGTGTGGATTTTCTGCAACCATAGCAACCATGATAACTCTAAAACGGTTTGTATTTCATAAATGTTGATTGCATGTGAAAGAGCATCCCAAAATACAAATTCTCATTGTCCTAAATGCAAGCATCAACTTTTCATCAAATTCTATTCACAGAAGTTGGATCTGTTGGCATACCCTAATTACCTCACCATTGCCATACAAACCCTATTTAGAAGTGATGCCCCATTTGGCAATCTTAGAACCGTTATAACTTTTGTTCTATTGAAGATATTGAGATAATATAAACTGATCTGAGTTTTGATTTATTCTAGCTATCTAACTATTATAATTTGTTTAGGTATCGTACCTAATCATCACCATTGCAGTTTCACAAATTATAATTATATCTCGTACCGATGATGAAATCAAGATAGAAATCCTTTGATTAGCTGTGAGTGAGGGGAAGAAATAGTAAATCCTTTTTGGGGGGTTTAAATCAATGAATGAACCATATTACTTATATCTATTTATTATACATAATAACATTTTATATATGGTTCAAGACTTCCTACGTTACGTAGCGTTGAATCTAAATAAATTATATGGAGACTGACTTTGATCAAATAAAATAAATCACAATGAGGGAATAGCGAGTTCAGCATTGTCCACGTGCATGTGCGTGTCCGATTTCCGGTCGGCGCTGTAGGGATAAACAAAGCCACGTTTTGCACTGCACGTATGGCCGTGAGCAATCTTCTTACAGAAAAAGTGAAATATCTCTAAAACCACACCACCTAGAAACAAATCGTTTGGTACACATATAGAAAACATGTTTACCAAGAAGATTATATTATATTGATAAGGTTAGGGTTCTGGATTTCTATTAATTTTAAATAAAACTAACGTTTCGCACTGCGCGTACCAGCAAACTCAATGGCAGTGAGCAATCTTCTTACAGAAAAAGTGAAATATCTCTAAGACCATACCACCTAGAAACAAATCGATTGGTACACATATAGAAAACATGTTTACCAAGAATATTATATTAAATTGATAAGTTTAGGGTTCTGGATTTCTATTAATTTTGAATAAAACTAACGTTTCGCACTGCGTGTTCCAGCAAACTCAATGGCCGTGAGCAATCTCCTTACAGAAAAAGTGAAATATCTCTAAAACCACACCACCTAGAAACACATCGCTTGGTACACATATAGAAAACATGTTTACCAAAAAGATTATATTAAATTGATAAGGTTATGGTTCCGGATTTTTATTAATTTTGAATAAAACTAACGTTTTGCACTGCGCGTAGTCATGCAGTGATGATGCACATGGGTTTGTTTATCCCGATGACTTCCCATCAACCACCGCGCACCCGAGATGCTGAACTCGCTTATTATGTTATAACTAAGCCAACTTTACCTGTGGCATTGGCGGTTGTCTTGACGTATCTGACGGTGGAGTAAGCATCAGTCTGCTCTTCGTGTGGATGAGGCTTGAACACCAACTCTACGTCACTGACTACTTTTTCAACTGATGTATCTGGTGCACTTTCCCCAGCTATCGACGAAGAATCACCGACCGAGTGATTAGACTCCCCAGCAGACTCTTCTGATGGGGCCCTTGCTCGCTTTCTAGGGGGGCCTGCCATATGAGTTTGCGGTGGTTGCTGTTGAGACTGCTCTGATGGTGTTGCAGGTGTGGTGGGTCCAGTAGGTGTAACGGGTCCTGAAGAAGGTACGGGTGTTGTGGGTGCAGAGGCAGAGGGTGTGGCTGGACCCCCGTCTCCTGCAATCTCCGCGCCTTCATCGTTGTGTTTACGATTTACCCTCTGTGCCCTGTTTAGGGCTTGCAACCTCAGTCCTTCTTCTGTGCTGTGTATAAACTCAGTTTGATTGCGGTGTTGCTGTATACGCGACAACACCCGTTCTTGGTGAGCTTCGTATTCATCTCGGCTTGGGTATATCTTCGATATCAGATCATTAAAATTGGGATCTGGTCGAAGCGATCGTTTTGAAACCAACTTCTTTCTGCACGTCGGGCATTCCTTGTTGCCAGCACGAAGGGCAGTGATAATACACTCCTGGCAGAATCGGTGCAGGCACTCTTTTGTTGTCATGGTGTTCTTCAACATATCCAGACATATGGGGCACATTAGTTCATTATGCAAACTTTTGGGACTTACAGCAATTTCCGTGCTGTCTGTAATCGCCTCTTGTGGTGTCCTATGAAGCTCGTACATACTTAACTCCCATGTCTTACTAGGGACAGGTGGGTGCTCCATTTTTGAGAACTCAGCGTAATGGCTTCTCTTCATCCGGGGTCTACCACACTAAGGAATAGTTGATACGACATGCAACTATATCAGTTACTATTTTAAATTCTATTTATTGCATTAAATCAAGAGTTATCAAATCGATTAATCAAATAGAATCAGCTAATGGATAATAATTAAATAAAGTTAGCATTAGTGTATCATAGTTTAATTAACAACACATCTTTTGAGATAATAGTAATGTGTATGACGCTGTTAAATTCCCAAAATATTCTGTTTTGAGGTTGTCGCAAAATGTCTGCCGAGAACGCCGTGCAGAGCGACAGGCCGTTGTACGACACAACAGCGGGAAAGGGTGTGTATTTGACTCAAAATGTAAACATAGTTATCGGTCAGATTTATTAGATATTTTAGATTGATTTGGAAAGTGTGCCTTGACTGTTTATGAGTTTATGAGTGACTGACCTAACTGAAATGACACGCTGGATATGCGTGTCCGTTTCTTGGTCATGACCGTTGCATAAACTTGACACTTTCCTAGTTTCCACGTTCACTCGAGGACGTGAACTATTATTAATATAGTAAATTAAATATATATATGATATGTTACTATAGCTTATTCGAAGTCTAGGCTTCAACAGTAAGACTAGTACAACGGGAAGAACTAAGTTCCACTGTACTCATTGTTAGGGTCAACGTCACAGTTTCAGTATAGTTAACGCCAAAGTGCAAAGAGCACTACTGCCACTAGAATCTAGATGACTAGTGTCACTAGTCACTACCTTACCTACTAACCAAGTCCTAGACTAGCGCTTACTGTAGGTATGTTGGAGTTTTTTTTAAATTTACCATATAGAAATGATACCCATACCATTGTAAAGAGCCAAACAAATGCTTTTAAATAACACAAAGATCATGCATATTGGTCTAGTATTAAGAAAGTTATGATTTTTTTAATTTATTTTAAATTGCATGTTTTTTTGTCCTGTAATTAGCCTGAAACAAAGGGAATGAGTGTGACCTTTCATGATATTTCCTAGATAAAAGATTCATCCGGTACTTGTAGTACACGGGTGAATGACAACGTACTGTAAATACGGGCGAAACTAGCTTTAGTATGGACCAGGGTGTAGAATGCCTGCCTCCAGTATCAAATGGATATTTATATAGGCACAGAGTTGGTGAAATGGGAGAGAATGCAAAAAGACAAGATGGCGGCCGTAGAACGCCGTCGATTTCACTTTTAAATCTTATTAAACTAGATATTATATTATATTTTTCAACTCAAAGGTAGCGGGCTAATAATAAGACAGATGTAAAGAATAATTGTTGCTTCTTAGATTGTGAAATTAGGCTCTCAATTCTTTGACCCGCATTTTCAACAGCTTTTACATAGGGTTGGTTTGCACCCCTACTGCAGCAGTACAGGGTGAATCTTGTATCTAGATATTTCTAAGATTTTTGCATGATTTCTCCCACAAAATAGAAATACAGAACCGTAACCTTCTAAATTTAATATAATTTGTTCATTGAATATAGCTGTGTTTACACAGGAGATTTAAAACGCCACATATGAAACGCCTTGCCTAGATCGACTCACATTTGCCGTGTAGACGCGGTTCTGTGGCGTTTTAGGGCTGAATCGCTTCATATGAAACGCCTCATCTATACCACCTCGGGAGGTGGTTTATTTGAAGCGATTCAGCTGGTTCCCGGGCGGCGATAGTATAAAATAGTAGGGCTTGCCAGCAACAGATGGAGCAGTAACTAATCGCTTGTACCCGGCAGTGTTAGGGCCCAATTAGGCCGAAATCTATTAAATGCGATCATATTTAACAGAATTACATCCTCAAATAATGAAATTTAATTAAATTAACCTTAAATTCCAAGCGATATTACCGTAGCAGCAACATCGGCGTCGAATCACCAAGTGTAAACAAAACAAACAGCAGTGCTAGCCGGCTACAGGCGCCTGCTGATTCCCGGCGTCGACACACTTTTCAACTCCGCCGTGTAAACATCTGTCTGAAACGCTTCATATAAATCGCCTTGTCTAGAACGTTTCACAATTCCCCGTGTAAACACGGCTTATGTTTTCTATATGTGTGCCAAGCGTTTTTTTTTCTAATTTGTGTGGTTTTAGAGATATTTCACTTTTTCTGGGAACAGATAATGATATTTGGCAGAAAATGGGCGTCGTGTAGCGCGCGGACGTGCACATACCTAGTTGGTGTGCATGGATGACAACCATGTCACTTTCCGATTCAAAATTAACCACTTTCGACGTATAGGATCATGATAATATTTGGTATAAGGTAAGAAAATACCTTAATAATTTGGGCTACATATTTTTTATTTATCCCCAAAGTGATTTTGAACTGATTTTGAACAGAAAATAAGTGCATGGCAGAGGTGAGCCTGTCACTATAGCACCAAAGTTGCGCAACTCATGACACTTTCCGATTCAAAATGAACCACTTTCGACGTATAGGATCGTGATAATATTTGGTACCATGTGAGACAAGACATTAATAATTTGGGCTATATATCTTTTATTTATGGCCAAAGTGATTTTGAACTGATTTGAGCATCCAAAAATGAGTGCAAATGTTTAAAATTGTGTCACGAACGAACGAATCATCAGAAATGCAAAATTCGAAAACGAAGACATTCAGAAAGCTTTCCTTTATATGTGGTGATCGTGATTCCCCGATACCCCCATCCGTTAGCCAATGAGAAGCGATTTTGGTACACATGTCGAGACCCGCTCGTGCACTCCCGATCACAGCGATCGGGGACAACACGGCGGCGACGCCTCCCATGGATGTCAACATACCTACTTACTGCTTAGCCAGTCACATCTAAACGTAGTGTCTACGCGTAGGCCTACATGAGCCGTACTCGTAGCCTGGTGGTCTAAACGTACGTGAGGATGCACATACATGTGCTTCGTGAGGATGTGAGGATTTATTGTTCCTATAGAGGGGGTGTAATGACGTCACAAGACAACTTTCGGTGGCATATTGGATGACATACAGCTTGCAACTGCCTACAATGTGCTTATTTACTGATGGTGCTGGGACCAATATTATTTATAATATTGATATATGACCTGCCAGGCAGTGTCTCATCAAACCTAAAAATATTTGCGGATGATACAAAGGTCTTTCGGGCAATAAAAGATGTAAGAGATAAGATAGCTATGAAAAGGACTTGGGTGTAACCTTTGACTCCGAACTCTCCTTTCAGAAACACATGAGGACTATCATCTCAAATGCTAACCAGAGAGTAGGAATAATTAAAAGAACTTTCCATTGCCTCAACAAGAACAATTTTCTCATTCTATTTAAGTCTCTTGTGAGGCCAATTTTGGAATACTGTCCACAAATTTGGAGCCCAATCTTTCGGAAAGATATTCTGGAGATCGAAAAGGTTCAGAGATGTGCAACGAAATTAGTTGCAGTTATAAAGGACCTACCCTATGAACAAAGGCTTAGGGAATTGAAACTTCCTACCCTTTCCTACAGAAGGAAAAGAAGTGACATAATTGAAGTATTTAAAATTATGAAGGGTTTTGATCAAATAGATATGAACAAATTTTTCACCTTGAATAAAAGAGAAGGCAGTCGGGGCCATACTCTCAAACTAGTAAAACCCAGAGCCATTTCAAAGTTAAGGCAACATAGTTTCTCAAACAGGATCATAAATATATGGAACAGTCTCCCACAAAATGTTATTGATGCAGAGTCAATTAATTCATTCAAGAATAGATCAGAAAAAGTATGGGCTGATGATCCAGGGAAATTTGACCCCTTATTCACCACATGCTACTAATTACTCCTTGTGTTGCTTATTTACTTGCACTCAAGCAAAAATGAGAGACAAATAAGTGTTCACACTTCCTGTCTACCATTCGCTATATCCCTATATTTGTTGGTATATGTGTCACTGGTTTGAGAAGTTTGGCCTCAGAAGTTGTTGCTAAAGTGCTGTAAGTAAACATATTGGATGTAAACCTCCCAAAACCTCCCATAACACAAGAAACTCTGTTTTACTGCATCTGCATGCATTCACAACATGACTAGGGAGGGTGCTCATAATCCAAGATGGCTGACCGCTGATTGCTAAGTAATGACGTCATGTGCACTCCGTCTATAGGCATATTGACAATAATCACAACGCATGCGACATCTGACGGCAACGACGAACACCACGGTTGTGGGACCATTGCCACTGCGCATACAAAAGCTATGGAAATGACTAACTTTCAAATTTTGGGATATTTTGAAAATTCCAAAAGTATTTTGCTTTTGGGTAATTGGAGCTTCCAAGAAAAATTTTCATATTTGGACCCTTTTGAAAATTTTAGGAGGGTACTAAACTAGTCAGTCACTATTAATACACAATATTCACAACGCATGCGATATCTGACAGCGATGACGAACACTATGGTTGCGAGTCCGTGACCACGGCGCATGCGTGGTAATATCCTCTATTGAGTGCCAATCTATGCTGGTATGCAGGTAGTGTAATACCTCAGGGAGTTTGACGCCCCTGCCCATGCAGAGTTATAAACCACTGCCTTGTGGTACAGGTTCTTAACAGAACCGAAGGCTAAGGGAGCAAACCCTGAACAGAAAACCATGTCACTGTGGCAGCATTAAGGGCGGTTGATGTATGGAACTCCCAACATCTCCCGACCAGCCACTGCAGGGACAAATAGTTTTGCGCCTGTCTTGACATGTTCTTGCCGATGTGAAACCTCTATTTGCTCCCCGAGAGAGTGCCGCTGGTAACTTGCAAAAGCCAGCAGCACTTCAACACTTTTGCAGGCAGCTTTCATGAAATGTACAACCGCACACAAAAATGGAGAGCGGCAGTCAAGTAATGAAAGCAGTCTTTGTCGCATCGCGACCGACAGCATGATGATGATGATGATGAGTGCCAATCATTAGAAACAGAATTTAATAAAATGACCGACATCCCTATTATACTTTTTTTTAAAATCAATAAACTATCCATATGGCCTATGCTGCTGAGAGGGAGTAAAGAAACCACCAATCAATCAATCAACTATCCACTGATTCCCAGCTAACTGAACATACTATAACCATAGTGTCAAATATTGGAGCTGTAATGGCTTAATTAAGACCATTTTTCTCACACATAATTTCACAAATAGGAGCTATTTCCACCAATTTAAAATTATATTTGATATCATTCCACATAATGATCTGACAATTAATTTTTGTCAACAATTGTCCAACAAAATAATGATTAAGTTTGGAGGAAATCCTGCTAATGAAGGTGGTCATGTTTGACAAGCCCTAAATACACAAAATAATTATATATCAAGCCAAAATGGCTAGATTTCTTTTCCTATAGAACCAGAGATAAAGTGCCGAGCATTAGAAACTGCTGTGCATTTATCATCTAAATATGCAGCTCACGTACACATAGCCAGCACTGCTAAAGATACGCCCGGAACTAGGGCACATGCGCAGTAATACTAATAGTGCCGTACGTTTAGACTGCCAGGCTACGCGTACGGCTCACGTATGTATAGCCACTGCCTTTACTCAATCATTTACTGCTACCAGTTCGAAATTCTGATTAGTGATATGGCATTACTAATACTAGGCATTACACTTAGTTCCAATGGGAATATTGACCCGCCAAAAACACTTGCCAATGGCACTGCCACTGAGATGCTTTCACCGTAAATACACTAACATGGCAGTTTGCATTCTTGAGGGATGTGCCAGCTCTCCATAATAACAGGAAGCGGCTATTCGCACAGCGCCTGCGTGAATACTGCACCCCCAACCACATCCCTACACCCCCACCACACCACCCGACACCCCCCCCCCCACCATAGCCAATCACCACACACACACCTACCCCCAACCACACACACGAAAACCTCCACCACTACCCCCTACACCCCCACCACACCACCCGACACCCCCCCCCACCATAGCCAATCACCACACACACGAAAACCTCCACCACTACCCCCCTACACCCCTACCACACTCCTACACACCCACCACACCACCCTACACACCCCCACCATAACCAATCACCACACACACACCTACCCCCCACCACACACACGAAAACCTCCACCACTACCCCCCAACACCCCCACCACACACCCTCACCAAACATACCAAAATCCTTACCACACCCCTACACACCCAGCTACACCCTCAATGACCACCACACACCCCATGCACCCACCTACACCCCCCCTCCCCACACCCTCAACCCCAACCACATCCCTGAACCCCCACTACATACACCCACCACACACCTACATCCCACAACCCACCCCTACACACCCATCACACCCCCACCAAACCCACTGACCTCTCGACCTCCCCCTTCTAGTCGGGTTCCAGTACTCATCGTGGCCGCTAGCCCATGGTGGCGAATCAGGTGCTTTGATTGGTTGTCTGCCCCTGTGCGAATAAGGAAACCTCATAGCGTTATTCACACCGCCGCTGTGTGAATAGCCAGTCCCTTCTTGAAAACCTGGAAAGTCCTGGAATTTCTCTAAAGATCCTTGAAAGTCCTTTAAAATGGAAAATCATGACCATATTTCTTTTATAGCCTATTTTTGTCGACGTGCCCAAACATCAATCAGTGATGCTTTTTGTGGGTTTGTTTTCCTGCCTCTTGATTTCGATATAATAACCATAGGCCACATATATAGCCATTTTTAGTTCTCATGCTTATTCACAATTTACAATTCACATCTTACCCAGTGAATTTACTATGAATACAACTATGTTTCGGGGCACTTTAATTTAATAAACGTCTTAAAAACGTCCTAGAATTTTGCACTGAAAGGTCCTGGAAAGTCCTGGAATTTGATATGTCAAAATGGGTATGAACCCTGATCTATATTTGAAGCAATGTTTTAATATATAGCCTACTAGCGTACATTCTTTTTTGTGTGCAATATTTCAAGAGCATTGTACCTCAATTGATATTGATTTAAATCATTATCCTCCTAGGTCATAGCGTAGAAGATTATGAGGCACTGGAGGATGCTCACCCAGCTAAAAGATTCAAGGCGGACCATGTTGCAGCCATGGAGCAGGCCCAACCACCACAGGAGACGCGCATTCTGGTCCTGCGTGACATTGGGGGTGGCCAGCAGGTCAGTACTCAAAGATCTATCCACACAGCTCGCCTCTTGTGATGAGGTTAGGTCTCTCTACTTGGTGCTGGTCATGGTGTGTGACCCCCTAGGCATATGTTATGGGCTCTTAAAGCTGCATAGTCCGATGAAATCATCAAATTTTCAAAACCAAAACAATGATCTAAATTTGATTCTACATATCTAGCTTAGAATCTGATGCACATATTAAGCATGTGTCGCCACACAGAAGGGAATAGTGAGGCAATTGAATAAATCATGTTACTGCAGAATGCTATGGTGTCAGAGTTTTGGCAAGCTTGCCAAAATTAATTTTGCATGGTTGCACTTCAAATATCTCAAAAGTTAGCCACGTAAAATAAAAGTTACTTCAATCTAAAGTAAGGTACATTATAACGATCAACCTAATTATTTATCTCAGAAAATTTCTGAAACTCAAAACCATCGGACTATGCAACTTTAAGCACCCTGGCCGAATGAGGTGGACCGGTCACCCGCCCACACATTGCCATTTGGTGGTCAATGCCTTATGCTTACGCTCCACTGCAGAGGCTGAGGTTGTGTAGGAGAGGAATCATATGGGCGAGTCTGGCCTCACTAAGCTATCACCAGCAGCAGCAGCAGTGGCAGCAGCAGCAATCCGTTAACTACAAGGGTCGGTGGGACACCACGAATGCCTTTGCAACCAGTTTTCCCTATTCTCCACTGTCGTCTGGAACTTGCCGAACTGCAGGTTTTGGCCAAATCTGATGAACTGGAAATATGGCCACATTACTGCAGTTTGCATCTCTTTGCGATTTTCTTGAACTTCAGGTCTCAGTTAATTTGTCAGGCGCTGTGTAAGTAAGTGTATTAGACACCAATTATTGTAATCAGGCCTCAGATCGAAGACCTTTATGATCAGGACTCGTAGGTGGGGGTCCTTGAAAACCTGAAAAGAAATCATAGAATTTGATAATTCACGATTCCAAGCTTGGAAACTTATAGAGATTTGTCTAGCGATCCTTGAAATTCTTGGAAAATGGAAAATCCTGACTATATTCTTTTAAAGCCTATTTTTGCTGACACACCTAAAATTTAATCAGTGATGTTTTGTATTTAAAGTAATTTTTGTGGGTTTGTTATTGTAATGGCCCACGGCCCTCTGACTGCCACGCGCACACAGAAGAATGCCAGGATCCAATACGAGTACCCTTCACCTTGGTTTATTGAACCAATCTGCTCTCCGCGGCGTCCACAGTCATCGGACCCACCCCCTGACTCGCCAGGTCCCACATCGACTCTATAGGTGTGTGGGGGGGGGGGGGGGAGTGAGCTAGCCACACGAAGTAGAGGGAGCCCAGTCGGGGTCTGCCCGGTGGCTAGCCTGCTGCCACCAAGCGCAGTTCAGTGTAACTGTGTAGGTGTGCGGCGTAGTCTCCGCCGCTACCGCCTGGTAGTAGAGCTCATGTACAGACTACTACATTATCTTGCCTCTTGATATTAAAACTATACATACATTCGTTGTTATTTGTTATGCTTATTCACACTTCACATCTTACACATTGAATCAACTATGAATATGTCCATGTTTCGGGTTGCGTTAATTTAATAAATATCTTTAAAACGTCCTTTAATTTTGCACCAGAATATCCTGGAAAGTCCAAGATGTTGGTTCGTTGTTGGAGTTTTACATCCTGGCAACATCTAATGTTATATCAGGACGGAAATGTCAAAATGGGTATAAACCCTGATGATGATATTTCTCTCTATAGCAACGATGCCAAAGATCCCTGCCGACATCCCGTGTGCCTCTATTAAACTTGTACTGTACTTCTACCCGTTGCAGGTGCTCGTTGAAGCCACCCCGTCTGATATGCTCCAGACGGCGTCAGAGTCTGCGGGACTGCATACTCTGGCGGAGACGGCAGCCATGGAGGTCCCCGCCACCTCTCTCCCAGAAGACACCATGTCGCTGATAGAGCAGGAACAACCGCAGGAGGTTTACATCACGACGCCTGCACCGAATGTACTTGCCACCGGACATGGTACTGTCATCCTTGCGCATATTTAACCGTTCTGTTCCTCTATATGAGCCTGTCTCAAAAGGTGCTAACTCTTCGTTTTTTTTGTCAATTGTAATGATTGACACAAAACAGCACAGAAACGGTTACACTGAAAACACAGGGACATTTGCTTCAAATCAATATATGTATTCTATTGGGATTATGAAACACTGTGTAAAAAACAAATCAGTTTATCCTGAGCAAATACATAAGTAGATAGTATGTTGATCGTTACAATGGACAAAGTTTTGTCCAATATTGCTTAGGAACTTTTGAGACAGTCTCATGTATATATACCGGGCGCGATGGCCTAATCGGTAGAGCGCGGGCCTCGCGTGCGGAAGGTCGGGAGTTCGGTTCACGGTCGAGTCAAACCAATGACTTTAAGATTGATACTTGTCGCTTCCTAACTTGGCGCTCAGCATTAATAGGATATGGCAAGGACTGGTTAGCTCAGTGTCCGGATATCGAGTGTGACTGAGTGGGATATCGGGTCATGGTGTGGGCAGCCTGATTTCCCAGTGGGGCAGCACTATAAAGTCGCCATGAGTGCACACTGTCACAAGTTGATACCCATCCTGATATGACCGCAGATGTTGCTAGGACGTAAAACTCCAACAACCAACCAACCTCTACAAATACCTTCTTAGGGACCGTTCAAATATTACGTACGTAGCCCTATTTTTTGTCAAAATTAGACCCCCCTACTTGTAATGTTCTGTAATACTAGACCATACACATCACATAATGCTTAGACCTACACCCCTGCCCCTAGGCGTTACGTAATATTTGAATGGCCCCCCACATACCTATTGTAGTTTGAACGAACGAGTAATAGTTATAGTCGCATATAGCTACTAAATCAGTACCGAATCAGTAATAGTACCGGCTGACTGTCTTCCCGTGTGGCGGTCTTGGGTTCGAACCCCGACCGAGTCAAAGCAATAACTTACAAAATTGATGTTGATCACTGCCTCGCCTTATACTCGCCATTACTACGATAGGGTAAGGGCTGGTTTGCTCAGTACCAGGATAATGTGACTGAGTGGGATATCGGGTCTTATTGCCAGGGGCTCGGTCTCCCATCACTGGTATGATTAATCAGAAGGCATTAGGATATCTGCGTTGTATGAGAACCCATTTCCAATTCATTCCATTTGGATCGTGTCAATTTAATACCAGTGTTGGTAAGAATACTAGGGTTTTCCACGAAGCCTTTCTTCAGACATTTACAATGACTCGTCAAAATAATAACACGAGGATGCCAATTTCACGTGAGCTTGTTAAATGTACTAATTTTGTGTGAATTTCTATAAATTGTTGGGGTTTTTTAAAAGGGAAAAAAGGGACACTAATATACAATACCTTCTATATTGTCTAATAAGAAAATAAATTAATTCTGCGCTCATTATCGCAGTTGTAAAAGCGACACAACAACAAGGACTAAAATGCACAGAGTTTGATCATCAATATATTAATGTATTTCACAGTTCCACAGCCGAGCTTTGTGATAAAGCCTACAGTGGAAGATGAGTCCCAGACCTACCGGGGTGTTCAGCCAATCGCCGCGTCCGCCACCGTTATTAGTACTCCCCCCGACCAACAGGGGGAAAGTGTTGCGCCCATCGCTCACCAGGGGGACGCAGAGGAGGAGGTGGAAGACACCCATCGTTGTGGGAAGTGTGGGGTAGAGTTCACAACGCTGGAGGACTATATTAAGCACAAATTGTATGGAGACAAATGCCGCGTAAGTCAAGAAATGTGCTCATTTTGAAAAGAAATGTCTTATTGGCACATAAATTCATATATACCGAGCTAGATACATATATCAGGGATGAAACATGTCCATGATGTTTGGCCATCCCCAACTTAATAATAATATAACTAATAATAATAATATAACTAATAATAATAATATAACTAATAATAATAATATAACTAATAATAATATTATAACTAATAATAATAATATAACTAATAATAATAATATAACTAATAATAACAATATAACTAATAATAATATAACTAATAATATAACTAATAATATAACTAATAATATAAATAATAATAATATAACTAATAATAATAATATAATTAATTTAAAGAGTGGCAAACTGGACCCTTTCTAAGCTATATATTTGGACCCTTTCTAAGCTATATATTTGCTGTTTATATCAATGTTATTACAATATGCCAGGAATATTTAAAGCATTTATCTGTAGCAATCACCCCAGGAAGGGATGGGTTTCTGGCTTTTTTTTTAAAGATTAAAACAAAATATGTATCATTAAACAAATTTGGTTAAACCCATTCAGGGCATCGCAGGAAAGTTAGCGGAATTAAAGTTTCATACAGTACCCTCTGAGCACAGTCCCCGGCCCATGGTCGAGTCAAACCAATAACTTAAAAATTGATACTTGTCGCTTCCTAGCCAGGCACTCGGCATTATTAGGACAGGGCAAGGACTGGTGTGCTCAGTGTCAGGATAATGTGACTGAGTGGGATACCAGGTATTGGGTGCCGGTGGCCTGCTTTCCCAGTGGGACAGCATTATAAAGTCGCCATGAGTGCACACTGTCACAAGTCGGTAGCCATCCTGATATGACCTTAGATGTTGCTAGGACGTAAAACAACAACAAACAAACAACTTTTCGGTGTTTGGTGTGTTTGTCCATGGCCACTTACATCCCTAATAGATGGATATATACATTGTCACAAAGTGACCAAATAAATTTGGGCTGTGGCATGGGGATACCCTGTATATCACTTTAAAATTGACCGGACGCAGTGGCCAAATCGGTAGAGCGCTAGCTTCCCGCGCGGAAGGTCGGCAGTTCGAATCCCAGCCGAATCAAATCAATGATGTACAAAATTTATACTTGTTGCTTCATAGCCTGGCACTCGGCATTATTAAGATAGGGCAAGGACTGGTTAGTACAGTATTAGGATAATGTGATTGTGTGGATATTCATGGTGTTGGTGGCCTGGTCTCCCAATGGAGCAGCACTATAGAGTCGCCATAGGTGCGCACTGTCACAAGTCGATACTCGTCCTGATATGACCATAAATGTTGCTAGGCCATAAAACAACAATCAACCAATCAACGTAAAGTTGCATAGTCAGATGCTTTTGAGTTTCTACCATATTTATTGGGGGGTAAATAAGTAAGATTGATAGTTATAATATACATTGCTTTAGCTTGAACTAGTTTTGTTATAAATGGCTAACTTTGGAAATATTTGAATTGAAGTCATGCACAATTAATTTTTGCATACATGTCGAAATTCTGACACCATAGGCTTTAGTGGTAACTGATTCAACAAGATTGATCTAGTGTTCACCTTTATGTAGTAACAATACTAACATATGCCTAAATTTGCACCAATATCTAAGTTGGATATGTAGGATCAAATCTAATAAGTGTTTTGGTTTAGAAAATTTGATGATATCATCGTCGGTGGAAACATTTGACTTTTTTCTTTCTTAGAATTTCTTTTAACATTTTTATTTAAAAAAGAAAAATTATCCTTTTATTTAATTTAAAAAAGAAAAAAAACCCATGTTTTTATTATATAAACACAATGTCTAGTATATAATTCACATTGACATTTATCCACAGATGAAGAGTAGAACAGTAGTGTCTGCAGGCGGCATCCTTGGGCCTGAAGCTGGGGACGTGGAGTTGGATCTGAGTGCCTTGTTTACCCCGCGGAAAGGTCGTCCCCCCGGTCGGCCACCCCAGCGAGGCCGGGGACGGGGGCGGGGCAGGGGCAGGGGCCGAGGTCGTCCGCGCCAGCAAAGCGAAAACCCAGACCAAGAAGAGCCACACAGAAAAGGTTGGCCTTATCTAATACATTACCAGTATTGTGTAAATTGTGTAAATAGTGTAAATTACTGAAGTTAAGCATCGCCTGATGACCAGTGCCTCGGTGCTGAAAAAAGAATTGTATTTGGATGAGTAAAAAATGTTTACCAGAAAAAAAATTGACGTCACTATCGACAGCATCACCACTATCGATAACATCACTATAGACAACATCACCTTCGATAACAACACCACCACTGTCAATAATATCACCACTGTCAATAACAGCATCCGCACTGTCAATAACAGCATCCGCACTGTCGATAATATCGATAACATCACTATAGACATCATCACTATCAATAACAACATCACCACTATCGATAACATCACTACTGTCAATAACATCACCACTGTCAATAACATCACCACTGTCAATAGCAGCATCCTCACTATCGATAATATCGATAACATCACTATAGACAACATCACCTTCGGTAACAACACCACCACTGTCAATAACAGCATCACCACTATCGATAATATCGATAACATCACTTTAGACAACATCTCTATCGATAACATCACCACTATCGATAACAGCACTATCGACAACATCATCACCATCGACAACATCACCACTATCGATAACAACATCACCACTATCAACAACATCACCACCACTATCGACAACATCACTACTATCGACACCATCTCCACTGACAATTGACATGGACAGCTTTTAAGTGAATTAACATCGCCCCGTTTACTATTGACTGCAGCGCCGGTGAAACACAAGCGCATCTCCAGCATCCACACGATCGACAACATCTACGTGCACGACAACTACAAGTGCCCCAACTGCGACAAGACCTTCCGGCGGGAGGCGGCGCTGAACCGGCACGTAGAGTACGACCACATCAAGCGCGAGGACTCGGGAGAGGACGCCGAGGACGCGGCGGCCATGGAGGAGCTGGACATGGAGCGGGACGCCAACTACGTGGTGGACGCGGCGGAGGAGGAGGAGGGGCGGGAGAAGGGCGGGGACGGCGACACGGCGGCGGGGGACGGGGCGGCGCCGGGGGCGGGGCAGGGGAAGGCCGTCAACGTCAAGTCCGAGTACTACATGCGCCGGCCGTACGGGTGTAGCCTCTGTAAGGCCAGGTTCAAGGAGGTGAGCCCCCCTCTGCCGAGTTACGCGCCTGCTTCCCGCGCGGGAGGTCATGGGTTCGATTTCTTCTTCCTCTTCCTCTTCCTCTTCCTCTTCCCCATCCCCTTCCTTTTCCCCTTTCGCTCTCCGTCTCCCTTTCCCTCTCCCTCTCCCTCTCCCTTTCCCTCTCCCTTTCCCTTTCCCTTTCCCTCTCCCTCTCCCTTTCCCTTTCCCTCTCTCTTTCCCTCTCTCTTTCCCTCTTCCTCTCCCTTTCCCTCTCCCTCTCCCTCTCCATCTCCCTTTCCCTCTCCCTCTCCCTTTCCTCATCCCTTTCCCTCTCCCTCTCTCTCTCCCTTTCCCTTTCCCTTTCCCTTTCCTCATCCCTCTCCCTTTCCATTTCCCTCTCCCTCATCCCTTTCCCTTTCCTCATCCCTCTCCCTTTCCCTCTCCCTCTCCCGCTCCCTCTCCCTCTCCCTCTCCCTTTCCCTTTCCCTCTCCCTCTCCCTTTCCCTTTCCCTTTCCCTTTCCCTCTCCCTTTCCATTTCCCTTTCCCTTTCCCCTTCCCTCTCCCTTTCCCTTTCCCTTTCCCTTCCCTTTCCCTTTCCCCTTCCCTTTCCCTTTCCCTTTCCCTTTCCCTCTCCATCTCCCTTTCCCTCTCCCTCTCCCCTCGGTCCGACCATATCAGAAGTAATCGCCCGCATAGCCTGGCGCTTAGGCATTACTAGGATAGCGGGAAGGACTGGTTTGCTCGGTATCAGGAGAATGTGACTAAGTCAGATATTGGGTTAGTGGTACCGGCGGCCTGGTCCCACAGTGGGACAGCACTATGAAAGTAGCCAGGAGTATCACAAATCGGTACCCCTCCTGATATAGCCTTAGATGTTGCTAGAATGTAAAACACAAACAAACAAACGGTAATAATAATATTGAGTTATGTTATTATTTAGAGGTTTTTAAAAGAAAAGTCTGGACGGACACGGCAGGGTACTATGGCGAGTGAATAATGAAATGACTGAAAACTGCTTTGATTTCCAGGTGACTGTTTTGCGCGCTCACTTGGTGACTCACTCTGACAAGCGTGAGTACACATGTGACTTTGAAAACTGCCCTTTCGCATTCAAGACGAGAGGGTCGCTGAAGCGCCACATGAGGAGACACACAGGTAGGTTTATATATGTGCATCCCAGTCACACTATGGCTTGCGACTGCTTGTGACCATTTTGCGAGCAAAATCCCAAGTCACTGGTAACCTTGCGTTCAAAGCAACCGATGAAAATGGTCGCCAACCTCCTTGCGACCATTTTGGTTGCAAGGAGGTTTTTGGTGAAGCGGCTGGAACCTTCTTGCGACCAAAATGGTCGCAAGGAGGTCGATGAGCACTGAGGATCAATTTGTGAAAACTTGTGACCTCTTTAAGTTTGCGACCAACCCTTTTTTGTGGTCGCAAGCACAGTGTGACTGGGGTATAACTGTGAGGCTATGTCGACTCTACTCCCCTCAATGTTAGCATTTTATACTCCGATCAAACTCTCTTGAAAAGCAGCTTATGGGAAACTTATATTACTCTCCAAACATGCCTTTCACATGTCTGTTTTTAACATTAAAGTTAAGGACTGGTTAGCTCAGTGTCAGGATAATGTGACTGAGTGGAAAACCGGGTCATGGTGCTGGTAGCCTGGTCAAGTAGTGTGAGAGCACTACAAAGTCGCCATGAGTGCTGCGCACTGTCACAAGTCAGTACCCATCCTGATGTTGCCAGGATATAAAACCCCCAAAACAAACTCACTCACTTTGCTCATTCACAGACTCTCAAACACACACAGACACAGAGGTTTACTCACCTTAATCACTCACTCACTCACTCACTCGCTCGCTCGCTCGCTCGCTCGCTCGCTCGCTCTGCTCACTTTGCTCATTAAAATGCTACTAAACACATGTTTCTAGTCGCTATGGTCTCCTTTCAGGCGAGCGTCCGTTTAAATGTGAGCAGTGCCAGCGGACGTTTCGGGAGTCGGGCGCTCTCACAAGGCACTTGAAGTCCAGGTAGGAGTCTTCCCGCCATGCCTAATGCTTAGGTCACATATCATGCTGCCGTCGTACGGTTCTGAGGTCTGCGGTCTACAGATGGGATTTTTTACAAATCATACGGTGTGGCGGTCTGCAGTAGAAATGTTCATAAATCGTATGGGGTCCGTACGGCAATCGGCACCCGTACATTTCTTTCCGCCGCCGCAACAAGGTTTCTTGTGGCCACCGCATGATTGAAGTCGCTGTACGGTCCTTTTGCGATGCTATGTGGCGGGGTTACGGCCTATGGCCTTGCGATTTCTGAAAAAATTTAATGTCAAGTTAAACAAATCGCAACCCCTTGCGGTGAGCAAAAAACTGTGTCCAACCATATGGTCACCATATGGTTTTGACAATTTGGTGACTTACGCAGGCGATTTGTGACTTAGGCATGCAGCTTAGGCATAAAGCTGCATGCATAGTCCGGTGAAAACATCAAATTTTCAAAACAAAACAATTATCTAGATTTGATTCTAACTTAGATACTGGTGCACTTAATAAACATTTGTCACCACATAGAAGGGCATTCTGAGGCAATTTGATAGAACCTGTTACTGCAGAAGCTTATAATGGTATCGAGAGTTTTGGTGTGCCTGCCAAAGTTTATTTTGCATGGTTGCACTTCAAATATCTCAAAGAGTTAGCCATTTAAAATAAAAGTTACGTAAAACTAAAGTAAGGTAGGTTATAGCGATCAACCTATTTATCTAAGAAAATTTTGAATGGCTACAAACAATTATTCTATACAGCGTCAATTCAAATAGCCAAAACTAGTGGAGCTAGTGATTGACAGGTCAGTCACCATAATAGCAACTGTCCACTCAGTGTTTATAAAACAGTCACCTCATAACCAGAAACCACATGGTGCCACTCAGTGAGTGTACTGATTGGTGAGCGCAGGCGACATAAATATTGGAGGCAGCACCACGTGACCTCCTGAAATAGGACACCTGCCCCAAATAAAGATGGCGGAGGACCAGGCTCCTAATTGTCAAGTAACCGGTTTGTCCTGTCACTGAGATGCCTATCTTTAATCAATGCGTCCTAACAACATGTAAGGTCATGGCAGGACGGGTACCAACTTGTGATGGTGCACACTCATGGCGACTTTATAATACTGCCCCAACGGGAGACCAGGCCACTAGCAACATGACCTGATATTCCACTGAGCCAACCAGTCCTTGCCATATCCTAATAATGCTGAGCGCCTGGCTAGGAAGCGACAAGTATCAACCTCTAAGTCATTGGTTTGAATCGGCCAGTCTTTGAACCATTAGGTTCGAATCCCACGATCTACCAAAATGGGAGCCGGACGCTCAACCCATTCAGTCATCCCGTCTTGTCTGAAAATGTAGAAGACATTGGCTTTCCACAGTCTGCTGACTGAATATACAATCACTGCTGATGCCTTTCTTGGGTGTCAGTCCCCGCTGACACTCAAACACATTTGACTAAGTTGCGTTGATCTTTTGGCCCTGCGCCAACGGTTCTACACTGCAGACAGTATGCATGACCTTTTTACTAAGGTAAAACAGGAAAACATTTTAGCCTTTGTGAGGGCAGCTGGACTGTACCACCTCATAGTTTACTAACTAGATTCTATCAATTATTAATAAAAGTTTTCTTTTTCTATGGGAATTTGTTTCCCTTGACCACAAATATATGATTGTGAGCTTTCTATTTTAATGAGTGTCTATTGGCACATAATTGATTGTCTGCTTTTACATGTAAAAGCGATGGTTTGAACCAAAAACAAACATTTCTCACCGTGAATATGGCCTATGCTGCCGACACGGCGTAAAGCAACCACCAATCAATCAATCATGCCTTTACATTGCGCAGAACACCGTGTAGTCACAAGGCCGACTCGGACCTGCCGCGCTACGGTAAATGCGCCGAGCTGGTGATGCCCCCCACGATGCTGCGCAGTGCGAACGATGAGAGCGCCGCGCCCATCCAGGCCATGCAGACGCGCCGTGTCACCGTAAGTCTCCCCGTATTGGGCTTACCGACCGGGTAGGGGATCTTTAACTAGCAGCCTGCTGAACAAGCAGTTCAGTTGTGTTTAATTTCAAATAGTTAATGGACGATAGTATTCTTATTCAACATCCTTTTCTTTTCTTTTCTTTTCCTTTCTTTTCTTTTCTCTTCTTCTACTTTCTTTCTTCTTTCTTTCTTCTTTCTTTCTTCTTTCTTTCTTTCTTTCTTTCTTTCTTTCTTTCTTTCTTTCTTTCTTCTCTCACCTTCCCTCCCTGCCCTCCGCTCTGCTCTGCTCTGCTCTGCTCTGCTCTGCTCTGCTCTGCTCTGCTCCTCTCTGCTCTGCTCCTCTCTGCTCTGCTCTGCTCCTCTCTGCTCTGCTCCTCTCTGCTCCGCTCCTCTCTGCTCCGCTCCTCTCTGCTCTGCTCTGCTCTGCTCTTCTCTCCTATATATATATATATATTTGGGTTTTACATATGTGTGTGTGTATATATATGTATGCGTGACATATATATGTGTGTATGTCATATATATTACATTCGCTTTGAATTTTAGGTTTTAAATATTCCTACAAATGATCTTTGAAAGGGAGGTAGAAGAACCTTGCTACAACACCCACACTACCAGTACACTAGCCAGCATTAGAGGATATATGGTGTCAAAGAATAATGCCTCTTTGGTTGAAGAGAGGAAGTATTAACATCGCACATTATCTCCAGCCAGGTTTCCAGGTGGCTTATTTGAACCGGTGTTGCCGTTTCCGAGGCACACCAGTTTGCCAGGGACACACCGCTTCTGCGCATACGTCAAAATCGAACAGCATCGTCTCTAACCTCATAAATTTAATATAATGTTTTTGGTAAAGATGTTTTCTATATGTGTACCAAACGATTTGTTTCTAGGTGGTGTGGTTTTAGAGATATTTCACTTGTTCTGTATTTTCTGTATGAACATTGCTCACGACCATTGACAATGCCTTGAGTTTGTCAGTACGCGCAGTGCAAAATGTTAGTTTTATTCAAAACTAATAGAAATCCAGAACCCTACCCATATCAATTTAATATAGTCTTTTTGGTAAACATGTTTTTTATATGTGTGCCGAGCGATTTGTTTCTAGGTGGTGTAATTTGATAGATATTTGACTTTTTCTCTATGAAGATTTACTCACGGCCATTGACAATGCATTTGAATGGATGTGTCCCTGGCAAACTGGTGTGCCGCGGAAACCGCAACACCAGCACCAGTTTATTTAATGTACTGCAAACAGCTGTGCTCTAATATATGCTTCCTTGTGTACACTAGACCCTGTTAGGCATGTCAAGTCTGCCAGAGATTGTGAAGGCACACGCGGAACTTATCAAGGAAAATCAATGCAGAGTAAGTCTTCATATCTACTTCAAATAATGTCTCAAATATATGGGAGTGGGATGGGAGACCAGCTTAAAGGAATCACTCCTTTCTGGAGTATTTCACTTTGCGTGCATAAATACAGTTATTCAAATATATATGAAGAGTTCAGGCGGTTTACACTCAGGTAAGACTATTTTATTTCAACTATATTTTTGCATTGACATTTACGGGGATTTGCGCTTGAAGTTGAACTCTTCATATTTAAAAAAAGGTAATGAGTGCAATAAATCAATATTTTCTGCCACATTTGACTTTACTTGTATGCAGTTAGAATGGAAGCACTACTCTACTGTCCATAATGAAAATTGTATATATGCTAAATTAGTGTTGGATATGGTGAAAATAGGTTATTCCTATATTCTACTGTTAATGAAAATGGTACCTTTCATATTAGTTTAAATATGTCAGATATGGTGGGTTGATGCTATATTCTACTGTCACGGTTCCGACTTTGCATGCGCTGAAAAAGGCGTTGGGAGCAAAGCAAAGGCGTATGCCCATTGAGTTTGCCGATACGCATAGGGCAAAACTGGCATTTTATTCAAAATAAATAGAAATACATAACAATTTGTCATAAACATGACGGAAGGATGCAATATAATAATATAATGAATATGTTTAAGACACAACTCTCCATAATTAAGCATTTTGAGCTAAGAAACATACAGTTTCAGTCACTTTACAGGCTGATGTTTACATCACCATTGATTAGCCAGAAGTAATCCTTGTTCTAAATATTAAAATGTCAAATGTGTCAACAAAAACTTGTTTCAAAGAAATATATTACCAATATCTGATTAACCCTACTCATTTTCTATTTCTACAAATGTCATTAACCATAGAATATAAATAAAAACATGAATAAAATAAATAAAACTGACTCTGGCTATGGCTCTAACACTAGTCTGAGTGCCTAGATTTGTCTAAATCTAAATGCACATGGCATAAGATGTGCTGGTTATATTGATGTAAATGCAATGCTGGATAAAAGATAAATATCTTAATTTATTATATATCTTTTTTTTAGTTGGTATTGTCGTGGGGGTGGTGAAAATGGGAAATAATGCGCCTAGAGCGGGACTCGAACCCACATCTCTTCGCATTCCGGGCCAGTGTGCTAACCATTACACCACCTAGGCTCCCTGATATCAATACACTCCCCACGCCTACCTGTCTATGTGGTTACTTGCCTGAGAGAGGTCAGTGCAGACCACTACACTCGTCCCCTGGAATTGTAAGTCTTGTAATGCTTACAATTACATACATACAGGCAATGCACTAACACATACATACACAGGGTAGGTTCAACAACCATACAGCGCAAAGCTTGTACAGGATCCTGATCACGGCAACCAGTGTCGTGGGGTGGTGAAAATGGGAAATAATGCGCCTAGAGCAGGACTCGAACCCACATCTCTTTGCATTCCGGGCCAGTGTGCTAACCATTACACCACCTAGGCTCCCTGATATCAATACACTCCCCACGCCTACCTGTCTATGTGGTTACTTGCCTGAGAGAGGTCAGTGCAGACCACTACAGTATTCTATGTTTCAAACAAGAGCTGAGATGAGCTGAAACGAGCACATTTCATAACTCCACCCATGTGCCATGTGCTTCTCACAGCTTTGTTTTGCTCTGATGCATCCCACAATGCACCGCGCCGCTGGAACCGTGATGTAGTCTATTGCTTATACATATATATTTTCCTTTGTTTTGCCATATGTTTTAAATAAATGTATTAGGTTGATTATTATAATCTAGCATTCTTTAGTTTAAACGAACTTGTATTATAAATGACTAACTTTGGAGCTAATTAAGGTGAAAACATGCACCATTTATTTTGGCATGCACATTGAAATACTGGACCCCATAGGTTTTTAGTAGTAACAAGTTCTATTAAATTGACTTAGTATTCCCTTCTGTGCAGTAATAAATGCTTAATAAGTGTACTAATATCTCAGTTAAATGTGTAGCATACATCCTATTTCGTCATTGTTTTGGTTTCCAAAATTTGATGCTTTCATTGGACTATGTATGTTTAATGAAAATGGTACATTCTAAATCAGTGCTAACATGTTAGATATGGTGAAAATAGCAAGGATGAGAATTTCCTGCTGATCGGCAATTTCCTGACTTTTAGGCAATAACCCGCCTATTTAGTCCTGTATACAGGGATGAGAATTTCCTGCCGATTGACGGTTTCCCGACTTTTGGGCAATGACCCGTCTTTTTAGTCCTATATACAGGGATGAGAATTTCCCACTGATCGGCGGTTTCTTGACTTTTGGGCAATGGACCACCTTTTTAGTCTTATATATAGCGAAAAGAATTTCTCACTGGTCAGCAATTTCCTGACTTTTGGGCAATGACCCGACTTTTTAGTTCTATATACAGGGATAAGAATTTCCCACCGATCGGTGGTTTCTTGACTTTTGGGCAATGACCCACTTTTTTAGTCCTATAGACAGGGATGAGAATTTCTCACTGATCAGCAATTTCTTGACTTTTGGGCAATAACACCACCTTTTTAGTCCTATATACAGGGATGAGAATTTCCCACCGATTGGCGGTTTCCCAACTTTTGGGCAATGACCTGCCTTTTTACATCGGACCTATTTTCATCCCCAAACTAGGGCGATGCCATATTCTAACAATAGATGAAAACGATACATTCAAAATCAGTTTTTACATGCCAGATATGGCAAAACACGGTTGATGCCCGATGTCTACTTTTGCAATAGTAAGAGTTATATCATTGTTTTATTTATATTTTTGTTTGTAGGTGTGCTTAGTAACCATCGATGACAAGGAGAATTTGCGGGAACATCTCAAGTCGCACCTAGTGGCAACACCGTTCAGGTGCGGGCTATGTACATACGCTACGAGTAAGAAGTCCGATCTGGCACTCCACAAGCAAATCACTCACCACATACAACCGCAGGTAAGCGTGACCTTTTCTGTTAGCCGACATACGTAATGTCACTTCCCACTAGTGTGGCACCAGGGGCCCACCCCGGACCGCATAGCTATCTCGGTGTTACTCCTTTATTCCTCAAGCGGAGTAGGATACAGTCCATCACACTAATATATGAGCCTGTCTCAAAAGGTGCTACCTCTTCATTTTTTTGTCCATAGTAACGATTGACACAAAACAGCACAGAAACGGTTACACTGAAAACACAAGGATATTTGCTTCAAATCAATATGTATTCTATTGGGATTATGAAACACCATGTAAAAAACAAATCAGTTTATCCTGAGCAAATGCATAAGTAGATAGTGTGTTGATTGTTACTATGGACAAAATTTTGTCCCATTTTGCTTAGCACCTTTTGAGACAGTCTCATATGTGCTGTATACGAATATAATTATCCGTAAACTGATTAACCTGTAACTGTGTCTCTAGTTGGCACCTGACTGACACTACACAACTAATGACACTCAACTACTCAAGTGACTCTGCCTCGCTTGGTGCTGCCACCTGGCCTATTTAGCTGCCCTGACTCTGCCTCATACCTGTACCACTCGCTCAATATATATTTTGTTTTTGTCATTAAAATGCTAAATTTTCATAATCCATTAATTAACATTTTTAATTGTAAAAAAATAAAAGTGTTAAATATATCAGTTTGACAAGTATAGTATACACTACTTCAGTTTAGAGTAATTCTTATGGTACTGTACTAACATGGAGATATTGGGTGAACGGATGCAAAATAATCTGTTTGACCTCTAGATGAAGCTAAGTGCAATATGGCATTGTTATGCCTATAATCAGCTAGTTTGAATATTCTTAATGGGCCTGTCACATTATGATGCTTCTCGCCAGCGCGCCACCAACGCGCAAAATCACTTTTAATTGTCGAGACACATCAAACTTTTCGGCGTCAGCGCAATGTATTGGTAGCGTGCAGCCGACATTGTGAGAAAAAAAAAAAAAAAGGTTTGGCGCTCCGTCCTGATATGACCTTAGATGTTGCTAGGACGTAAAACAACAACAAACAAACAAAGCAACAGTTTGGCGCAATGAGCCTCACACGCGCGCGGCGTTCGCATAATGTTATTCCAGCGTGTTTAACGTATCTCGACGCGCCCCTAACGTTGCCATAATCTTAACACCCGCGCGTTGTCGCACGTCAAAAGTTTAGCGCAAGCACAAAACACCGCCAATACCCTGACGTGCGCCGCCGACCGTCACCGTCCATTAACGAATAGCAACGCGCGCGTAATGCTTCCTGACGTATCCCGAAAAATCACATACGTCAAAAAATTACATACGTCGATGCGCGTTGGCGAGAACCGTCGTAATGTGACAGCACCATAAGGGGTGGAAGCTCCCAAAGAAATGAGGAATAGGTAAGCACTAGTAGCTAAGCTGGATATGTAATACCCCAGTCACACTACTGCTTGCGACCACACAAAAAGGGGTGGTTGCAAATTGGTCCTCAGTGGTCACAATAAGGTTGCAGCCACATCACTAAAAACCTCCTTGTGGCCAAAATGGTCGCAAGGAGGTTGGCGACCATTGCGTTGGTTGCAAGGAGGTGGTTTCTTTGGTCCAAAGTGGTCGCAACGCTGTCACAAACCATAGTGTGACTGCAGCTTAAGATCCAATTTAGATAGATGCTTAGATTTTGAAAATGTAATAATTTCATCAAATTACGCAACTACAAAGGTAAAACACATAATAAAAGCAGCAACAACAACAACATGTTCCTCCAGCAGGTGACCATTGAGCCGGTGCAAGACGCGCCTGCAGAAGAGAAGGGCGAGGAGCTGGTGGTGGTGTCCGACCTGCCCATCGGCTCTGAGCAGCTGGTCGTGGAGCAGGTGCTGGAACAGTACATCAACCAAGGTCATGACCTCAGTGACCTCAACGGGGAGACGACGCACACCGTCATCATCAACGGGCGGGAGGTGCAGGTGAGGAGCAGTTCAGCTTGGTAGTGCCAGGCACACTTTTCCAGGTTCACGATTTATTACAGCGAAACCCCATTATAATGCGATCATTGGGGTCCATACAATGTCATCGTGAAAAACAGCCGGGGTCGTGTTAAGTCGGGGTTCAGTTTACTGAATTACGTTTGAATTATAGAATTCTGGGTCCAATGAATCATCACGTTATATCCAAATTTGTGTTAAATCAGGGTGCATTATAACGGGCTTTCATTGTATGTCTGTTGTCATTCAACACAAATTTAACCACTTCAAAATTTGCATCAGAGATGGTTTTTGTTGTCATTTGACATGGGTATGACCCTTTCGGAATTTCGTGTAAATTCCAATGTAGGCATGTGATTAATAAGACTAACGGAATAGATACGACTGCCTTTTCAGCGTGAATATGACCCTTGCTGCTGACCATCAGCAATCAATCAATCTATTGCAGATGTGGTTTCAATATTTTGGAAGTTTTATGGGAAGCTGTATTGTGACCATTTACATTTGTCACATTAAACCAAGTTTGATAAATGCTATAATCATTAGATTCATGAATGTGTTGGCATTTAAAAGGATGCCAGGGCTCAGGGTTTCTAGAAGAAATTTAAGCCCAAAATTTATGTTAAAAAAACAAAATGGTCTGGACATTGGGTAAACTTCCAGAAAATAAATTTCCATGACGTTTAAGAACCACCCAACGCAAAATAAAACCAACCCAACTTTCCCCCCGTAAAGGATCTCTATGTGATATGGCACATAGAGATCTTATGCAATGGGAGACTTTCTGGCCGCATTACACGCTAGGTGGCGGCAGCCGACGGGTCTTCTGCGCCAATCAGTACCTACGCACCCACCACACACCACACCTCCAGCACCACCACCACTCACCTACACCCTCACCACGCACACCTACACATCAACCACACATACCTACACCCCCACCACATCCCTAAACCCCAACCACGCACCTACACACACACACCTACACCACAAACACACATACCTACACCCCCACCTACACCCCCACCACACTCCTACACCACCAACACACGCATACCTACACCTCCAACACACACATACCTACACCCCCACCACATCCCTAAACCTACACCCTACAACACACACCTACACCCTGACCCCACCCCTAAACCCTCATCACACACCTACACCACCAACATACGCAACTGTGTGGTGGGGGTGTAGGGGTGTGTGATGAGTGGGTATGGTGGGGGGTGTAGGGGTGCGGTGGGGGCTTAGGAATGTGGTAGGTGTATGTGGTGGGGGCTTAGGGATGTGGTGCCGGCTTAGGGATGTGCTGAAGTCAATTGCCTCGTGTGCACTGACTTCATTGACGACTTTATATGTCTGTGTGGTGGGGGTTGACGGTGGTTGGGGTGTAGGTGGATATGGTAGGGATCTAGGTGTGTGTGTGTGTGTAGGTGTAGCTGGTGTGTGTGTGGAGGTGTAGGGGTGTCTTGCAAAGTGGCACCTCACAATCTTTAGCATCCCTGAACCCCCACCACACACCTACACCCCCACCACACACCTACACTCACACCACACCTACACCACCACTACACATCTACACCCTCACCACACCTACACCCACCACACACACCCACCACACACCTAAACCCTCACCACACACCTACACCACCAACACACACACACCTGTGTGTTGGGGGTGTAGGGGCGTGGTAGAGGCTTAGGGATGTGGTGGGTGTATGCGGTGAGGGGCATAGGGATGTAGGGGTGGTGGTGGTTGACGGTGTAGGTGTAGGTGGGTGTGTAGGGTGTGTGTGGTGGAGGTGCAGGTGGTTTGTGGTCGAGTTGTAGGGGTGTCTTGCAGAGCGGCACCCCACAATCTTTAGCATCCCTAAACCCCCACCACATACCTAAACCCCCACCACACACACCTGTACCCCCACCCCATACACACCACCACACACCTATACCCCCACTACCCCCTACACCCCCACCACACACACCTAAACCCCCGTCCTGATATGACCTTAGATGTTGCTAGGACGTAAAACAACAACAAACAAACAAACAAACCTAAACCCCCCACCACACACTTGTATGGCAAAACATGCAAGACCTTGGTCCCTCACGTGTCGCCACCTGACGGCAGTATATTGCAAAAGGCGTTGCAACGAAAGTCTCCCATTAGTAATTACCAACATTTCCTTTTTATTGTTATTGCCATCCGTATGTGATGTGGAACATAGCAGGGATGACAAATTTCCGATTTTCGGCGGATTTCCGATTTTTTTCTTGGCCACAAGGGTAATCGCTGAGATTCGTGTAAATCAGATGTAAAAAAGCGGGGGGGGGGGGGTGTCATTCTGACATAAAATATATCAAGTCGAATAATTCCTCCATGCCAAGCCATGTGTTTATCAGACGTAAACTTATTTTCCAAAGAAAAATGACTGTTCAGCTACAGCAAAGAAGTCCCAGGTTGTCTTAAAATGGGCCTGAAATTGAAATTGCACCAAATTCAAAATTGTCTGGGGGGGGCGGGGGGGGGGGGGGGGGGGCTCACAGCAGCCCCCATACCCCCAGCTGCATGGGACTCGCTTCGCTCGTAAATATAGATGACAGTTTTCAGACTTCTTTGTCACAAGCTACTCTCATCATTCCTGCATAGAGACCCGATACATTTACTAATTCGCACACTCAAACAATTAGAGAACAAGAGGCAGAACATAGTTTAAAGTAATATTTATTTAATTTAATTATTATAAAATCAATCTTGACCGTTGTATCGATCGAGCAGTATTGGGATCACATAGGGAGAGAGACCTACCAGTCCAGAGCTGATGCATTTATCGTATAGCAGCAAGTTTATGTTGAGATCAGCAGATGAACAGCAAGGCGGAGTAGTCAAGCCGAAACAGCGCTCGAAGCTCTTAGCAGTGGGTGAGCGAAGTGGAGTGTGCAGCGACCAGCGGAGGAGTGACAAGCTAGGCATAGGAAGGTTCAGCAGGAAGTCTAGAATAGACCAATTGCCTCGTGTGCAAATTACCCATATTACCCTCGTGGCCATAACACATGCATAATTACCTTAATTTTTAATTTGTTTATTGTTATTGCCAACCCTATGTGATATCATCATCATCATGCTGTCGGTCGCAATGCGACAAAGACTGCTTTCATTACTTGACTGCCGCTCTCCAACATTTCATGAAAGCTGCCTGCAAAAGTGTTGAAGTGCTGCTGGCTTTTGCAAGTTACCAGTGGCACTCTCTCGGGGAGCAAATAGAGGTTTCACACCGGCAAGAACATGTCAAGACAGGCGCAAAACTATTTGTCCCTGCAGTGGCTGGTCGGGAGATGTTGGGAGTTCCATACATCAACCGCCCTTAATGCTGCCACAGTGACATGGTTTTCTGTTTATGGTTTGCTCCCTTAGCCTTCGGTTCTGTCAAGGACCTGTACCACAAGGCAGTGGTTTACAACTCTGCAAGGCAGAGGCGTCAAACTCCCTGAGGTATTGCTATACCTGCATACCCCCTATGTGATATGGGACCTAGTAATTACCAAAATGTCTTTGTTATTGTTCTTGCAGATCCATATTATTAGGGCAAGCTCACAATACCAACAAGAGAATAACCCTGACTTTGTTGATGTAACTGAGCAAGTCGCAAGAGAGCCGAACAGCCTGGTCAAGTCAAGCACAGTTGAAGCTGGTGAAGACGAAGAGGAAGGAGGAGAAGGAGAGGGAGGAGGAGGCGACATGAGCCAGCATCAGGATGTTGTGAATCAGGCACTTGTGGCAATAGTAACCGAGCAGGTGGGTGATGGAGAACAGCTTCACATGCAGCCAATGGGGATTGTCTCTGAGGACATTGAGGTTAATGAAGAAGGGGCGCTTAGCAAGAGGTTACCAGCTACTGAGGAAATGTCCAACTGCCTACAGGTTGAGGGTGCTGAACAAATTGGAGCTACCGATGAAATGTCAGCTACTGAGGAAATGGTGGTTAGCGAGGAAATACCGGCTACTGAGGAAATGCCGGCTACTGAGGAAATGCCGGGTACTGAGGAAATGCTGGCTACTGAGGAAATGCCCACTTTCGATCAAATGCCAGTTACTGAGGAAATGTCGGCTACAGAGGAAATGCCGGTTGAAGAAATGGCGGTTTCTGAGGAACTATTGGTTACAGAGCAAGTGCTGGTCACTAGAGATGCTCTAGTTACTGCGGAAAGAGTGATTGAACATCCGAAGGATATCTCTGAAGAGTTGCTCGGATCGAACCATGCATCGACGAGGGAGGAAATTCCAGTGACCGAAGAGATGCATGTCTCAGGTGAATTGGAGATGGAAGCGATGAGCATGGAGGCTGGGGATGAGGATGAGCAAGGGGAGGAGGATGAGGAGGATGAGGAGGGTGGGGAGAGTGACGACAATGTCGAGACAGTTACATACCTGGAGGTGACCGACAGCGCCATGATTAACGCAGCCAGTGCAGTGCTGGACCCGGCAACCGGCGAGTTGAAACTCACCACTGACGGAACCAGCGAACTGGAAGTGGGTCAGGAGATGAGTGCGCATGCCCAAATCCAAGAGGGCGAGGCAGAGCTAGTTGTGCAGCCTGAACAACATGAGTTTATTCAGATGGCTTCAGAGTTTGTGTCGACAACTGCACCGCAGGGCGCAGCTGTCGACAAGCAAACCAGGTAAGTTCGGGATTAATTCAGATGAGGTTTTGGTTTATAACACGTTCTACGCCAAATCACCCAATTTTCCTAAATATTGTTTGGTAAAAAAAAATCACACAAATACATCTTTATTGAAAACTAACTCATGCAAAATTTTAGGCCCCCAACTCCATATATCTTCTGAGATATAGGCCTCTCAAAAAAGGGGTTTACTTACTTATTTACTTAAGCCTACCGCCCAACTTTGGGCATAGGCCACGAACAAGGGCTCTCCAGTTATCCCGGTAACGTTGTACTTTTTTCCGGGGTGGGGTTGTTGGCCCCATGCCCAACCCCCAACCTGGAGGACCAGTTGCTGCTCTTAGTCTGTCCTCTACTATGAGACCTGCCCGGCTTGGTTAAACCTGCCAGGGGGCTAGCCCCCGCCGGTATAGCTCTCATGGTCATGGAGGCACACAAGCCTCCCCACCACGACAAGGTAGCAACACATTGGGTGGTTTGGCCCCCCTTTTTTACCCTTGCGACAGCCAAAATCGAGTAGACAGTGTTATTTTAAATGCCTATATCTTAGCTTAAAATAGAGATAGAAACCTGAAATTTGGTTTGTACCTTATTTGTAAGTAGCTCTAACTCATCATATGTATAGTTTTGACCTGTGTCTAATATTTTCAGAGTTATTTAAAGGTTGAACACCTTGAAATTCTTTTGGTGAATGTACGATTTTTGGTGTACCAGTTGGCCATGTTGAAAATTGTTGAGCCCTTTTATACTTTGACTGCTGTTTCATATGCATGTTAGCTTCATTTGCTCACAATTATAGCTTCTGGTCAAAAGTGCTTCATATAGTTATGATTTTTCTTTTAAACTCATTGCAATTCACACTTTTCGTATGCAAAAAGGAGTACATTTACCAAGTAATTGGACACTTTATTTAGTTATATGTATTTTGTACAGTGTATATGTTGATTGATTACATATAAACCATGCCAGCTTAATTTAAACATATTGTAATGTCCCCCAACCCCGGGAAGGGTAGGCCTACGTGATTCATGTACAAATAGAACAAACACAGTTATTGCATATTTTATCAATTTATTAACAGGTAAGTTATAATGATTAGTTTGTTTGTTGTTGTTTTACATCCTAGCAACATCTAAGGTCATATCATGACGGGTATTGACTTGTGACAGTGTGCACTCATGGCGACTTTATAGTGCTGCCCCACTGGGAAATCTTGTCACCAGTACCATGACCCTATATTATCCTGACACTGAGCTAACCAGTCCTTGCCTTATCCTATTAATGCCGAGCGCCAGGCTAGGAAGCAACAAGTATCAATTTTTAAGTCATTGGTTTGACTCGACCAGGGTTCGAACCCACGGTCTACCAACAATAATGATTATACAACATTTGATACTGGTTATCCAAATAATGTACCTCATATGAGGACTAAATTCGTTTAGTTCTATAAATCTTAACAAACTTCTTGTATCGTAGCCAGACAGAGTGGTCGAATCACGAGAGCACTGTATTTCAGTGTGGTAGGTAGTGGGTTCGATTCCCGGCTAAATTTATCCAATGGCTAACCAAATTGATAGCATACGTGTCGTGACCTCGCCTGACAACCGGCATTGCTAGAATATGGCAGCGACTGATTTGCTCATGAAAATGTGTTTGGCGGGGATATTGGGTTATGGGATAGTATATGGGGCAGCACTATAAAGTCACCATTGAAGTGCGCACTGTCATAAGTTTATTCGCCATATTATGACCTTAGATGTTGCTAGGATGTAAAATACTAACAAACGGGTCTGGCGTCAGCTTCCATCCATATGGACGCCTCTTTTATATTACCTTAGATGTTGCTAGGACATAAAACCACAACAAATAGCCCTGGCGTCGGCATCCATCCATATTTATGCATCCTTCTATAACCTTACATGTTCCTAGGACCTAAAACTTCAACAAACAGATCTGGCATTGACCTGCATCCATAAGGATGCCTCCTTATATGACCTTAGATGTTGCTAGGGCCTAAAACCCCAACAAATAGATCTGCCGTCAGCATCCATATGGGCACTCCTTTTATGACTGATTTGCTCAGGACAAGTGTGTTTGGCTGGGTTATTGGGTTATGGTATACCAATGGGGCAGCACTATAAAGTCGCCATTGAAGTGTGCACTGTCACATGTCGGTATGCCTCTTTATATGACCTTAGATGTTGTTAGGACCCAAAGTCCCAACAACAAACAGATCTGGCGTCGGCATCCATCCGTAAGGATGCCTCCTTATATGACCTTAGATATTGCTAGGACCTAAAACCACAACAAACAGATCTGGTGTCGGCATCCATCCATAAGTATGCCTCCTTCTATAACCATTGACATTGCTAGGACCTAAAACTCCAGCAAACAGATCTGGTGTCGGTATCCATCCATAATTACGCTTCTTTCTATAACCCTAGACGTTGCTAGGACCTAAAACTCAGGCAAACAGATTTGGTCTCGGCATCTGCCTGCCAAAGCATTCCCACCCAGTTCTGTCTCAGCGGGGTGAATGGACTCGTCCATTTGGATCCCAGGTGGGGGTGGCGGGTGCTTCGGGTCTGCTCACTGGGATGTCTGTTTGGTCTGTGACGTCACGAAGAGTTCCACTCCGCCCCCGCACGGTCCCGACCGTTTTGGATGATTGGCAGTTGCCCGTCTATTCTTAACTTCCATCACCCTCTTGCTTCCACGAAATGGGAAAGTCTATTTGTAATGAGAAACCGGGCGTGGTGTCCTAACCGGCAAAGCGCCGCCACCTCGGAAGGGAAGTCGTGGGTTCCAGCCCTGACCGAGTCAAACCAAAGACTTCCAAAAACAAATACTGGCGCTATGCATTACTAAGATAGGGCAAGGACTGGCTTGCTCCGGATCATGATAATCTAACTGAGTGGGATATGGAAAGGAAAGTTTGTTTTATTTAAAGACACCTCTAGAGCACATGGCTTTTTGTCATCGGCTATTGGACGTCAAGCATATCGTCATTCTGACATATTTCTTTGGAGGAAACCTGCTGCCGCCACAGAGGCTACTCTTTCCGATAAGCAGCAATGGGTCTTTTATATGCACTTTCCCCATAGACAGGACAGCACATACCAGTACCACAGCCTTTGATGAACCAGTTGTGGACCACTGGTTGGAACGGAAAATAGTGCAAACTGCAAATGTGTCCACTGAGCAGGATCGATCGGATTACCCACACCTTCACAGGTGAACACTCTACTGCCTGAGCTACGCCCCGCTCCCTGAGGGGGATATCGGGTCATAATGCTGGTGGTACGGTCTCCCAGTAGGGCAGTACTATAAAATTACCATATGAGTGTGTAAAGTCACCTTAAATGTTGCTGGAACTATTTTCCATATGACTCAAACAACACATTGAGCACTCGTTCCACATTCCTACTCACCACCTGGATCATGATAATCTGACTGAGTGGTTATGGTGCCAGTGGAACGGTCTCCTAGTATGGCAGCACTATAATATAAAAACCTCAACATACCAAGCCCTATTCTAGTAATGCCGACAGCCTGGTTAAGTAGTGACAAGTGTCAATTGTGTAAGTCTTTGGTTTGACTCAGCTGGAGATTGAACCTACGATCTCCCGCACGGAAGGTGGACACTCTACCTAATCGGCTACCCCGTCCTGTGTTGATGGTTGTAAAGGGGCATACCTGTAGGGGTTGAATCTCACGGCTTCTGCATTTTTAAATTAGAAAGTGGAAGCCGACTGGCTGGGACGGGTTAGTCCGGTTGATAAAGCGGTCGCTACATACGCAACAGGTAGTTGATGCAGTTCCTCATAGTCCTTGACTACAGCATTCAGTAAACAAATTAACCTTCAACTGTCTCTGTCTCTGTCTGTCTGTCTGTCTGTCTGTCTGTCTGTCTGTCTGTCTGTCTGTCTCTCTCTCTCTTTCTCTCTTCCCCTCTCTCTATGTGTATATATATATACACACACACATACACATACACACTTGCACATACTCACACATACTCACAGACACAGACTCGTACCAGACGCTGTGGCCAAATTGTTAAGAGCGCCATACGTAAGGGTCGGGAGTTCGAATCGCAGCTAAGTCAAATCAATGCTTTACAAAATTTATACTTGTCGCTTCCTACTCCTAGCCTAGTGCTCGGTACTTACTAGGATAGGGCGAGGACTGGTTAGCTCAGTATCAGTATAATATGACTATAAGAACTCGGGTCATAAGCCGTGTTCACACCTTGGCGTTAAGTCACCTCATCTAGTGCGCCTAATCTAAGTGGGCTCACATTGGCCGTGTGAACCCGATGCTAAGGCGGTTTAGGGCTGAGTCGCCTCATCTAGTTCGCCTCATCTAGTTCGCCTCGCAAGGTGGTTTAAATGAAGCGAACTAGCTTGAGTCGGCCCATATTGCCTGTGTGGACGGTAGCGGTTTAGATGAGGCGGATTAAGGACATCACAGTCGAGACCTGAGTTTGTTGACTTTTCGGTAAATTTGGTCTATGAACCTGCTAGAGGTGCACATATATTTTTTTCATCATTTATTTTTAGGTTTTCAGTGCCAAGCAGAAGTTTTGACCGTTCCAAACCAATACGATTCAGTCCATACATATCTAGGTCGAACCCACACTCTCTCGTGGCGACGAAACTGGCGCTGGTTAGTATGGACTTGCTCATGCGCAGATATCGATTTCCGGCTTAAACCGCCCCAAGTACTGGATGTGTGGACACGACACACTTTCACGCCTAGTTCACCTCATCTAGTTCACCTTATCTAGTTCGGCCTAAAGTTGTGGGTGTGAACACGGCTATAGTGTTGGTGGTCAGGGGCCATATGCAGGAGTCAGTGTTAGTGGGGTTTGGTGTTAGAGCCTGTTACCGTTTAGCTATCACCGAAGTCGGGACCTGTGTCAACTCGTATGCAGGAGCACATAACACTTTCATTATAGCTAAACGTGAAGTTATTTATAGATTGGGAAATCCCTCTTCGTTTGTAGCCATATATTATGCTCAAATCTATTGAATGCGATCATATTTAACAGAATTACATACGCAATAAGTGAAATTTGATCAATTTAACCCTAAAGTCGAAGCGTTATTAAGGCTACTGCTGCATTGGCGGCGATATTAATAGTTATATTTTCGAATCGACGATGGAACAGTAAACAAACAGCCGCTGCCGCCAGTATGGAAAGGGACGTCGATGCGGCGGCGGCGGCGATTTGTTTACTTTACATTCGTCGATTCGATTTGACAGTATTAATATCACCGCCAATGCGGCAGCAGCGTTAATATTGCTTCGGATTTAGGGTTAATTTAATGAAATTTCACTTATTGCGTATGTAATTCTGTTAAATATGATACCATTGAATAGATTTGGGCCTAATCGATACCTAACACCAACCTTAAACCACATATGTTTCTGGTTTAGCTTAACCTAGTTTAAGCTTGTGGTGTTAGGCCTATCACTGACTCGTGCATGCCGACTTTTCGGCGCTAAACCAGAAATCCCGTTTAAACGCGTTTTGTCTCGGTAACGCCGACTCCTGCATATGGCCCCTGGTCTCCCAAGGGGCATCACCTCTCGGGGTGCCCCCATGTCGGGGCTGGCAGGGATGGTGGGTGCAGAGAGGACGTACCAGCTCGTGCCTGTTGTGCACCCACCTCACACTCAGACCGCCCTGGTTTCTGAGAGACGCTGACTTTGGTGCACTCACACTGGGCCAGGTACTCTCGGCCGTTCGGTGAGTGCGCAGAGGTGCAGCCGGGTCGTCGCCAGGAAGCGGCACCGCTGTTGACTCAGATGGAGGCGACGGGCTTGTTATATAGCCTCGATTCCGGGTAGTGGGTATTAGTATGCGTTTAAGTGGTCGACGCGTGGGAGTGATGTCATCCGGGAGTGACGGCTTTGAGTAACTAGGGCAGTGTGTCTCTATGCAAGACAACTCATAAAGTTATATGAAGGACACACACTCTCTCTTTCTTCCTCTATCTCTCTTTCTTTCTTTCTCTTTCTTTTTCCTCTCTCTTCCTTTCTTTCTCACTCTTTTTACTCTCTCCCTTTCTTTCTTTCTTTCTTTCTTTCTTTCTCTCTTTCTCTCTCTCTCTCTCTCTCTCTCTCTCTCTCTCTCTCCCCCCCCCCCCACCCCCCTTTCCGCCCCCACCACAGGAACTGCTCCCAATATATATGAGCCTGTCTCAAAAGGTGATAACTCTTCTTTTTTTTGTCCATGTAACGATTGACACAAAATAGCACAGAAACGGTTACACTGAAAACACAAAGACATTTGCTTCAAATCAATATGTATTCTATTGGGATTATGAAACACCATAAATCAACTTATCTTGAGCAAATGCACAAGGAGATAGTATGTTGATCGTTACAATGGAGAAAGTTTTGTCCCAAATTACTTAGCGCCTTTTGAGACTTGAGACAGCCTCATATACGTCGATGCCCTTAGCTATTGCTAGGATTATGGATCAAGGAAATCAATCCGAATGGATTATGACCACTACTGCACAGCGGTGAAAACAAGTGTATGCACTTAACCGTTATAAGCAGAATAAACATTCACTAAAAAAACAAAAACTCATGTATGTATGTCGACTCTCTGAGTCTCTGGGGGGATGTGTATGTGTATTTGAATAACATTGTCTGCATATACAGACAATTACTGAATTAGTATAATGCAGATATGCACAATACTAATTGTGGTTATAAATCATTTGAAAGGCTTACGATTCCAAGAGGATGACTGTAGCAGTCTGCACTGACTTCATTGACAAAAGGTTGCTTGGTTGTTGGAGGTTTACCTCCTGGCAGCATCTAAGGTCATATCACGACATGTACCGACTTGTGACAGTGCCCACTCTTGTCGACTTTATAGTCCTGCCCCAGTGGGAGACCAGGCCATCAGTACAATGAACTGATATCCCACTCAGTCACATTATCCTGACACTGAGCCAACCTGTCATTACCCTATCCTAATAATGCCGAGCGTTACAGCCAGTGTTGGACCGGCAATCAGCCAGTGTTGGGGTGCTCCTATACTGAACGGGAATGAATTTCTGAGAAAATGCGGAAATTCTCTCGTAGGCGTCGGACTATGAAGGAATCGCGTTAAGATACTGGAAGTTAGGTTTCATCCTGTACTCTCCTAGCACTATCCTAGGTACATACCACTGATGAGTCAGTACAGACTATCATTGGAGAGTGTCCACTGTCCTTGAGAACCGTATACTCGCCCATTTCAGTAACGATCTCCTATTTCCCCCTTCTCTGCGATCACTTTCATATTGTATATTGAGTTATCGTGCCGGCGGTCTTGTCTCCCAGTAGTTGGCCAGCACCAGTGCTTGATTTACCTATAGGCTTGGAAGGCCGAAGCCTAGGGCCTCAACATCTAGGGTGTAATCGATTAATCAACTCGGGTCACCCAAGCCACTTTTTGGCGCATGCGCACATCCTACAGATTCGGGTTGAATAAACGAATACGCTCGGGGTGGACGAAATGGTGGCTTAATCTGAAACTCTTTTTTCAATAACCGATAGAAGTACAGCAAAATAGGATTTAAAGTATTTTATGATTGTCGAAGCTGAAAATCTGGGTTATTAAAAAAAAAAGCAGCATTAAAACAACACGTAGGAGTTGTACCAGTAGCTGTTATACTACTGGTACCAGCACAAATGTGACGTCATCGCTCCTAGCAAACCCCAACCAAGAGGTGGGTTACTGGGGTCGGATCATTTTGCACCTGGCACATGTATTCTCGACTCCACTCGCAGTGTTCGATTTGAAATTCTGACGACTCGGGTCACCCGAGTCGCCTGGGTCATATTAATCGATTACGGCCCTAGGGGTGGTCCAGCAGAGGGCTATATTATTGTTGACACTGTATCATTGTTCTTCGGGAGGGGCCTCACAAGTGGAATAGCATAGGGCCTCTCTTTATCTAAATCCGCCACTGACCAGCACTATGAAGTTATCATGAGTGCGCACTGTCACAAGTTGGTACCCATCCTGATATGACCTTAGATGTTGCTAGGACGTAAAACAACAACAACAACACAAAAATCAAACCATTGCCCACTTTCACCCATACTAACTATGTGACTGATCTTTATATGTTTTCACTGGGTGCGGTGGCATAATCGGTAGAGCGCAGGCCTCGCTTGCGGGAAATCGGCAGTCCGGTTCTCGGTCGAGTCAAACCAATGACTTATCAAATTGATACTCGTCGCTTCCTAGCCTGGCACCCGGCATTAATAGGATGAGGCAAGGGACTGGTTAGTTCAGTGTCAGGATAATGTGTCTGAGTGGGATATTGGGTCATGGTGCTGGCACCCTGATTTCACAGTGGGGCAGCACTATAATGTTGTGATGAGTGTGCACTGTCACAAGTGGGTTCCCGTCCTGATATGACCTTAGATGTTGTAAGGACGTAAAACTCCAACAACCAATGGGTGCTCATTGGATGTTTATATTGCTGTGTACTCGGTGTGTTTTATACTCCCTAGTTACTCACCCGAGGGCAGCCCTGGATGACTGGCTTGCACTAAGTCTTTTTTTCTATTGTTAGGAAATAGGCCTCTGGGGCAGCTAACCGGCGGTCGTTATCAAGAATGGGGTTAGTCGACCTAGCATAGCAGTACAAAGGGGCCTGCTATGCTATCGGTTCATGGGACATTTTTGGCCCGATTGGTGAAAAATGAATTTTTATATAATTGGTAAATTATGGACTATGAATCGTTTCTTCTCTTTATTGCTGATCTCTTATGTACTTTTTACTGAGTTATATATATATATATATATTTGTATATATATATAATATATATATATATATATATATATATATATATATATATATATATTTGTATATATATCTTGTCAAGAGACATTCTATCTGATTATCGTCAGATTTCTTCCTTCTCTGTAATTGGCCAAAACCCGATTTTTGTTTTTGTTTATTTTGTTAATCAAGCTCCTTTGGGTTTAAGCTTTGCTTGTGTCCCATGTGAATGATGTAGAATACCAACGATTTATTTACTTCGATGGTCCCTCTAGCACCCCGTCCTGATATGACCGTATATGTTGCTAGGACATAAAACAACAACAAACAAACAAAACGCGGTTCTAGCAAGTTTGAAAATAATTCTATAGACGATCGGTTATCTGTTCGTATGCTTCGCCGTGACCTAGATTTGTGTGTATTATTAAGCTTGAGAATTACACGTTGTCAAACACTAAAATTGACTGTTGCTCTTACTTTTAATGTCCTTTCCCCTTTTTAGTACGAAAGTCTTTGATATATCACGGGTACAACTACATGGCCGCGGAATAGTCCATGTGGGAAGGTAGACTAGGGGTGGTAGCTAGCTAATCGAAATTACACACCCAAAAACATTATATATATTGTTTGTTGTGGTTTTACATCCTAGCAACATCTAAGGTCAAATCAGGACGGGTACCGACTTGTGACAGCGCACACTCATGGTGACTTTATATGCTGCCCCACTGGCAGACCAGAGGCCACTGGCACCATGGCCCAATATCCCACACACCTGGGCCGTAATCGATTAACATGACCTGGGCGACTTGGGTGGCCTGAGTCGTCAGAATTTCAAATCGAACACCGCGAGTGGAGTCGAGAAATACACGTGCCGTGTGCAAAATGACCCGACCCCAGTAACCCACCTCTTGGCTGGGGTTTGCTAGGCGCGATGACGGCACCTCTCTGCTGGTACCTGTAGGATAACAGCTACCAGTACAAGTCCTACGTGTTGTTTTAATGCTTTTTTTTGTATAACCCAGATTGTCAGCGACTACAATCATAGAATACTTAAAATCTTATTTTACTGTACCTATATCGGTTACTTAAAAAAATATTAAGTTTTAGATTAAGCCACCATTTTTGTCACCCCGAGCGTATTCGTTTATTCAACCCGAGTCTGTAGGATGTGCGCATGCGCCAAAAAGTGGCTCGGGTGACCCGAGTTGGTTAATCAATTACGCCCCTAATGTGACACAACCACATTATCCCTGTACTGTGCAAACCAGCCCTTGTCCTAATTCTAGTAATGCCGAGCATCAGGCTAGGTAGTGACAAGTATCCATTTTATAAGTCATTGGTTTGACTCGGCTGGGATTCGAACTCCCAACTTTCCACATCGGAAGCCTGATCTCTACCGATTCAGCCACCCCGTCCGAGTATATATATATATGCATACATACATACATACATACATACATACATACATACATACATACATACATACATACATACATACATACATACATACAGTAAAACCTCTCTAAATCGACCGACCTTGGGACCAACTTTAAGTGGTCCATTTAGGCAGGTGGTCGGTTTAGTGAGTTTGCAATGGTGTTGTTGGGACCCAAATAAAGCGATCGGTATAAGGGAGTGTTCGATTTGTGGAAGTGGTTGGTTTGAGAGGTTTTACTGTATATACATACATATAAATTGTTGCTCAGATGAGTGTGGGAATAGTGTAACATAATTGATGTACAAAACATTTGTTTGTGCATCGTTATGTGATTAGACACAGGGACTTGCCAATGCTGACCTGTCCAACCTCCATCTACCTTAGTACACTGATTGTGCAATTTGTAAGAGCATAGCAGTCAAATCTTGCTGGGGCTTCCATCAACAACATTACGCAGATCTGCATCTATTTAAAGTTGCATATTCCGATGGTTTTGAATTTCTGTATTTTTTCTGAGATAAATATATTAGATCGATCACTAGTATCTACTTTACATTAGTTCAAAGTTACTTTTATTTTAAATGGTAAACATTTTAGATATTTTGAGTGCAAACATGGAAAATTAGTTTTGGCAAGCTTGCAAAAACTCTTGACACCATAGATTTCTGTAGTAACAGGTTCTGTTAAATTGACTCAGTATTGTCTTCTACGCAGCAACAAATGCTTAATAAGTGCATCGGTATCTAAGTTAGATATGTAAAATCAAGCCTAGATAATTGGTTTGGTTTTGAAAATTTGATATTTCATCGGACTATACAGCTTTAAATTTGACTCAATGTTACTTTGTTTCCACCCAGGGAGGCTGCCGTAGCACTTCAACAACTGCTGGAACTGCGTGACGTCATGAAGCCGTCGGAGGAGGCGCTCCCTGCCGGAGCCCACGGCTACAAGACGCTGCACACGTGTCCGGTGTGTGGGCGGGGCTTTCGCGGGTCCAGCTATCTGCGTCTGCACATGCGAAGTCACACCGGTGAGCTCAGAGCCTACACACACAGAGCAGCGTATACTCTATGGGTGTGGTTGGTTGGTTGTTGGAGTTTTACGTCCTGGCAACACCTAAGGTCATATCAGGACGGGTACCTGCTTGTAACAGCGCACACTCATGGCGATTTTTTTTTAGTGTTGTCCCAGTGGGAGACCAGGCTACTAGCACCATGACCTGATATCCCACTCAGTCACATTATCCTGATACTGAGCCAACCAGCCCTTGCCCTATGCTAATATTATGCCAAGCGCCTGGGTAGGAAGCGACAAGTATACATTTTTATGTCATTGGTTTGACTCGACCAGGGTTCGAACACATAGGATCGAATCCTACAATCGACCAAAACGAGAGGCGGCTGCTCAACTCATTCGGCCATCCCGTCTGGTTTCTCTGTGCGTACAGTGGTAGCTGTCTCCAGCAGACACCGTCCTGATATGACCTTAGATGTCACCAGGATGTAAAACTCCCACAACCAACCAACCAGCAGAAAACTCTGCATTCAGGCCAGTGTCCTGACAATCCAGATGTACTTCTGTCATCGGACGGGGATTCAAATGGAAAAAAATCAACTCAGTTTATGCATTGAAGAATTGTCTGCTCGCTACTGTACTGTAGTTCCTGCCTTCAGCGTCTCTTGTGATAGGAGAAACCCTGCCTTGTGCCAAAGTCTGTATACAAACTGGCTTTATCCTGTTTGCCTCTTCCTCCGATAACAGGGCGCCTGCTGTATGAGGGTAACATTGTAAATTATCCTTTGACAGCGAAGTGCTACTGTATCCCTGTGTAAGACATGAACATTGAAAAAGTGCTTTCTTACTGTATCATTAAGGCCTCGTTCATTTTGTTTCTTGGTGTATTGCATCCTGGCAATATCTAGAGCCCTGTTTACACGGGCGAGTTAAGCCACGTCATATAAATCGCCTTGTCTAGTTTGGTTTACATTCGCCGTGTGGTCGTGACTCTGAGGCGGATTAGGGCTGAATCGCGTCAACTAGTTAACCTCTACTAAACCACGTCATGAGGTAGTCCAGATGAACCGAACTAGCTTGTGTGGACGGTAGCGGTTTACTTGAAGCGGATTAAGCACGTCACACTATATAATATAATTTGGTCTATGAACCGGCTAGAGGTGCATAGATATTTTGTTCATCATTTATTTTTAGGGTTTCACTGCCCAGCAGAAGTTTTGACCGTTCCAAAACAATATGATTCAGTCAAAACAGATCTAGGTCGAACCCACACTCTCTCGTGTCGACGTCGACTAACCGAAACTGGCGCTGGTTAGTATGGACTTGCTCATGCGCAGATATCGATTTCCGCCTTAAACCGCTCCGTGTGTGGACATGCCACTAGTTTGCTTCATATAATTCGCTTTGTCTAAATCGGCTTACAATTGCCCGTGTAAACACAGCTTATGAGTGGCAGGATGAATGGAACGATGTGGGAGCGAACAAACTTCATTCTGTGAAGCAAGTCTTGTGAGATTGGCAGTCCTCCTACAGTTTTATTTCGGCTGGGAACCGTCCTCAGTGTGAGCACTGCCGGTGTATACTGACAGTGCGTCACATTTTTGGTGAGATGTCCTCACCTACAACCAGTTAGAGATGATATATTTGGAAATGAGAGTGTGATGGAGTCGTTCCAATTCCATCTGCAACTCATTTTTAAATTCTTACGGGAAACTGGTTTTTACCACAAATTAATTTTCCATTTCTAACTTGAAAAATCTTTTACTGCTGATTTAATTGATCATATACCACTGGTGATTTTACCACAATTGTATGCTCTTTTGGCATACATTTCTGTGCTCTATTTGACTTGTTTGAAATGTAATTTATTTTTAGTCAGATATGTTTAACCACTGTATTACTCCCAATAGCCGATGTTTACTTTTTATGCTGTGGGGGGTTGTTAAACAAACAAACAAACAAATCCATGAGTGGGTTTTCCTTGCAGGAGAGAGGCCTTATTCCTGCAGTCAGTGCGGTAAGGCTTTCGCCACCAGGGACACGCTCACTAAGCACATTCTGGCACACAGCTTGGACCGGCGCTACAAATGTGGAGAATGTGGCAAGATGTTCAAGCGCATCTCGCACGTGCACGAGCACCTGAGGATACACAGCAGTGACCGACCCTACCCCTGTAACTACTGCGACAAGTCCTTCAAGGCACCTGTAAGTTCAAACTTCTCACAGACATGCACAGAGTGAGTGAGTGAGTGAGTGAGTGAGTGAGTGAGTGAGTGAGTGAGTGAGTGAGTGAGTGACACAATGCATGGGTTACACGTCAAGGCGCCAACTACACCCACACACTGAATGACCATCAGGGTGTGTGAGTGAGTGAGTGTGTGAGTGTGTGACGCAATGCATGGGTTGCATGTCAAGGCGCCAACTACACCCACACTCTGAATGACCATCAGGGTGTGTGAGTGAGTGAGTGACTCACTCACTCACTCACTCACTCACTCTACCGTCTACCTAGGTATCCAGCCTTCCAGGCTATTATCAGGAATCTAATATTCAAATTTATTACTAGACTTGACAAGTCAGAAGATACTATAATACGGGGACTTGTGAAAATAGGAGAGAGTGATCTCAGATTTACCTCTGCCATATGGCGGCATTTGTACAAACTACTGTATGTAGACCAACATTTGGATCATGGTTAGCATCGTAGTGTAAAATTATGCGGATTTTAGGCTTAGAATCAAAAGTTATCAAATACGGGTGTAATGTTAAAAGTTATGGAGCACTCACTCACTCACACACCCTGATCGTCATTCAGGTTGTGTGTGTAGTTTATGCCTTGACGTCGTGCCCTCTGACCTGTCTGTGCGACCCTTGCGTTGAGTCACCATTAAATCACCATCACTCACTCACTCACTCACTCACTCAATTACTCACTCACTCACCCTGGTCGCTATTCAGAGTGTGTGCGTAGTTTGCACCTTGATGCTGCGCCCTCTGACCCATATGCCCCATGCGTTGCATTCTTTGTCCCTTGCAGAACGCGTGTAAGGTGCACCTGCGAACGCACACTGACGAGCTGCCGTGGGAGTGCTCGACGTGCCACCGCCTGTTCCGGGAGAAGGGCTCGATGGACCGGCACATGCGCATCCACACGGGCGCCAAGCCGTACCGCTGTACTCACTGCGGTCGGAGCTTCTCCGAGCATGGCACCCTCAGCCGCCACCTCAAGGCCAAGTGTGAGTGCCACCAGGGTCAAAGTTTCTCTTCAGTTAAATAGGTTGGTTGGTTGTTGGAGTTTTACATCCTGGCAACATTTCAGGTACCGGCTTGTGACAGTGCACACGTATCGCAAATTTATAGTGCTGTCCCGCTGGGAAATCAGGCCACTGGCACCATGAACCGATATCTCACTCACTGACTCAGTCACATTATCCTGACACTGAGCTAACCAGTCCTTGTCTTATCCTATTAGGGCGAGTGCCAGGCTAGGAAGCGACAAGTATCAATTTTTAAGTCATTGGTTCGACTCGACCGGGAATCGAACTCCCGACCTTCTGCATGCGAGGCCCGCGCTCTACTGACTACGCCACCGCGCCCAGTAGTTAAATAGCAGGGAACAAATTGTAATTCGTTTCCTTCTTCTTCTTATGCAAATATAAATAATGAAAGAGAGCAATTCCCGTGTTGTTTCCAGTCCCATGCACGCGACAACTCATGGTTTTACGGGAGCAGCATCAGGCGGGACTGATCTCCGAGAATGACGTGAACCCAGACATTGGCGAAGAGCTGCAGAGTGAAGAGGTGCAGGGTGAAGAGGAGATGCAAGGTGAAGAGGTGACTTCTCAGGTAAGGGCCGACACTCCTTTATTTCGGACAGTCCTACCTGAGCCTGAGCTTGGAAGCAGCCTCTCTTGTAAAGTGAGCTTAATTTCTTTTACTCGCCTCTCAGGCTGATAATTTGGTGTCTGATATTCTTCTTTCTAAAGTAAGAAAGCAGGAAGATAACTGGTTGTGGGGAGGGAGGGGTGCCTACCCAAAAGCCTTACTCTTCTGATTAAAGTGATTCATGTTGAATGTGGATGTCCTCTGGAGGTAGAGTGAGTGGTTCGCCAATGGCGAAAATGATTCATTTGTTTCTGTAAATAAAGCATTTTGAAATCAATTAAACAAAATATGGATGATGCACATACAGGGTTTGTACGGGTCCTCGAAAACCTGGAAAGTCATGGAATTTGCCTGGTCTGGAAAGTCCTAGAATTTTGTCTAAAGATCTTTGAAAATTCTGAAAAATGGAAAATCATAACCACACACACACACGCGCACGCGCACGCACGCGCGCGCACACACACACACACACACACACAGTGTTATCTAGCTACATTAGGCCAAACAAATAATTAGGAAAATAGGGCGTCTTTTTTGGGGGTGCGGGGGGGTGCATTGCTAAACTAAAAGCAGGTTATCTGGCTGCGTGAAGTGAAATAGATATATAAATAGAACACCGAAACTTGCCAGTTACAGATGCAGAACGAGGTGGCGGAGGCCCCCTCCCTTCTCGCCGAGTTCTCCTCAGTGGTGGCCGACACCCAGCAGTACATCATACAGTCTGACGTCACAGATGTGGCGGAAGTGGCCGCCTCAGCCCAGCACCAGGTGTGTAATAGGCCCGGAGCTCTGAACGCTTTATATCATGTCAGTTGTGGGGGCATGCCACTTTCATTACTCACATGGCAGCTTCAAATGTCTCTTTTTTATCTTTAAGATTTATATTGCCTATCATGGATAAGTCTGAATAGACTTGTTTTCACCATTAGACAGTTTGTCGATAGAAAGCCCGCGCCTACACTTTTACCGACCCAAGGGATTTTTAACCTCCCACACCACATAGACATGGTATGAGAGCAACCAGCCTTTGATGACAGTGTAAGTTATACACAGCGGTGGAAATCCAAATTGACAGAGGTGGGGGCACAGGGAATCGAAGCACTGACCTTCAGATTAGGAGTCCGACTCTAACCACTCCACCACAGAGAAGACCAACCCATGCGTCACCCCAGAAGCATGCGTTCATCAAGTAGCGTCCTACAGCCTTGTCGGAACCCCTGCACATGCTGACTCAGTTCTGTCACATTATTTCCAGCAATAATAAAAGGGGGAGGGAGGGAGGGAAAAACAACAAATAATTTATTTTTATTTAAGAGTAAAAAACTTGTATTTATCGTTTTCATTTGATTATTTATTCTTCGATTTACGTAAAGGCTATATTGTAGTTTCTTCTATCATTTTAAATCAAAATTTTGGTATTAAATTTAAAATGTGAGCGTTAAAAAAACCGTTGTATTTATCGTTTCCATTTGATTATTTATTCTTCGATTTGCGTAAAGGCTATATTGTAGTTTTCTTCTATCATTTTTGATCAGAATTTTGGTATTCAATTTAAAATGCGAGCATTGAAAAACCCCTTCTGTTTACCGTTTCCATTTGATTATGTTATAATTCGATTTGCGTAAAGAGTACACAGTCGTTTTCTTCTATAATTTTAAATTAAAAATTGTATTTATCATTTCCATTTGATTACTTTCATACCTCAATTTGCTTAAAGAGTAGATCCTTGTTTTTCTTCTATCATTTAAAATTTTAAATGTTGTATTAAATTAAAAACACGAGCATAAAAAAAAACGGTTGTATTTATCGTTTCCATTTGATTACTTTATACTTCAATTTGGCGACCACTCAGCGATTGGTGGGCGACTGATTTGTGACTGATCGCTCTTCGATTGGAGATCAGTTGCCAATTTGTCCCCGACCACTAACCAAAACGTTGCAGGTGGTTGGCAGCGTGCCAGGTCGTCGATCAGTCGGCGACCAATTCCCACCCTATGAAAATGGTTGGCGATCAATTTGGCGATCAATTTGGCGACCATTTTGGTCGCAAGGAGGATTTTGGTGCGACACCGGCAACCTCCTTGTGACCAAAATTGTCACCAAGAGGTCAGCGAATGCTGAGGGCCACTCTGCGAACACTTTCTTTTTTGGGTCAAAAGTGGTCGCAAGCCGCCTAGTGTGACTGAAGTATTAATCAGTTAAGCTGCCCTTGCCAGGGCACGACGCAATACGTGATGGTGGCGGCAGACGGGACGGAACAGGCGATAGAGATTGTGACAGACGGGGGTCACCCGGACGACTCGGTGTCACTGCAGAACGCGCAGTTTGTACTCCTGGACGATGGCAACATCACACTGAGAATGGTCAACGAGGGCGACGCCGTCGACGAGGTATGATGTCTGTTTAATTGCAGTCAATGCATCTACAAAGCCAGGGTGTTCTATGTAAATAGCAGGGGTTATTCCTTGTCTTCCAGACTGATTGGGCTCAATATCAGGATTAAGTGGGATATCGGGTCATGATGGGAGGTAGTTTGCTTTTTTTTTTAAACCTCAGGTTAGTTGGCTCTGATTATGCCAAAGAGGAACCAGCCTTGATTAATTTAGTCCCGAGCCGCTAGAGGTCACCCCAGCTGCAAAGAAATAAGTTTAGACCACCGAAAATGACTCAACAACTTTAGCGCATATTAAATGCTTCGATATAAATATTTAATTATGTTATTGCCCTTATTTCTTGAGAAAGGAATCCATCCTTCCATTGCGGATATAGTAGCTAAATCATTTCTTTGTAGACTTTTGGGAGTTGGTGAATGTGTGTGAGGGGGGGGGGGGATGGAACCAACAACATGTATAGTGAGATCGCCCATTATCCAGTTTATACAATAAAATATAATGTCTGCTGTAGATTTGTATGCTACACGTAGAATATGTTCACACAAAGATTATAATTGTACCTCATTGTCCATCATTTTCCTACAACCATGAAAATACTACGGGGTAAAACCTCTCTAACTGACCACCTCCACATATCGATCACTCCATTACATCGATCTCTTTATTTGGGTCCCAAACGATAGTAATAATAAAAAATACTCCCTAAACCGACCACCTCCCTAAATGGACCATTTAAAGTCGGTCCCATGGTCGGTCGATTTAGAGAGGTTTTACTGTATTCATAATGTGAAAGTGGAGGGAAATGAACGCGTGACCTGATATTACACACAGGAAGAAATGGTGACTGTCGTGGACGCCTTGAACCAGGAGGTGGTAACAGCAGAACTCCAGGAGGAAGAGGTGAAGGACGACCGCCAGGAGCACCACATCATCATCACCCACACGCAGGAGGACCAGGACGTGCAGGTGGACAACGAGGACGTCATGGTCATGTCTGAACAGGACGTGGTCAACAAGGCATTGATGGAGTCGCTCGTCGTCGGGGAAGACCATATGGTCGAAGAGCAGGTCATCCAATGAGTCACCATTAAGCTGCCCTTGCAAGGGCACGACACACCTAGGCACTATTTATTGACTTTTAGGTTGTAGTTGATGGATGGCATTAGCAGTGACCTATTCATGGGTGTTAGCGTTACAGTGATAGTAGGGGGACTGGTTTTTGTTTGTTGGGGTTTTACGCCCTAGAAACATCTATGGTCATATCAGGATGGGTACCGACTTGTGACAGTGGGCACCCAGGGCGACTTTTATAGTGCTGCCCATCCGGAAGACCGATCCACCAGTGCTATATTACTCAATATACCACCCGGTCACTGTATACTGATACTGATCAAACCAGTCCTTGTCCGAGCTTAGTAATGTCGAACGCCAGGCGGGGTAGTGACAAGTATCAATTTTGTAGGTTGGTTGTTGGAGTTTTACGTCCTGGCAACATCTACGGTCATATCAGGACGGATCAATTTTGTATGGCATTAGTTTAACTCGGTCAGGGTTTGGACCCACGGCCTTCCACACAGGAAGCCAGAGGGTGTCCATACCTATTCGGCCATCACTTCCGGTGGAAACAGTGTCTCCACATCCAATGGTGCCTTTGCCGCTCCTGCATTTCATTTCATAATTGAATGGTGTGAAAGTTCATTGTTTTTTCCCCCCCACCATGATCACAGTTTCATCGTTGAAGGGTGAGAGAAAGGGGCTATTGCCGATTTCATACAGTATTTGCGTTGCTGTAGATAATTGAATATCCAAAATATGTAAAATTATTATTTGACTAGTGGTAATGGCATTCCTCACTGTGTTATTTATAAGAGTGTGTGTAATTAGGTATGTGCTGAGATATTCCTGTTTGTGTCAATAATTTATAGATTTGATTATTTAAGATTTCAAGGCCGCTATCTGAAAACTAAACATATCTGTTAAACATTTGTCTATGGACATCGCAGTAGTGCCATTACCTAATCCTTGATGCTAAGGAATTGACAAATGTCCCTTGTTCATTTCAGGCATGTGATTTCTCCGGGTTTTTTCTGGTCGCTGAAACCGGAATTCCGTGGGTTTTTTAAATTGCGTTTTTTTTCTGACCGCTGAAACACCTCTGAAATACACTATTTGCATCCCTCTCACGACTCAGTGGGATGATGTGTCCCCTCACGATAACCTAAAAAAAAATTCAGGTTTTTTTTTCTTTCACCCAATCACATGCCTGTCATTTGTACATGTGTGACTGCACACACCCGTCCCACATGTCATTGTTACAGTTTGTGGAATATAAGAGCATTATTAGCTTGTGAGATAGTAAAGAATTTTTTTCTTTGATTTAGGATTATGTAACTTCCTTGAATTTGATGCTTCCTAAATGAACATGTTTAAAAAAAAAAAGAGAAGAGCGTTTAATAATATTTTCCTAAATATGTTATAAATGATACTTAAAATTGCATAGTCCAATGGTTGATCATTATAAATGTAATCTACTTTACTTGCATTTGAAGTAACTTATTACAAATGACTAATTTTGAAGATATTTGAAGTGTAAACCTGTAAAATTAGTTTTGGCAAGGATGCAAAAACTCTGGCCCCATAGGCTTATACAGTAACATTTTCTATTAAATTGAATCAGTATTCCTTTCTATGTGGCAACAGATGCTTAATAAGTGCACCAGTATTAAGTTAAATATTCACAATCAATTCTAGATAAGCGTTCTGGTTTTGAAAATATTTATGCTTCATCGGACTATGCAGCTTTAAGTATAACTTGAAAGTTAGTCTCAGAATATATACTCATGCCATTAGAAATTCACGACAGCTGTTAGTTTCTCCCAGCAGTTTTTAAATCTCCACTGGTGTGTGCTACACCCTTCAATATATTGAAAACTACTCGTGAATTGGGTCTTGACTCAAGTTCACTACCCAGTACATATGGGATAGCTAGCTATACATAGCCCGTAAACATGTGAAGATATGGAATTCAAGGCTTTTTTAAAATAGGAATTCAAGACTACAGTAAAACCTCGCTAACCGACCACCTCCACAGATCAACCACTCTCCTATATCGATTGCTTTATTTGGTTCCCAACAATACCATTGTAACCATATTTTAACTCCCTAAGCCGACTACTTAAAGTTGCATAGTCTGATGGCTTTGAGTTTCTGTCATTTTCTGAGATAAATACATTAATTTGGTTATTATAAGCTACTTTGATAATTCAGGATTCCTGGCTTGGAAAGTCCTAGAATTTTGTCTAAAGATCTTTGAAAATCCTGAAAAATGGAAAATCATAACCACACACACACACACGCACGCATTGGTTGAAGTAACTTTTAGTTTAAATGGCTAACTTTGGAGATATTTGAAGTGACAACATACCAAATTAATTTTGGCAAGCACGCCAAAAGTCTGACACCATAGGGTTATGCAGTAACAAGTTCTATTAAATTGACTCCCTATGCCATTCTCTGTGACAACAAATGCTTAATAACTGTACCAGTATCTAATAATATGTAGAATAAAATCTAGGTAAGTGCTTTGGGTTTTGAAAATGTCATGCTTCATCGGACTATGCAACTTTAAAGTCAGTCCCAAGGTCAGTCGATTTAGAGAGGTTTTACATTTCGATTTAGTGCGAAATCCTGCATCTGTGATAATTTATTTGCATTCATGTGGGAAAAGCTTAAATAAAGTTTAATGAAGCAATTAACTTAAAATAGCTACCCAAAAGGTAAGGTCCCTTCTTTATTTGTCAATACTGACGGCTCCCCCACCACTCATGAGATAGTCTACCAAATTTTTAGTCTCCTAGGTCAATTCAATTTACTCTGCATCTAATTTATTCTAAGTAAATACTCATGTTAATCCAATTTGAGGCAGCTAATCTTAGTGGGTTTTTTAAGTACAGCTACTTCCAAGTGCCGCAGAATAGAGATCTCTATTAGGAGCTGTGTTTACAGTTGAAATATTTCATTATTATACAGAGACGGCTAATTTCTGCAAAAATGTGGATTTTCTCCCATAGTATTAAGTCAGGTAATTGGGGGGGCGGGTGGGGATGCCAGAAGTCAGGTTTAAAACTGTCGTTGTGATTATCTCCCATATCTACTTTCTTGGTTGGGTTTGATGTTCTAGCAACATCTAAGGTCATATGAACGGGATTCAAACTAATTAATTGCTGTCATAATATATAATGGTAATATTAACGGTTTATTTAACAATAAGCGGTGAATATAAAAAATCGCAGAGATCATAATTTCATCAGGTTTGTAAAACAAATTCGTGTTCATTAAATTGCAGAGTTGGGTATATAATTACTTTCAAAATGGTCATAGAAGACGGAATTATTAACACACCAAATGTAAAAATAAATTACATACCATACTATTTATTCAATTCAGCTTTTTCCTTCTTGGGTTTTACTTCCTAGCAACACCAAGGGTTACATCAGGACGGGTACTGACGTGTGACCCTCCTGATGACCTTAAATGTTGCCAGGACGTAAAACCCAACCAATCTTACTTGTGACGGTGACAAATTTATAAAGCACCCCACTGGGAACCAGACCACTGACACCATTACCTGATATTCCACTCAGCCATATTATCCTGATACCGAGCCAAAGTATGTGCCCTATTTGTGTTTTACATCCTGGCAACATCTAAAGTCATCACGATGCGTACCGACTTGTGACAGTGCGCACTCATGGCGCCTTTATAGTGCTGCCCCACTGGAATAATAGGCCACTGGCACCATAACCTCATTTCCTACTCGGTCACATTATCCTGACACTGAGCAAACCAGTCCTTATCCTATCCTAGTAATTCTGAGTGCCAGGCCAGGTAGTGACAAGTATCAATTTTGTAAGTCATTGGTTTGATTCGGCTGGGATCCTAATGGCCAGCGCACACCTCCCGTTTACGACGTAAAACTGCCTGTTTCGCGCATAAAACTGGGTTTTAGTCGTTAGGTGTGCGGCCCCCGTGCACACCAGAGCCTTGCGATTCGCGACTTAAAACTGTTTATGTTTATGTGTCTTTGTGTGTGTATCTGTGGCTGTGTGTTTGTGTATCTGTGTATGTGTGTGTCTCTTTGTATGTGTGTGTGTCTCTGTCTGTCTGAGACACACACACACACACAGACACAGGGAGGGAGAGTGTCTGTGTGTGTCTCTCTCAGACACACACACACAGACACAGGGAGAGAGGGAGGGAGAGTGTCTGTGTGTCTTTCTCAGAGACACACACACACACACACAAAGAGTAACACACACACAGAAACACAGTCAGACACACAGAGACACACAGAAAACACTAGGAGGTGCTCGGGTAGCTAGGGTAGTTCGTGCTAAAGACACCAGGTGCGTGGATCGCAGTCGCGAAAACGGACGGTATATGTGAGCGCTCCAGTCGGGAAACGGGTCGGGTCGTCAGTTTTAGTGCGCGAGTCGTAAACGGTAGGTGGGTGCGCACAAACGGTAGGCGTGTGCCAGCCATAACTCCCGACCTTCCTCATGGGAAGCCTGCGCATTAGCGATTTGGCCACCGCGTCCGGTCCATGCCCTATTCTATTAATGCTGAGCATCAGGAAAGGTAGTAAGTAGCAAGTGTGAATTATTTTAGGTCATTGGTTTGACTCGGTCGGATTTCGAACAAGTTAAAAAAACCAGGGTTCACAAGTTCACCCACAGTGTGGGTGAGCAGGGCAGTGGTGTGCAAACTAGGTGTACCGTAGCCTAACGGGAGTGGCTCGAACCCGTGCCCCACTAAGGTTACCTGGGCCGCGTTCAGGTTGGGTTTTGGAGGCGGCGCGGAGACGTCTCCGGAAGGGCTTTTGGCCTATTTGCGTTCAGGGTACATCTCGGAGACGCCTCCCTTTTCAGATAGGAGACAAAAAGCGGCTCGAAAATGGGCGCCGTATTCAGCCAATCACAGCACAGCTTTTCCATCGCAAATGGCCACCACCTATGGGGGCGGCCATTTTCGAGGTGACAAACTGCTTTTGCCATTCAGACTGGCGTGACGTCATGGTTTCCCCCCCCCCCCCCAAGTCGTCTCGGAGTGGTACCCTGAATGCAGCCCTGGCCATCTGGCAGGAGCGCGACCGTGCTGCACATACACCTGATATATAACAACATAGGCGAGTTTATCACATTAAAAAAAACACAGAAAAATGGACAATTGATGAACTGTTTATAAATATTTTATTATGTGCCAATATCAAATCTTGACACGTTTTTATTTATTTCTTTTTTTTATATAAAGATACATTAAGTCATAGCTAACTTGAATGTGGGAATTGAGAGCGAATAAATTTGCCGACCATCTTCCTAATACAAGATATATATGCAATCATTAGATCGCCAATGGGTACAACAGCTACGGAATGCACACACAGCCGACTACACCCAGCATCATTTAATTTGTATTACCAACTAAATATCTCAAAGTACTCGCTCCAGGTTCAGAGGGGGTTGCGCAAACTGCTTCAAATAATGAGTAAACACGATTAGGTATTAACAATCGACACCTTTAAAGGAAAAGGAAACCAGCTATCAACCCTAGAAAGTAGAAAAACTGCCATTTAAAAATAAAATTGTGAGGAATAGGAAGGACCAGGATGCTAGCAGCAGTGACCACTGCACTAGGGGAGTGACTATCAGATTCTCGCTGTAGGCTAATTAGTACACAATTCACAGAAAGTGCACAATTCATTGCCCCCCCCCCCCCCAACCCTGAATACGCCAGAGAAGCACATACCAAAAATAATGCCACGGTATATAGCCAATTTCGTTTATGAGAATTGGTCTAAAAAGATTAGCAACATGCCTTAAAACCTATAAACGCATGTCTCTCTCCCCCCCCACCCACCCATCCCCGACACGCACCTGGGTGAATAAGTCATGACAAGAGGCTGATAAATTAAGGAAACCAACATGTACATTTGAACCTAGAACAAGACTTTAAGCAACGCTCCTTGAGTATCACTGGCTCTCCCTCCTCTTCTCAGCTCTCTACAACTGCAAGCAAATGTTCAAATCTATACACAGAAGACGATAAACAGTTAATATTCCACGGTATCAAATGCACAGAAATTTAATTTCCGCCAAATTATACGTGGAAACCAAATGAAGACGCCCAGGCCACATGTAATGAGGTGGGCCCACAAAGCTCACTTCTTGCTACAATCCAGTGAGGACCCAGAACTCAAAGAAATGAATATGTATCCAGCGACAAAAGTCCTCTTTGTAATGAGCGCCCAAGTCAAGTCACCCCGCCCTTTGGTGACGTCACTCTGCAGTCAGAATCCTACAGCTGCACTCCCCAGACGCCTAGGCCGGTCACCAGTCACTGCGCCCCTTGTGTTTGTGTGTTTGTTTGTTTGTTTGTTTGTTTGCTGTGTGTTGGTTTCTTCACGCTTGGTCCCGGAATTTAATCGCCTGTTCACGGACTCTTCTTTCGTATTCCAGTTTGTTTTGGCTGCAAAAGAGGAAAAGACAAAAAATAAAGAAAAATAAAGACTCATTCGAATCCTGGCCGAGTACACCCAATGACTTTCATAGTTGATTGGTTGGAAGGTTGATTGTTGGGAGGTTTACGTCCTTGCAACATTTAAGGTCGTATCAGGGTACTGACGTGTGACAGTGCATACTCATGGCGACATGTTGCCCCCGCTAGTAAATCAGGCCACTGACACCATGACCCGATCCACTCAGTCACATCCTCGCACTGAGCTAACCAGTCCTTGCCATATCCTATTAATGCAGAGCACCGGGTTAGGGAGCGACAAGTATCAATTTTAAAGTCATTGGTTTGACTCGATCGCAAACAGAAGTCCCGACCTTCCACACGTGAGGCCCCGCGCTCTACCGATTATGCCACCGTGCGCGGTGTGACTTTTAAAGAATAAATACATTGATACTTCTCCGCTACCTAGCCTGGTGCTCGGCATTACTGAGACAGGCCAAGGAGCAGAGTGGAACGAGGAAGACAAATCGTCTGTGAAGTTTCACATGATTAATCAACGATGCATGTGATGGAGGGCAACATTGGAAATAAATCATACGCAATTAAGAGTTTGGTGATGGCTAATTGAAGCCTTTTTGAGCAATGTCGCTAAGATAATCATGTTGAATAAATAAAAAAGGAAAAAGAATTGAGAATAAGGTAAACAACAATTTCTGCGCATTTAAGAATGGAATATTCAGTCACCCAAATGAAGTGACACCCCATTATTTCAGCCATGAAATTTAAATCAACAACAATTGTCAAGGCTACAACACCATCACATCATTGCTGCCCAAAACAAATAAATGTTACTCAACTAGACTAACATTTTTAAGACCACACACCATTATCCAACAGACCAGTAAAGCTTGTTTTACTTAATGATGTCTCTAAGGCACATTGATTTTCATATCATCAGCTATTGGTCGTAAAACACATGGTCATTCTGACATATTTCATTGTAGGAAACCTGCTGCCGCCACATAGGCTACTCTTTTCCGATAAGCAGCAAGAGGCCTTTTATATGCACTTTCACACATACAGGACGGCACACACCACAGCCTTTGATGAACCAGTTGTGGACCACTGGTTGGAATGGAAAATAGCCCAAACTGCAAATGGGTCCACTGAGCAGGATCGGTCAGATGACCCAGACCTTCACAGGTGGACACTCGACCGCCTGAGCTACGGCACACTGCCACAGCATTTAAGGGGCAGAGTGGCATATGACCATGTAAAACTGGTGCTTACCAATAGATTGTGTAAGCCTCTGCTTGAGCTGGGTCGCGGATATTTGGTTCATTTAGCAGCTCTTGGATTCCCAATAAAATCTGAAAAAAGTAAAATAAACACTGTAAACATGATACTTATGTAATAGCGACCAACTATTATAAAGGACACCCAATCTGCTAAGTAAACATAGATGTGGAACGTTGTTTACCGTGCCACATACAGCACGTTTGAGAAAATCAAAATTCTTTTTGAAGGATAGAAGAAACAATATTAAAAAAGTTCAAAGACACGTTTAATATACATTCATGCACATACTTCAAAGTTTGGTGAAAATCCACCGAAGGGCAGTATCATTACTAAATTGGACAATCTTGGTCACACATTTATTAGTGTTTTCCATTATAAAACACGACCCAAGGATTGTTCATATTTGTCAGTTTAAAAACATCATAACTTTCTTAATATTGATCACACAAAGATGAATCTGGGACCATATTAATATTCATTTTAAGAACTTTGATGTAAAAAAAAAAAAAAAAAAAAAAAGGAATCTATTACCTTGAATTTTTCTCTCTCACACATACCTATTGGCCTTTTATAATAAAGTAGATCAAAATTTCATGTGCACATTATGACACTACCACATTGAAGTGAATAAAGAAGGCCTAAGCCAGCCTGCCCCTACCTGTTTGATTGTGACTGCCGGTCGCCAATCCTTCTCCTCGTCCAGTAGAGATAGGCACACTGTGCCAGACGGGTAAACGTTAGGGTGGAACAGCGGAGGCTCAAATTTACCTTTAAACGAGAACCACACCATACTCAGGATAAGGCCATATATATTAATGCAGACACCAGAACTACATCTTAGGCAAATTTGTTACATAGAACTGTATGACCACAATTAAAAACAAATATTACTTGCACGACATTAAATTGGAACATTTCTGCCATGTGTCTTCAGATAATAAAAAAAATATTATGTTGATCATCATAATCTACTTTACTTTGGGATAACTTATTTTTAAGGGTTAAAGAGAATTGAAGTGAAAACATGATGATAATTAAATTCGGCATGCACATCAAAATACTGGACAGCATAGTCTTCAGTAAGGACAGGTTTTATTTATAGTCCGATGCAGCAATATATATTTAATGACCGCACCAGCTTCTACATTTGATATGGAGGATTAAATTTAGCTAAGCGCTTTGGTTTGGAAAAATGTATGTTTTCGTCAGATTATGTTTGATTGATTGATTGATTGGGGTTTGCTTTACGCCATGTTAGCAGGATAGGCCATATTCACGGCGAGAAATGTTTTTTTGTTTGTTCAAACCATCGCTTTTACATGTAAAAGCAGACAATCAAATTATGTGCCAATAGACACTCATTAAATTAGAAAGCTCACAATCATATATTTGTGGTCAAGGGAAACAGATTCCCATAGAAAAAGAACAGTTTTATTAATAATTGATAGAATCTATTTAGTAAACTATATGAGGTGGTACAGTCCAGCTGCCCTCAAAAAGGCTAAAATGTTTTCCTGTTTTACCTTAGTAAAAAGGTCATGCATACTGTCTGCAGTGTAGAACCGTTGGCGCAGGGCCAAAAAATCAACACAACTTAGTAAAATGTGTTTGAGTGTCAGCGGGGACTGACACCCAATACATTCAGGGGGAGGTTCCACCTTGAGCAGAAAAGCATGTGTAAGCCACGAGTGGCCAATACGGCAGCGGCTAAGGACCACTTGGTCCCACCGACCTCCCACATGAGTCTGTGGTGGCTTTCCCACAGATGGTTCAATTTCTTTAAGTTTATTAATGTTTTCATCCCACTCATGTTGCCATTTGGATTTTATGTGGGTGGCTATTAGTGGTTTCAGATCAGAGTGAGGGATCAGACACGGTTCAAGATCACAGTTCAGGACCTTCTTCGCAGCCCGATCAGCTCGTTCGTTTCCTTGTATGCCGGCATGGCCAGGCACCCAGCAGAGGTGGATGTCATACCCATCCGTTGTCAGTTGGTTCATTTTATAAATGACCGTTGCTAGAATAGGGTGATTCGTTCAGTCCAGCAACAGACAGGAGGCAAGAGAACGAATCACTGTATATAACATAGTTAGTGTGGTTGGATACCTCGATACACTCCAAAGCGAGAAGGAGTGCACGGGCTTCCGCAGTGAAAATCGAGCTCTGATCGGGCAAACGTACACCAAATTTTTCCCGTCGGCAGACTGCCGCAGCAGCTACCCGGCTTTGGTCTTTCGAACCATCAGTGTATATGGAGAGGTGGTCTGCAAACTGGCCTTGAATCTCTGCATGCAGTCCTTGGTACTCGAGTGGATGTGTCCCAGACTTCCTCAGTTCCGTGAGTCGGAGGATAACCGATGGCTTTCTCAACGACCACGGGGGATGTTCTGGGACTTTGGCATCCTCCAACACCTCCAAATCCACGCCCAAGGCCTCCAAATGAGGTTTCATTCGGAGCCTCAGTGGCCGGATGTAATTTGGCCTGGCTTCATACCTGGATTCGTCATGTTGCTCGAACAGACAATTGTGTGCAGGATTCAATGCATTAGTTTTTATCTTGACTACATATTGCATGGCCAGTTTGATTCTCCTGTTGTTAAGTGATGGTTCATTGGCTTCAACATAAAGGCTCTGAACTGGTGAGGTGCGGAAGGCCCCAAGGGCCAGGCGCAGTCCCTGGTGGCGGATCGTGTCTAGCAGCCCAATATATGATTTCCTTCCGGAACCGTATACTATGCTGCCATAATCCACTCACGACCGAACCAAGGTTCTGTACACAGAGAGCAGAACATCTCTGTCCGCTCCCCACTCTGAGCTGGACAGCACCTTCAGGATATCCAGCGCTTTCAGGCATCTTGTTTTCAGGTGGCACAAAAGACAGTTTTGCGTCGAGAATGAGGCCCAGAAATTTGGTTTTCTCAACGACTTTAATGGGATCCCCATCCAGGGTCAGCTCCGGTTCCGCATGCATTCTACGCAGCAGGCAGAAGTGCATGCAGACTGTTTTCGTCTTGGAAAATTTGAAACTGTTCAGAACTGACCATCGATGGATCCCATTTATGCTTGGTTGTAGCTGTCTCTCTATGACATTCATGTTAGCACCGCTGTAATATAAAACAGTCATCCATGAAAATACTACAGGAGACCCCTGCTTTACAGCAGCAGCAATACCATTGACCTTGACCCCGAAAAGGGTCACGGCGAGTATGCTGCCTTGAGGTACTCCTAGTTCCTGTGAGTGTAGGCAGGAATAGGTAGTCTTGACATGGACGCGGAAATGCCTGAAGGCTAGAAAGTTCCTGATGAAAATTGGCAAGTGGCCACGAAGGCCAATCGCATGAAGATCCTCCATGATGCCATGCTGCCATGTTGTGTCATAGGCTTTTTCGAGGTCGAAAAAGACAGCCACAACGGGCTCCTTCTTAAGGAAAGCAACTCTTATGAAGGTCTCCATGCGCACCAAATGGTCGGGGGTGCTGCGGCCCCGTCTGAAGCCACATTGAAGGTTGGACAGGTGGTGTCCTGACTCCAGTAGCCAGACGAGGCGGTTGTTTACCATTCGCTCCATGGTTTTACAGATGCAGCTTGTAAGGGCTATGGGACGATAGTTGTGGGCTTCACTCTGGTCTTTACCAGGTTTGGGAATCGGTTTTACTGTCGCCTCCCGCCAAGAGGCGGGGACGACACCCGACTCCCAGATGTTGTTGAAGAGTTGATTATGTAGCTTCATACCATGGATCACGTCGGGCTACATAGTTGCACATATATTTTTAAGGCCGAAAAAATTACATTATAATTATTATATACATGTCAACTCTTTACGGTCTTACTTCATCAGGTTTCTGTCTGCTATTTTTTTTTTATAAAGCAAAAGAAGTATAGTAGCTATAAACGATGCCAACCAGAATATATTATGCTAATGCCAAAAATTGACGTATCACGATTCTGCCATTGTTTCAAGTTTCGTTGATGCAGCTGGTAATGAAACCAAATGAAAACGCAACAGCCTTCAAATTCGACTTTTGATAAATCTAAAAATTCAGGGATTTGGGGGCGGGCCACATTTGGTCAATTTTCAAAGTGCCAAAAATTGATGTATCACGATTCTGCCATGGTTTCATGTTTCGTTGATGCAGCCGGGTAATGAAACCAAATGAAAACGCAGCAGCCTTCAAATTAGACTTTTGATAAATCTAAAAATTCAAGGTTTTTTTTTAAGGGGGAGGAGGGGGGGGCTCCCCACATTTGGTCAATTTTCAAAGTGTTCACCAAATTTAAGGCCTTTTCAAGAGACCTACAAATTCAAGGCCTTTTTCAAGATTGCGCGAACCCTGCTAGTAATTACTGCATTACATTCGCGAATATCATTTTAAAATAATTCTGGGACAAAAGTGATCGCAAAGGGGAAAAAAAGAAGGAAATGGATGGTGAGGCAGACAATACTATGGTCACCACAAAGTCATCTGTTCGGGATACTATGTACGACAGCTATTAACTATCACTTTTTAGATTAAATAACACACAAACTTACATTTTGGTGGCGATGAGGGATAGTCATCTTTGAAAATCATACGAAGTCTGTATAAACCGCCTTCCCATGGTGTCTGAAATCATATGGGTACAGACATCACGTTAAACAAATATGGAAAAAATAGTTTCAAAAGTTACATATATTTTAAAGTAGTATCATATTTATAGAGCAAAAGCATCATATAAACGCGTCACACAAATAACCACTCACTTAGGAGAGCGCTTTCTTTAATCCTTCCCATTTCTTCTTTTTTGGTATTAAATTAAAAATTACAATTCAATAGCTTTTCTCAAGTTATAACCGTATTATTAAAATCCTGGTAATTACCCCTTTCTTGCCGGGAATTGCACACTCCCAGTTCATGAGGTTCAACGAGCCATCTGGGTTCTTTGTGGGTTTAGCGACGAAACCCTAGAGAGAAAGGATATAAACACCAGTATAAGTAAATCAGGGATGAAAGTGATCTCCGGGAAAAAAAGCGGAAATGCGGATATTCTCCCATAGGTTTAGCACTGTCAGGGAATCGCGGAAAATATCCGGAAGCGAAGTAGGCTGATAGTGCTCCATCGTTTGAAGCAGGTATGGTAGTATACGATGATAGTGCTGCGGCATTTGGAGCATTTATTAGTGGTATACGCTGATAGTGCTGTGGCGTCTCCATCACATATTAGTATAGATCTACACTGATGGTGCTGCAGAATTGAAAAATCCCGGAAATCCGCGGAATCGCGGAGATCTTTCATCCCTGGTAAATGGTAGCAAACCAACATAGAACAAAGATTCACATGGGTGGTATGACTAAATGTAGTTATATAAAACCAATAACCTTCTAATAATCATAGTTAAGCTGGAAAGTACCCGAATAGAGTGTTTCCAGATTCTGTCGATATATGTCACTATGTAAAATATTCCGATATACGGCAGGGGGGGGGGGGGGGTGTATCTAGCAGTGAGTTGTATGTTATGTATAATGTATGGTGGGCTCTGAGTTCAGTGGATGACTAGTGAGTGCTGCAGTTGAGTGCGTTGCACTCAGGACCTGTCTGCTGCGTAGGGTAACCATCAGTAGGGGTCACACATGGTGGAGCACAGAGCATGTTGTGTAGACAATGGTGTACACTAGGTTTGCTTGGGGACTGAGCGTTCTCTACTGGGTTACAGGGGTGTGGCACCCTACGGACATAGTATAGAAGTGCTGGCAGGTTGCCTCAGTTGCTCTTTCACTCAGTACTCTCTTGCCTGCTCGTATGCCCTACGCTAGGGTGCACAGCACTGATCATGGTGAAATTCCAGAAGAAAAATACAATATAGTTGTCTTCAAATCATAGGCACTCGGGGAATGTACCAGAATGGAGTGGTTCCAGATTCTTCCGATAGATGTCACTAGCTTAACTGGCGAAGTCTAATGATGGATTTCCTTGGGGATATCAATGGTATTATCAGCATTCCATTGATAAGATCTTGACAGTTGACAGGTGTGAAGGCCTGACGTACATATATTTATGGGATATTTGCTAGCATAATGCTATGGCAGCATCTTAATGAGGAATAAAACAACATAGGTGGGTAATTCTCATAACTGAAGATTTAAATCAAATTGGATTAGTGCTGCCCATCAGTGAAGACAAATGTTAACACACTTATCCGTTATGAGCAGAGTAAATAAATTTATCCAGAAATAAAAATCTCTCACCATAACGCTGTATTACAACACAAAGTAAAACAAGCTACAACTGAACCACACTGCCATAGCTGCGAACATTTGAAAATGGGAAAGAGTAATGATTTTCGTGTGAATCATGGCCCATATATAATTTCAATAGTTTTTTCATAGGAATGTGATATAATTACATATTGTGTTCCCAAACTGTTAAAAAAAAAAGAAAAAGTTAAAGCTAGTAAAAAAATGTCAAGTATATATTATGTACATTATGAAAGTTTCAAAATTATACTTTCCAAATAAATTTGATTTGAGGTATATAATATTGTAACACAATCAACAATTTCAGGTTATTTTCAAAATAACACATTATATTTCGGTTCTGTATCATTAAAGTCACTTGCATTATTAAAGTTTACTTATCTTTATGTTTTTTAATAGGATAATTGACGATTTATCGTAATATTTCAGATTACGGGCATAATTCAAAACCAGACACAATTAATTACTTTTTTGAATTTATTAATCAGGCTTAATAAATTTTTACAAAAGCCTTGTGGACTACACCTTGGTGAACACATTCGATATCAGCTTTACTCAATAGTACAATTGAGACTATTAGCTTTAACTACTGTATCTATTTTCAGGTAGTACAACCTGTAGATTTACTATTCTTTTTTAGAAACTCATTACTTATATGCAGGGTTATATATCTGAAGATATCTGTCATTATACTAATATATCATTACTTATTTGCAGGCCAAATTATTGATTGTACTATCAATTAATTGCAAGACAGTTATTCATTTCTTTTGAAGAGCTTGAAAATTTGAAGACATGAGACATTAACTGGGGCAGATCACGGTCACACGTCAGCTCACATCTGGCACACTCACACATTTTCACTTTCATAGCATGCAACATACATTCATGGCATGGATCATAACACATTATATTTCGGTTCTGTATCATTAAAGTCACTTGCATTATTAAAGTTTTCGTAATGATTCTGTAGAAAGCGTAATGGTTGGCAACCCTGAACTGCTTCAGAAGCGTATTAAACATGATGACAAACAATACCTTCCTCATAGTTATTGCCAGTTTGTACAGAACACTGGTCCTAAAACGTTTACTATCGGGACCGCTATTTAACAATGTATAAATTGGGGATCACATTTTATACGCTAAACAGTTAGCTAGGACAGCTAAAGCAGTTTACCCTGGAACAAACAAATATACAAATGTACTAAATACAAAACTAGGAAATCGATTAAGCACTACACCGTATTATATGTGCATTGAAGTTGTGTGTCTGTGTTTATGAATAGTATGATTCGAATTCCCATATTACATATATTAAGCCCTAGTCATTGATAGATAACTTGTGATTATATACTTACAAATGGATGATCTTTCCGCCATCCTTTCCTTTCTTCTGATAGTCGAGCAAGGGCAATTCCGGACATTTTAGTCTTGGACCAGCCTTAACCTGTAGATACAAAAAACAATAATTTAATAATATGCATACACATTTCTGGCTATGACATCAGGCAGCGGCCTCGGTACCGTGTCGCATGTCGTTTACAACTACCACTGCGACAAAGAGGGCTCAAACCCGCCCCCCCCCCCCCCAAACCTGTATGATGTTTTGTATGGATAAATAGTTAGGTTCTCTTATATCCCAGTCTCACTACGGCCAGCGTTCGCCTGTGATGGTGGCCATCTCCCTGTGACAGACTCGCTACATTGAATCAAAGATGTGGTCGATGACCAGTCAGTTACTGGCCAAAATGCTCATGTTCCTGGCAGTGTGGTCGCTGATGTCGAGGGGGATTGGTCACAGAGTCGCCGATAAAAATTCTCACGCACAGCAGTCGGTGAGTGGTCACCAACCTCTCGCTGATCCCACAGGTCGCAAGTGCAGCAGCTGCAACTTCCTTATGACCAACATCTGAACCGACCGTAAGCGAATGCAGGCCTGGTGTGACTGTGGTATCAGTTTGGAAAAAAATCTTTCTCTACAGGACGTTATTTAAATTGGCCCCTGGAAAGTTATTAAAATTTTAGTTGCAAAGCTAGTTCCTCGACTGCAACTATCAATAATACATATTGAAGTTAAGTAACAATTTATGAAGCCTAATTTTGTTCAACCTATTTACGATGCATGCACTGAATTTGGAGGAAATCTATTGATTCCCTCATGTTTTTTCTTGCCCAAAAGTACATGTCAGCTCTGGGTCAGCCCACTCCCACCTGCTCGCTCACCTCTCATTTCCCCTAGATAATTGGCCAGAGCTTTTGGCTGTATAAATTTACTATAGAACAAAGAGTCCACAATTAGACAGATTTTTCCCAAGTTCAAAACGACATAACTTTCTTGGTATTCATGTATAAAATATTATATGACTACCAGGCTTAAGTTCCATTTAAGCTGTTTCCATTGGTATGTCTTCCCGCCATTGAGATGTTTTATGTATCAACAGTACAAATGTTGAATGGTAATTTGAATGTTTAAGATATCAACATTCTGGTAGGTCATTTTCCAGGAAAAAATATGTGCCCGTTCAGCTGAGAAAATGCCTCAAAAGTCACCAAACTTTGAGAGCTCGTCCCCACTAATCGGTAAATGTCACCCATAAAAAATTAATATCTGGCTGTTGAACAGGTTACCTGTGTGTGTGACAGGCGATTTGTTTGTATGTGGTGCGATTTGAGATTCATAGCATTTTTTCTGACACTCTCCTCTGTCTTTTGCCAATTGGCATTCACGCCTCGGTGAAGCTGAGATGAGATATCAGGTCAAAAGTCATGCCCATATATATAAACCAATGTAGTTACTGTGAGGTAAATAGCCCATTTTTTGGGTACATTATGCGCCATAACTTTGCTTCTTGGCATATTAAGTCCATCCATGTCAAATTATAGGTATTAAAGTGCTTTATCAGAATACATTTGTTTTGAAAACCTATTTAATATTTGACATTTTTCTGCAAGTCTCTACCATAGATAGGTTCGCTCCAGTTCGCCCGCAGCGCCACCATCGCCGGACGGGTCTGACTCATAGAACTTTTTGTGACCTCACCGACAGCAGTCCATTGCAAAGAAGGCACCTCACCCAATGCAAATGCTCAATACCATGGTTGTTACCTCCAATTTTGAAAAACTATTGAATGGAGCAATGACAAGACTATTTTAATTTTTATGTGACATTTGAAAGGCATTTTAATACGCTATTTAAGTCGTCCGAGGTAAAATTCAATGGAAAGGTGTCAATGAATGCAATTTTAACCTCCAGAATGTGAATCCTTAGCATTTTTCCTTCCTAGAAATGTCACACAATAAGTATAACATGGCTCCATTTATTGTAGGGACTTGGAAATCCGCTAAAGTTGTGCTGTCACTTTTCAGCATTCCGTTTTTCGTTGCGCACAGAACTGCGAATTTCAGATATTAGCTCTGCTCAAAATAGGATACAAATGGTACCAATCTGAAGCACATTAAATTGACAGATTCTAGTTTTTGTCTGATCAAAATCTAACAGGAATTGACAGATACCCAGCTTTCTGAAGTTTAAGGTAGCTTTCCCTACATTATGACACTCTTGCTATTTAGCAGACCTATTTACCACTCCTAAATAAGGCACTTCTCTAATGCATTAGTTAATACAAAAGATATGAAATTCAACAACTTTCAAATGCAACTCACTCAAATTTTGGAATATTAAAAAAATTCAAAAAGCATATTGCTTTTGTTGTAAGTTTTGATTCATTACAGCTTCCAGTGAAATTGTAATTCGAATGTTTGGACCCATTTGAAAAATTTAAGGAGGGTACCTGCCATAGAATAATAATACTGAGTAACAGTAGCTCTCCTCACATTCCTATCAGAATAACGTTGCTATCACGCGGTCGTGGCCAAGCCCTAAGGCTAAGCAAACTGTCATCGTATAATTAATACCGACCCACCCTCTGGGGAGGCTAAGGACTAACACGCGTATATATATGACCTTAGATGTTGCTGGGACATAAAACAACAACAAACAAACATCATAAAGGATTTCACCAAAATCCAGCAACCGGAAACAGAAATAGGCCTCTATGGGTAGGTACCCCGGAATCCGCCGGGAGCGCCACTGTCGCCGTGCGATAAAACTCGTACAACTTCTAGCGACTTTCTGAGCAGCCCAGTCATGTCGGAAAACGGCACCACATGTGCAACACATGCACACTGCATTGACTGCTACATCTGGGTTTGAAGCACAACAGACTGAGGCACAGACAGAGACCATTTTCAGTGCTGTGACATTTGAAAGGCATTTTACCAAGCCATTCAAGTCTTCAGATGCAGAAATCAGAGGTAAGACTGCCGGGAAAGTGCATGTTAACTATGATAAAGGGGAAATTTAGCATTTTATCTTCCTAAAACTGGTCTTACATTGACTCTAACTGGAATCGCAACTCTACAATTTGATGGCCAAAAGTTGGTGTTTTGACTGGATTCTGGAGTTGAGTGACTCACGCGCGGCCCCCGCGGCCGCTGCGGCCCGCGGGAGGGTCGAGGGATGAGCCCTAAATAAGGCACTTCTCTAGTGCATTAGCTAATACAAAAAATCTTAAATTCAACAAACTTCAAATGCACATATCTCATTCAATTTTTGGAATATCTTAGAAATTCAAAAAGCATATTGCTTTTGATTCATTGGAGCTTCCAATGAAATTATAATTTGAATGTTTGGAATATTTTGAAAATTTTACTGGGGTACCTACTATGGGCGCCGGCATTTGTAAACTTGTGTTGAATAACAAAATAATAAAAATCCAGCAAGCGGAAACGGAAATCGCTTGTCGAACTTCGGTACGCAGCAAGCAGGGTTGACGACAGCGATTGGCGTAACGCCTTAATGATGTCCCGCCGCAGAGTAGCACAAGCCACATCACGGAACAACTACACTGGTCCCTCCCTACAAATCTTCCATATATGGTCCGATGATGTCACCAGGACCAGTGTACATGTTCCTCCATGCTACTCTGCAGTGAGGCTGTCAAGGCATTAATTCCATAGCCATAGGCCCAATTGACTGTATTCAGAGTCAGCGATTGGTTAATAATATATCAAAACAAATGCCTGTTGCCATGGAATTTGCCGATACGCGTGGTGCAAAACTTTTATTTTATTCAAAATTAAAAGAAATAAATAACAATTTGGCATAAACAAACATGTATGCACAAATGAAATATTAATAGTTTACGGCCGTATTTGGGTCACCCGAGTTGATAGAATTTCAAATCGAACAACACGAGTGAAGTAAATACATGTGCAATCATAAAATACTTTGCTGTAGTTATAATATCGGGGGGTCGGTCCTAAGCATTGCTTATTCATATTATTATATTGACAAAACCTCATTAATTTAAGATTAGGCGTGGTTAAGACGTCTGACTTAGTTATTAAGTTAAGATTAACGCAATGCCAATGACAATTGAAATGATATTCGGCAGTCTAACATCAGGCAGTAATATTGCAGTACAACTATATGTATGTTTAGACATAATACAATACATAATGAGTTTGCCCACTTCAACCTCTTCCCCTAGAAAAACGAGGAAGCAACTGACCAAGGCCAAGCGTCAACTTGTGACCGAAGATTGGCTTCTCCTTCGGCTTCGGTATAATCGCCCATCTCATGGGCACAAAAGCAAAGAAAGAAACGTTCGGTTTAAATTAAAATAGTTTTATTAAACACATACGATTCTTTGCCCCAATGTTCCCTTCGATGGTGTCACACTCGATTATCAAAAATACACTTGAATTGTGAAGAAAATCATTAAATAGAGAAAGCGGGAAATACAAATCTAACCTGAGAGCGAAAGATGGCGGCTTGACTGCGGATAGCCTGCAAGTCGTTGATAAATAATAATCTTGTACTACATATACAATAATACTATTGACATACCAAAAACAATGATTTCATATCTACGATTCAGGAAAACTGATTTAACTCTGAAATATAATATGTTATCTATATATAATATCTCTCGAAAATATTGGTAAATTACATGAATTTAAACAAAAAGCTTCGGAATCAACTGTCCTACAGATAAATAATTGTGAAATGTCTCTAAATTCTCTATATTTATTATACATGCGAGACCTACCTACAATTACTGATTGAATTATGCTATCCCTTGCATATGATTTAGTTTCCTTTGCATATTTCATTCAGCTAAAATAGACAATAGGCTATTTAGGAATTAGGTGTGAGATATATTTTGTAAATTGGTTTACTTTACATTGTGAAACCTTAGAAACAAAATGGCGGCCGCCAGTGGAATAGATCAAGCTATGCTTTCACAAGTTGTAAAGACGATTAATGATCATTTTGACGATGATATCAAATCGTTATCTAAGGCTGAAGAATTGCACAATGAATATTCCCAGATTAAAACCTCTGTTGAGGCTCAGGTGAGTAGAAACCATGAACCGAGCAATAATGTTTCGGTAGTTACTGATATTCATCGATTATCGTTCATAGTTTTTGCTTGACGTGGCAATTTAGCATATTTGTAGATTAGTAGATAGATAACAGATTCACCCTGTACTCGCAGTACACGGGTGAATACCAATCCTATATAAAAGCTGTCGAAAAAGTGGGGAAATGAAATGAGAGCCTAAATCCACAATCTAAAAAGCAATATTTATTCTTTATATATGTCTTAATATTTCCCTGCTACCTTTGACTCTGTTTGAATAAGTATGTGAGTCAAAAATTCAAAATCCTCCAATTCCAGTGTAACTGGGCTCATTTGAAAGAGGATGAAGAGACAAAGAAAATAACACTTAGATCATTGCAATCCATTTAGAAATAACAAAGTTAATATGAATAAACAATGCTTAGGACCGACCCCCCGATATAACTACAGCAAAGTATTTTATTATTGCACGTGTATTTTTTTACTCCACTCGCGGTGTTCGATTTGAAATTCTAGCAACTCGGGTGACCCAAATCGCGGTTGTGATAATCGAATACAGCTGTTGTTTCCGTGGAATAAACTATTAATATTGTATTTGTGCATCTGTGTTTATGCCAAATTGTTCTTTATTTCTTTTAATTTTGAATAAAATCGTTAAGCCAATCGCTGTCCTCCACCCTGTTTAGTGCGTAGCTAAGCTCGACGAGTGATTTCCATTTCTGTTTGCTGGATTTTGATTATTCTGTTATTCAACACGAGTTTACAAATGGCGGCGCCCATAGAGGGCTATTTCCGTTTCCGTTTGCTGGATTTTGGTGAATTCATGTTCGACCTCTATGAGTACAGGTATTGTTTAAGCATATTTGCTATATATATGTACACATGTTAGTCATTAGCCTCCCCGTGGGTGGGTCGGTATGATTATTTAATTATTTTTAATTAGCCAAATTATGTCCTCACAATTAACCTTAAAACCAATGAAGAAGGTGTGATCAAAACATCCTGTGTTCTGAGGGAAATTGCTGTAACTTCCTTATTTCTCAACGAATTAATCAAATATTGGAAGTATCTGAAAGCCAGAAGAATTCTCTATCTAGATCAATCACAAAGATCACAATTGAACAGCTAAAAATAATTATTAAAGATGGAAAAACATAGTTAAGTGTGCATTGCGTAACTAAATCATATGGTTAGAAAGCTACTAACATTATAATTTCCATGAGCTCGTTAGTACATTTCTCGTGCTAATTTCCTCCTGGTATTTCATATATACAACAATAAATACATATAGAATGGGAACTATATATTATAATTAGGGACCATAGCTGCTGTGATGCCGAATTTTAATGGTGATTACTGTCAAAAATCTTTATAGATTGGTGAAATTCTTCCTGTACCAGAAATAAACAGTCATTCAGAAAAAAATGAAAACGAGGCTATAGATTGGGAAACCCTCTATGATGTCATTCTCATTTTATATATATGCAAAAACATATTTCTAGCCAATCAGAAGCCATTTTTTAGAGCGATGTAATTGGGTCGACCAATTGAAACCGGAGATCGGTGTCACAGGAAAATGGTGCCTGCTATGATGGTCACTTGGGAGTTTGACTCGCGTACCTACTTTGAGTTGAAAAATATAATAAAACATATAGTTTAATAGAATTTAAAGGTGAAATCGATGGCGTTCTATGGCCGCCATCTTGTCTTTTTGCATTCTCTCCCATTTCACCATCTCTGTGCCGATATAAGTACCCATTTAATATTGGAGGCAAGCATTCTACTTCCTGTTCCATACTAAAGCTATTTTCACCCATATTTAGACTACATTGTCATTCACCCGTTTACTGCGAGTACAGGGTGAATCCTTTGACTAATTTGTAGATCCCATTGGCATTATTCCAGGTTCAAATTGAAGTACCTGCATATTTTTGACACAGCGCATTCATATTTCTCTTATAAACGGTCACTAATTTGTTTCACAGCATAAAGTACATGAAGCTTAGCCATAGCAAAAAAAATTCTTACTCCAAAATGGACCAAATCCAATTTTCATGATGCGGTAGTCTAGACTAGTACTAGTAGTAGTAGCCGTCAAATATTTACTAGGCAGCCTTTCACTTTCAGAACCGGTTTCCTTAGTAAGTGCCCGACCCTCACCTAGACTATTCAGTATTGACGCTATTCATACCGTGGCCATGTTGAAACCAGACCGAGGCCAGGGACGCATCTGCGAGGCGCCGCTCTGTTTGTGTATGAAAAGTGCTGCAAATATGTTTTCGTCGACCAATACCTCTCAAAATCACTCAAATTTGAAGGTATTCATTTTTTAAACTACCATAGGGCCTATTCATGTTTGCATACCTGTTTTCTATCTATCAGCCAATTTTCACGAAGATTGGGTCACTCTTGCATGGTGATTTTCCAATTCATTAACTACAATGTCAACTTCAACTTCAAGTCCGGATAGTTATGGCAGTATCATGAACCAAGCAGCATGGTCAGCGTAGTTATCTGCGTAACACGGTTAAGCAACTAGTCTTAGTAATTACAAATTAATAAGAGCTTTAAAATAGTTATATATAATATGAATAAGCAATCAGTGCCTTGGTGGCCGTATTCGATTAAACAACTCGGCTCACCCGAGCCATCTCTTGGCATGCGCAGAACCTACAACCTCGGGTTGCATAAACGAATACGCTCGGGGTGGATAAAATGGTGGCTTAACCCATATAACTACAGCAAAATAGGATTTAAAGGATTTTATGATTGCACATGCATTTTTCGACTCCTTCTGACTGAGTATGAGTATTGTTTATGTATATATATATATATACACATCTTAGTCCTTAGCCTCCCCCTGGGTGGGTCGGTATTAAAACTATATATGAGACTGTCTCCAAAGGTGCTAAGCAATATGGGACAAAACTTTGTCCATTGTAATGATTAACATACTATCTGCTTATGCATTGGCTCAGGACTTTTACAAGGTGTTTCATAATCCCAATAGAATACATATTGACTTGAAGCAAATGTCCTTGTGTTTTCAGTGTAACCATTTCTGTGCTGTTTTGTGTCAATCGTTACAATGGACAAAGAAAAAAAGAGTTGTCACCTTTTGAGACAGGCTCATATATCAAGAAAGTTATGCAATTTTGAATTTAAGAAAAGATCGGCGACCAGGGTGAGCGACTTTGTTGACATCGCTTACTGTTCATCCTCAAAATGCATCTGATCATTACCCAATCTTCATGAATATTGGCCAATAGATAGAAAACAGGTATGCAAAAATGAATATGGTAGTTTCAAAAGTGAATATCTTTAAATTTTACTCCTTTAATTTCTGTTGTAGTTCATACACATCGGCACACAACAGTGTATTATGGCCATTTCCACTCTTTCACAATACCCAACGCATAATCAGCCTCGTTCTGACGCCTAATTAGGTTACATGTGAATAGTGTGAATTTGTCACCACTAGATTAGTAGTAGTTACTCGAGGACATGACTGAGTGCTAGACAACCACTTGACTTGAGCTAGATCAAAGATCCACCCCCACCCCTGTATTGCTGAATAGCGACAATATTAAAATCCGAGCAAAATCTGCTTTGGTAGGAATCAACTGTGGCCGTCTGTCTTCCACTGTTCCAGCGCACAGTGTTTATCGATATTAGGATATGGGCATTGCGCTGCAAAATGGTGCACAAAAATACCTCATCTATTATAATAACCCCTTTAGAACCTGAGATATGATGCTTTAAATATACAGAAATCAGACCTTTTTGTTATAGTATTACAACGCTTGAGAAGATTGTGACAGACTTGACATTTATTAGGATGGGAAATGTGTCCTTGGCATATGTCAACACAACGCTATCAAGTAATATATCACATAAAGGCAATCTAACTAATGGCATTAACTGAGGATTAGATCACCGAGGACTTAAGTCAGGCAGCAGAAAGTGACCAACTCAAGGTTAGGGAGCAGGGGTACACAAACTTGAGGAACTTGAAAACATCAGTGCCGATATTTAGATCATTATGAAAATTCATAGATCAACAGTTCAGACACTAAATCACAAGTTTATGCAGAGAAAAAAAATAGGCTGCTATGTTGCATCAGTATACATAGGGAAAATTGCCTTCAACTTCTAACAGTTGTATATCTGTCAATTCTTTATCGATTTTGACCAGGCAAAAACCAGTGAAATTTAATGCACTTCAAAATAGCAGTATCCCTGCCACAATTTGAGCAGCACTAAACCCCCCGAATCCGCATGCATTTTCGTCAGCGACGAAAAACAGCACACTTAAAATTGATGACGTCACGGCGCGACTTTAGTGCGAGCGGCAAGCGCGGCGGATTTTTCAAGTCCCTACATATAGTTGATGAACTGCGATAAAATGCTACTATATCAAAATGGCAGCTACTGAATTCTCTCTGGTCAACGTGATTAATCTGCATGATTTAATCAATTCTATGCTCCAAAAGTAATGTATATTAGTAGGTCCTCCAAACTGATTTTTGAAATGCATGTTTGCATTTCACTTTTCTGATAATCAGATAGAACCTTATATACTGATTTCAGTGGTATAATATTTATCTTGATGTGATAATTTGTTCAAAAGCAAAATAATAACACGGATATACCACTTTTATATCAAATTGGCCCTGTCGTAAAGTGAACAGTACCTAACAATAAAAGTAACATTTTCATGGAAATCTCAAAATGTTTTATCTCAGCTTCTAATTAAAGTTACATAGTCCGATGGTTTTGAGTTTCTCTCTTTTCTGAGATAAACATATTAGATTGCTCATTATAATCGATCTCAGTTTAGTTTGAACTTGAAGTAACTTTTATTTTAAATGGCAAACCTTTGAGATTTTTGCAAGTGCAAGCATGCTAAATTAATTTTGGCAAGTTTGCTAAAACTCTAACACCATAGGCTTCTGCAGTAACAGTTTCTATTCAATTGCCTCTATTCCCTTATATGTGACGACAAATGTTTAATAAGTGGATCATTATCTAAGTTAGATATGTAGAATCAAATCTAGATAATTGTTTTTGTTTTGAAAATTTGATGTTGTCATCGGACCATGCAGCTTTAAGATACAGAGATAAATTTGGTATCACTAGAATAAGCAGAACTGTACCTATAACTTGGATGCACTTTATAAAAGACATGCTTTTACCTGCTTGTAGCCATTTTACGTACTTGTATCCATCATAATAATTCTCATGGGTAGGTGTAGGACTTTCAAATTTGCCCTGGTCTTTGGCTTCGATCCTTTTGGAATCACTCCAGCTACCCGCTCGGATTTTTACGATTATAACATGACCAATGAGAAATGACCCTGTATGGGATGATAACTCGTACAATATCCCCCAAATTTGTTAAAAGTAAATTTGGATATAATTTCAATAAATCTGCATATGCTAAGTTCGTATGTCGACCATATTATAGTGATATGTTTTACTTTATTTCCAGCTTAATTTTGCGACAACAAAAGCGCCTGAAAAAATTGAGAGTGCAGTTCGCCGCGCTGAGGAAGTTCAAACAAAAATACAGACGTTCACTAACGAAAGGGAGTTGCTTTCTGACGAAATATCCAATTTTGTAGCAGATGTGATTCCATTGGTGAAGAAATTGGCAACTCTTACTAAGCAAGTTAAAGAACTAGAGCGATATTCTATATACCTGCAGATGATTGGAAAAGTGGAGGATTTCAGGTGAGTTTGTGCGCATGCCCCTTTGATTTAGATAATTTTGAAGATTACAGTATATTCAAAACTCGTGGCACTTCTCAGCTGTAACTAGTATTATATCAAACTTTTGTAACGCCTGCTTATTCAAAGTACAATGAATTTGATTGCCAAAATGTACTTAGGGAACAGTATATTTATTATAAAAAGATAATGTAATATTTATTTGAACAAATCACTATACTTATTTTAATACTCCCATGCGGTCATTTCTATTATGTAGAAGTGAATGTCTTGGACATGTTTTTTCCTGTCTAATTCACTAGTAGTGGAAACACTGGCTTATTAAAGCTACATAGTCCGATGAAAACATCAAATTTTCAAAAACCAAAACAATTATCCTAGATTTTATTCAACATATCTAATTTAGATACTGGTGTACGTATGAAACATTTTTAGGCACCAGGAAGGGAATCCTAAGGCAATTGAATAGAAGTTACTGCAGAAGTCTCTGGTGTTGGAGTTTTGGCATGTATGCTAAGATTAATTTAGCATGATTGCACTTCAAATATCTTCCAAGTTAGTCATTTAAAATAAAAGTTACTTCAAACTAAAGTAAGATAGATTATAAGATCAACCTAGTATGCTTATCTAAAAAAAAAAAAAAAAAGACAGAGACTCAAAATCATTGGACTATGCAACATTAATTCAATATCTTTTATTCTAGCTCTGACATTCAGTCGGCACTGATCATCAGTTCCCCGGACCGCGCTGTGACCAGTTTCTCACGCCTAACAGATCTTGCAAAATTCATCCAAGGCTCCAACTGTCGAAACCTTGTCAGGTTTACCAACGAGACCGTTGTCTTCTGGTACAAGATCCTGAAGGAGAAATTCACCGCGTGAGATATTTACCTTTTATTATTCGATTGGTTGGTTGTTGGAGTTTTGCGTCCTGGCAACATCTAAGGTCATATCAGGATTGGTACTGACTTGTGACAGTCTGCCCTCACAGCGACTTTATTGTGCTGTCCCAGTGGGAAACCAGACCGCCAGCACCAAGACCTGATATCCCACTCAGTCACATTATCCTGACACTGACCCAACCAGTCCTTGCCTTTTCCAAATAATGCCGAGCGCCTAGCTAGGAAGCGACAAGTATAAATATTTACGTCATTGGTTTGACTTGACCATGGTCCGAACCTGTGTATTGGAATCCCACGATCTACCAAAACGGGAGACGGACGCTCAACTCATTCGGCCATCCTGTCTGGTTTTATTATTTGATAATGCTATCACTTCGGTATACTTCAAGTAATTATCAGTGACTATGAAGCTAAACATGTAGCTGGCTAGATAAAAGATTCACCCTGTACTTGCAGTACACGGGTGACAGACAACATAGTCTAAATACTGGCGAAAATAGCTTTAGTATGGAACAGGAAGTAGAATGCTTGGCTCCAGTATCAAATGGGTACTTATATCGGCACAGAGTTGGTGAAATGGGAGATAATGCAAAAAGGCAAGATGGCAGCCATAGAACGCCATCGATTTCACCTTTAAATTCTATTAAACTATATGTTTTGTTATATTTTTCAACTCAAAGGTAGCGGGGAAATATGAAGGAATATATAAAGAAGTTTTGCTTCTTAGGTTATGAATTTAAGCTCTCATTTCCTTTCCCCCCTTTTTCAACAGCTTTTATATAGCGTTGGTATTCACCCGTGTACTGCAGGTACAGGGTGAATCTGTTATCTAGTAGCTGGCATGCTCAATAAATATGGGTATACACATTTTAAGTCAAATGCTAGCTTGCTTTCAGTGCCTATCTAACTAATCATGTTTATTGTTCAAAATTGGAACCGCCCCATTTACTGGTTTATTGTAAGAATTTGGCTAGCAATTGCCTACTTTGATAGAAATTGAACAAATATACTCTGATATTTGCACATAGTACATGGATTATCTCTAAAAGTTTATTCATTGTAAAGTGAAGCGAGTTTTGTAGAATTGCTTGTCCGTGCCTACTCTCACTTGGCGCGGACAATCGCTATTATTTCTCAGCAACTCTTTTTGTCACTAGCTAGACAACTAAGAAATACTCCTGATAAGCCATATAATGTTTCTCATTTAAAACTGTGGTGTTTTTTTTCGATACAGGGAGTTCGAGGAGGTATTGGTCGCGTACCGCTGGCCCTTCGTTGTGTCCACGACTAAGACTGCCACAATACAGAACACTACTGAACTCCGAGCCAAACTGAGCCCTCTGTTTATTAACCTTCTACATTTACAGCTGCCGTATCCTTTCTCAGAAACAGTGTTTTTAATGCTTATCATATTCTGTGTCCGTCTCTATCAGTCTGTCTATATCATTATGTTGATGTATTGTCAATTATCTTGTTACGATTTATATGTGGGAAGCAAAAATCACGAGCTGAGACATTGAATGCCTTGGTATGTCTCTAAATTGCAGGGATGAAAGTGGTCTCCGGGAAAAAAAAGCAGAAATGCTGATATTCTCCCATAGGCTTAGCATTGTCAGGGAATCACTGAAAATTCCCGGAAGTCGGGTTTCATACATATTGGTATACGCTGATAGTGCTGCGTGGTTTGAAGCACGTATTAGTAGTATACGCTGCTAGTGCTGCGCTGTGAAGGCATTAGTAGTATACGCTGATAGCGCTGCGGCGTTTGCACCACATATTAGTATACGCTGATGGTGCTGCAGCGTGAAACAACGTATTGGTCGGTTGGTTGTTGGAGTTTTATGTCCTGGCAACATCTAAGGTAATATCAGGGCGGGCGCAACTTATTAGTACACACTTATAGCTACAGGAAAAATCCGCGAAATCGCGCAGGTCTTTCATCCCTGAAATTGAAAAGTGAATCAAACAAGTCGCGATAGCGGAAGTGACGTCATTATTCGTTATCCTAGTTGCGTAGTTCTAATATGAACCGAAAGGCGGCGCCACTACAGGTGCGTTTTTCGTACTATGAATTACCCATGTTGTGAATAAGATGAAGGGTTCGCCGATCCCGGGGGCTGCTGAAGACCGATACTATTGTAGTTAGTTATTTACTTATACAGCTACTACAAGCAATGGCAGAAATATATATTATGCGACTGAAGCAACAACAGCAACAACAAAAACCCAGAGATCGGATGCGGTGGCCGAATCGGTAGAGTGCAGGCTTCACGTGCGTAAGATTGGGAGTTTGAATCCCCACCGAGTCAAATCAATGACCTGTCAAATTGATACGTGTCGCTACCTAGCCTGGCGCTCGACATTAATAGGATAGGACAAGGACTGGTTAGCACAGTATCAGGATAATACGACTGTGTGGGATATCGGGTGCTGGCGGTCTGGTCTCCCATGGGACAGCAATATAAAGTCGCCATGAGTGTGCGCTGTCACAAGTCCGTACCCATTCTAATATTAGCGTAGATGTTGCAAGGACGTACAATAAGAAAACAAGCAAACAGAAAGGAAACCAGGAGAATCTTGCCCAATTTCCTTAGCGCATCGTAGAGAGGGCATTTCTACTAAGGGCCAGCCAACAGACAAGTTCTTCACGAACTTGCCCGGGTGGAAGGCTCTGCCCCTGCCGCTACAACTAATGGTGAAGCCACTTCGGAAGCGCTTCCGCTTTCACTTCTATGGCAAGAAGCAGACGAACAGCATCGACAAGGTGAGTACTGGGCTTGGCCTGTCAGAAGGCATGAGTGCCTTAGTAGTCAGCCACGCTTTTTTGTGTGATAATTTCCGCGAAAAAAGGTGACAGCAATTCATACTCATAGGATCAGCACTGTCACAGAATCTCAAATAAATATTTGTCGTCAGTCAAAAGTGATTTTCACCCTTCAGTAATTATCCCTTTTTTAAATAAAGAAAATTAAAAAAACAGCAACACCAAACTCAGATTTAAAAATGCACAAGAAAACTATCTACAGTGAAGTAGAACATTATTATTAAGAGGATTCCACTCCATTTCTTACGCATACAATAAAATCTACTTGTGATCTTGCCTCTTCCAATTACCATTGGTCAATGGATAGGGTGTTCTCTCTGCATCCTATCGTGAATGTCCAGAAATTCTACGCCGCCATCCGCCTCCATTCTTTTAGCGCACTTGACCTTGTGTCATGTAACATTTTCAGAAACAAAGACAACAATTATTATTTGGTAGATTTAGTGGAATTTCAGTTCAATTAAATTCAGAAAATCAATCTATGGATGGTGTGGTTCGATGAGAAGGAAATGAAATGGGATTTGAAGGCTAAAAGAGATTGTGATACCTTTATAACATTTTGGTTATTCCATCTTTTAAAAAAAAGATTTTACTGTACCTATTTTATTGTTCTGAATAGTTTTTTTTAGCGCCGGCGTTCCGGTCTTCCGGTCCCGTACAATGTCTGTTAATACAATAATCCACCACCCACTCCACTGTTTAATTCACTGATGAAACCAGATGGGATGGCCGAATGAGTTGAGCGTCCGCCTCCCATTTTGGTAGGTCGTGGGATTTGAATCCTGGTCGTGTCAATCCAATAAATTAAAAATTGATACTTGCCGCTATCTAGCCTGGCGTTCGGCATAACTAGGATAGTTCAAGGAGCAGTGGAATGAGGAAGACCAGTTGTCTGCGATTAAAATTTCCCCTGCTTAATCAACTAATGTGACAAATTTATGTTTTTTAAACATTAAAAACACTGTTGTTAATTATTCCGCCCAGCCGGAGTGGTACCTGACACAAGTCTTGTCGTGGATCCGTGACCACCAGGAGTTCCTGTCTACACGCATTCAACCTCTCCTGGAGAAAGCAGGCCTCCGGTCAGTCGACGCCGTGGTCAGTGTTAAGTCCACCTTTAATTTGTGTGCCTTGAAAAGCCTTGAATTTAAACCTATTTTGGGTAATTAGTATTGAAAAGTCTTGAATTATATTAAACATCCCCACTGATCTAAATTAGTCCGAAGTCATCAGTTGCCATTCACCATTGTTTTTTTCCTGAAATCAAAATGAGAATAGTCGTGAATTCCTATCAAAAACAACATTGAAATAATCTTGAATTCCATATCCTTCATATGTGTACAGACCCTGTATATAATATTTCATCGTGTTATGCAACTTAACAATATGCGTCTAATTTCTGCACTTCAGACTGAGTTTTCTCGTGGCGTCACTGTGCTGGCTATGGACAAGATGCTGTGCGACGTGCCTGAGTCCTTGTACGATGAGCACACCTTCTCGCACTTGGTGGACGAGGCGCTCGCCTTTGACCGCGAGCTGCGCCTCGGTTACAACTACCCGGCCTCCCAGCCCGGGGTGCTCTCCGTTCTGACGCAGGATGTGCCATTCACTAAGTGGATTAATGTAGAGAAGAAGTGTGAGTTGTCAGTTTGAATTCATTCTTACCATGTCGCCTTAGCTGGCTATCCTTGCTTGCTTGCTTGCTTGCTTCCCTTCTTCCCTTGCTTCCTCCCTCCCTTCCTCCATTCTTCCCTTCCTTCCTTCCTCCCTTCCTTCCTCGCTTCCTTCCTTCATTGTTTCCTTATTGTTTCCATCCTTGATTGATTGATTCATTCATTTATTCATTCATTTATTCATTCCATACTTACTGACTTATCCACTATTGATGTGGGAGGCGAAAACCCTCTATCATCCTTTCTGTGGCGTAAAACTCCAACAACAGCAACAACAACAGCAAATTAAAATACATCCAAACATTTCCACCTGTGAATGCAGGAAGTTTTCTTCTTGGTCGTGTTTGGCGACCTTTAAGGCGTGTGAACTTTCTGTCTGGCTGTAGTCGCCCAGGAGAGGATGGACGCGATGCTTGCGTCGGACACGGCGTGGAAGTCGCAGTACAAGGACCTGACGGATGTGGACGACACGAAGGTGCCCCAGTGTGGCGAGAGCTTCATGACTCTCATGTTAACCATAACCGGTAAGCGCAATAGCGATGTTTGTTTCTTTTCTGGGGCTTTACATCCTAGCAATATCTATGGTCATATCAGGATGGGTACCGACTTGTAACAAAAGTAAAGTAAAGCTTGTTTTATTTAACAACGCCTCTACAGCACATTGATTTTTACCATCGGCTATTGGACGTCAAACATATGGCCATTCTGACAGATTTCTTTGGGGTGTTAGCGCAAGACTGCTTAGCATAGACTGGGTCTTGGCATTTAATTCACACACTCACACAATTAAGGACACAAGAAGAAGCATTGTTTAATTTGAATTTATTTAATATTTATTTATTAAAAGTAATCTTGGCCGACGTGTCAGCGTAGAGGACTAGGTGCGGAGACCCGAATCTCCTGAGCAGAAGAGATCAGAGCAGTTTGATGCATGGACAGTTCATGTAGGAGAGATGAAACCAGATCTTGTTGAGTCGACAGCCGGGACAGCGCTCATACCAAAAGAGATGTGAGCACTGAAGGAGCAGCTCACACAACATGGTAGGTCAGTAGGCATGAACACTGTTAGTTTATGAAACCAGATCTTGTTGAGTCGACAGCCGGGACAGCGCTCATACAAAAAGAGATGTGAGCGGTGAAGGAGCAGCTCACACAACAGGGTAGGCCACGTAGGCATGAACACTGTTAGTTTTCCAGGTCCCTGCTTGCGTGATGCCTGGGAGTGGCAAACCTAAGAGTTCACATGCCTGGGCAGCACCCCGGCGGAGGCTGTGAAGAGTGTAGTGCTTCTCTAGTCCAAGCGCTGCTACCGCGGCCACCCTGAAGGCTTGCAGGAGAGTCCTGTTGGTGAGATTCTCGCCGGACGGTAGCACCAAGTCCGGGGAGTCAGGTGCGATGTCGACTGTCCGAGCAGAGCACTTCCAGGTACGAACAGTGCAGCAGTTAGTTAACTACAGTGGGAACTGGAATATTTGTGAAGGTATAATCTAGAGGCCACCCGAATTCCAAGTGGTCGACAAGAAGCATATCTGGGTAGTTCAGAAGCAGAGCTCGCCAGGCTGTAATTTTAAGTCCTGAGGGGACTCGCTGATAAATAGTTAGGTAGAGCTGTCTCTCTGACGGCATTATAAATGTCAAAATAAGACTGAAAGTCCGCCCATAAAGAAGGCGAAGTCACTGGCCAGAACTGAGCTAAAACTAGCACTAAATAACACTGGTGAAGGCGGAGGGAAGAACTTGTTAGTAACGGGTATAACAACATCTGAAACAGAAGAGGTATTCAATCAATCAAACACATTATCAGGTAAGGACAAAGCAGTATCAGAGGGGGGGGCGTGCTGGGAGGAGTGTGTGTGTAAGGATGGTGGGAGACAGTGTGCTGGTGCGCACGTGGTGTGAGGCAGGAAGTGCTGGCAGAGCCGGGATGCGTAGAATGGCTAGGCAGGTTGGGGTTGCGGGCCTCTCAAGTAGATCACCGGCTATTCTGGTCAGCGGGCTGGCCGCGGCCACGTTGGAGAGGGGTGCAGCATGCTATGGTGGAGAGGTGGGCGAGGCAGGGAGCAAGCAGGGGGGAGGGGGAGGGACACTTACTGCCGCTGTTGACTGCTCCGAAAGTGTTTTATTCATAAACTTTCGGTTTTTCATGCAGTCCTGCTCGCGATGAGGAAGGCTGCGCTTGAAGCGATCTGCACAGTATTCACATACATGAACGAACCTCTCAGGCAAGGTGCCATGGGCCCCTTGAAACCCACACTCCTTGCCCCAGTTCCACTGGTAGCACTCTTTGCCATCTGCTTCCTTGTTATAATGTTTCCTTGAATTGAGTGGCACTGGGGTGGCACTGGTGGGAGCTGGAATAGAGGCATGGCAGGACTCATGGACCTGGGAGTAAGCATGGCGAAGCGGCGCTTGCCTGGCTGCATCAGTGCACACCTCACGTTGAACATCTTTAAGTGCAATATGGTCCAACTACCCTGCAGGCCGGCCATCTGCTATCATTTGGAACAGCCACTCGGACCAGCGCCTGCAGGTGGCCCAGTCCCAGGTTATGGCCATGCGGATGAGCTCTTCCTCGTGTTGCAGGAATGGCGGCCACCAAGCCTCTGGGAATGAAGGGTGAGCAGCAATGCAACGCAGCGCCACAAAATACTCCCGCCCAATTAGCTTCCCCCATACCAATCGTCCTGCAAGCATCCCCACGAGTGACAAATTTGTGCGGGAAGAAAGTCATACCTTTTGGCCTCTGAAGCGTGGGGTTGGTGACGATGAGAGCGGCAGCAGCTGCTGGGAAGGCGGGGGTGGGTGGGCTGGGCAGCGGCAGCACAGGCTGGGGCCTCGGCGGGAAGTCAGCACGTGGCAGGGATACAGGTTGTTGGGCGGGCCTAGGAGTAAACACTGCTGACAGGGTGCGGGTCTTGATACAGGTGAGAACAGGGGGAGGCGGAGTGAAGACTGGCAGAGCGGAAGCCGGGTGCACCGGTGACACTGCCCGCCGAGAGAGGAAGCGACACGGGGAAGCCTCCTGAACGGGGTAGCCGCCACCTTTTCGAGTGCACTGAGGCAGGCTGCAATGTCTGAATACCACTTATTCTCTCTGCTCGGCCTGCGAATGACGTTTTGGTCCGACTCCTGGTCAGACGAAGTGGAAGTTTCCTGTGCTGGCTGCTCAGGACGCATAGGCGTAGAAACACTCGAGTGTGGCGAGTCCGGGTGCAGAAAGGGGTCACAGGACAACCTAGCTGCTCTGTATGGCCTCCTCATACGAGCCTGGGGCTGAGATAAAGGTGGCTTACCTCGGCCCTTCTGTACAGGCGGCATGGCGCAGAGTGCTGTGGTGGTGAGTGTTAGCAGCTGGTGGAGCGCACATGGTCGAGTGTGATAGGTGGTAGGAGCAGTGGGGTGATCGAAGTGTAGTTAAGAGCAGCCAGCGAAGGAGTGACAATCCAGGCGGAGTGAGATTCAGCAGGAAAGCTAAAATTAGAACGTGGTTGAGTGTGATAGGCGGCAGGAGCAGTGGGGTGATCGAAGTGTAGTCACGAGCAGCCAGCGAAGGACTGACAATCTAGGCGGAGTGAGATTCAGCAGGAAAGCTCAAATTAGAACATTTGGGTCATGTGCAAATTACCCATGTTAGCCTGCAGCCAACATGTTTAATTATCCGAGGGTGTTTTTGGGTGTTTTTTTTTTTTTAATGGTTTCTGTCCTTTTATTTTTAGATAAATATATTAGATTGGTCAGTATAATTTACTTTACTATATTTTGATGTACAGTAAAACCTCCCTAAATCCACCGAGCTTGGGACCGACTTTAAATGGTCCATTTAGGGAGGTGGTCGGTCTAGGGAGTTAGAATAGGGTCACAATGGTATTGTTGGGAACCAAATAAATATCGATATAGGGCAGTGGTCGATCTGTGGAGGTGGTCGGTTAGAGAGGTTTTACTGTATCTTTTATTTTAGGGGATGAGAGTTATCTTAAAGATGCCAAATTAATTTCTGTGAGTTCACTAAAATGCTGCCTTCATCTGATTATGACACTTTAATTCACTTATTGGGAAAGATCACACCGGAAGAAGAGCTTGGTTTGAAGAGGTTTATTTAGATGATGTAATCATAACATACAGGTACGTTGGGCTATGCTTGGGCAAGTGGGTGGCAGAGACCTGAAAGTTCTGTCTTGATCTTCAACTGGAACGTGTGCTAGGCTGGCAGGCACCTGATAACATTATTTGGAAAGTTCGGTGACGGTCGAGGTGAGCAGGAAACATGCAGTAATGATCAGCGCTCACCCCCCAGTAAGAGGGTGGCTGGGTGGGTAAGCGAAGTGGAAAGGTCAATGTGCTGAGAAGTGACCAGACCGGGGTCTGCAGGTCGCGAGGAAAACCGGAAATAGACATAGCCTCGTTCGCAAATTACCCATGTTAGCCTCGTCAACATGCTTAAAGTTGCATGGTCCGATGGCATTTGAATTTTTGTGTTATTTTCTTAGATAAATATATCAAATTGATCGTTACGAGCTACTAATCATTAGTCCAGAGTGATCTTGATTAAAGATGATTAGTTTTGAAGTAATTTGAGCTGAAAGAACCAAAAATAATTTCGACCAGCTTGCCAAAAGTCCTGTGGCTATCACCCAGATGGTCATCTCGCAGTGACCACGTGATGTGAGATGACCTACTAATCCTGGAACATGACAAGACTGTAGGTAGGTATTTCTGTTTGGGGTTGGAACATTCTGGGAACGGATTAGTGCCATAGGCCCATGGCACTAGGGTTTTTAACAAAATATAATGTGTGTCTGTTGTCTGCTTGTGTCTGTCTGTGTGTATGTGTATGTGTGGGTATGTATGTGTCTATGTTTCTGTGTATGTCTGTGTGTGTGTGTGTGTGTCTGCCTCTGTCTGTGTGCGTCTGTCTATGTGTCTCTGTCTGTGTGTGTGTCTCTCTCTGCAAAGTCAGGTCGTGTGTCTGTGTATGTCGGGTGTGTGCATGTCTGTGTTTCTGTGTCTGTGCGTGCTGTCTGTGTGTCTATCTAGGTGTGTCTGTATATGTGTGTATGTCTGTGTGTGTATGTTTATGCCTGTGTGTGTATGTCTGTGTGTATGTCTGTGTATGTCTGTGTGTGTATGTATGTGTGTGTGTGTGTATGTCTGTCTCTGTGTCTGTAAAGTCAGGTCAGGAAACACACAGACACATACATGTATACACACACACACATCCACCTCATTTCCCCTTCCTATCTATGGCCATGCACAGTAGGCCTACTTGGTTGGGGGGAGGCTAATGAGGTCACAAGATTGGCCTAGTTGGTTAATGGCCTCCTTGCGTAATGGGTGTTTCAAAGTGAGGGTCTAAAGGGGTGAGCTTATAAATTCACTGTTTTTTTTGTATATGCTGTCCCAAATCATTAGCTAATACACCAGTATCTAAGTTGGATATATAGGATCAAATGTAAGTAGTTATTTTAATTTTGACAAAATTATATTTCATCGGACCATGCAAGTGTAATGTGCCTTTAATGCCAGCTTTGCGGTCCGTCACTTTCAGATCGGTACAAGCCGCTGCCGGCTGTGTCGTGCAAGCTGAGGTTCCTGGAGCTGCAGTTGGAAATGCTGGATGACTACCGCGTTCGACTCCTGCAGGTGAAGGCGGAGGAGAACAACAACCCACTTGGCACCATCTTTACCGCCATCCTCAACACGGTCGCCTACATTGTCAGTGTGCTTGGCGAGTGGAGCGAGCTGGTCGTGAGTGCGCTTCTTAGTTTCCCGACGGTGTAGTACCGCTCATATTACTAGCAAGTAATTTAAGTTTGTTTGGACAATCCTGTGTTAGGTACATTTTAGTACTCAGTACTCACCAGTACCCACCAACATCCTGTGTTAGGTCCATCTGGGAACCAGCGTGCATGACCCTGGGAAACCCGCAGTGAAGGTGGCCAACTCGGGAGTGACGTATTATTAAAGTTACATAGTCCGATGGTTTTGAGTTTCTGCCATTTTCTGAGATAAATATATTAGGTTGATCATTATAATCTATCTTACTTTAGTTTAAAGTAACTTTTATTTTAAATGGTTAACTTTTGATATATTTGAAGTGCAAACATGCTAACTTAATTTTGGCAAGCACGTAAAAACTCTTGACACCCTAGACTTCTGCAGTAACAGATTCTATTAAATTGCCTCAGTATTCCCTTCTATGCGGCAACACATGTTTAATAAGTGAACCCAGTATCTAAGTTAAATATGCCAAATCAAATCTAGATAATTGTTTCGGTTTTGAAATTTTTTTGTTTTCATCAGACAATGCAGCTTTACGCAAAATTATGAAATTGTATCACCGCAACTAATAAATCTTTTCTTCCATTTGCCTCCTACCCACATCCGCCTCCTTTCTCCACTGCCCGCCCTTCTAGTTTTTCCTCCAGCTGCAGTACTACAAAGTAAAGGCTCAACAGGCCCGGCTTCGTCTCCGGCAGGTGTCCGGGTCTGCCCTTCCAGCCGACAAGCTGGTTGATGCAAGGCGTCCCCTGTCAGCCTCACACCCGACACGCGACTCCATAGACAGTCAGGTAGATGGGCGTCTTTGATATAAAATGCTGCATTCAGGAACGCGCGGCTTCGCTGATTTCCGCTGATTTCCGCTAAAATGTGGGGACATCTCTGTATAGGCTTAGCTCTCTCTCTAAAGGCCCGGTCACATAAACATTAGTAGATGTAGTTGAACGTAGTGGAGGCTAATGTAGTTGAACATAGTTGAACATACCGGCATCCGTACTTCTCCGTCATGCTAACTTGGCAATAACGTGGGTGGGCCGTGAGTTCCGATTTAATCTTTGGACATGTTCAAAAGAGCGCAGCGTTAGAGGCTGAATTTGCATCCGTGATGCTAAGGTACTCTAGCATGCTCTAGCATACTTGGGCGAAGCTCTGGTCACATAGCCGTTAGTGAATGTAGGTGAACATCGTGGAGGCTAACGTGGTTGAACGTACCGGCATCCGTACCATAGCGTATTTATCCATACCGTAACATATTTATCCGTACCAAAACCTGCCGTACCTTAACGTATTTCAACCTATTTTAACGTACTTACACCATGTTTGACCCACGTTAGCCTCCACTACGTTCAACTACATCCACAAACTTGTATGTGACCGGGGCAAGAGAATCGTAGAAAATGTACCGGGAGTTTTGTTCTCTTCCCCCCCCCCCCCACCAGCACACATACATTATTCCTGTGTCTATCTATTTTATCTATTTTTAGCGATTACATCCCTACATATTGCACCCTTAAAATGGCATGTATGATGAGCCCACAGGAGTGATCAAGAATGCTAGTCTTCAGTCAGCTTTTTTTGCTCTCTCCACATTCTAAGATGTTCATTCGAAGAGTAGAATAACAAAATAGCCTGGAATTGTCATTGCTCCCGAAAGGAAATCTCCTAGAAACAACAAACCCTCCCTCACTGTTCCCTCCCATCCTACCTCCACCCTCCTCCCGACCACGCTCCCAACTAACATGTGACCTCTGTTTGAGAGGCGTGGTCCCTAGCAAATGGTGGAACAGTCCATCATCGGAACCCCCGCCGCTAGTGTGCTACCCACCTGCCGGTCCTTCTGACCTGGCAATGACCAGCCTCATTGAGACCGCCATCATGTCGTAGTAGGGTTTATTAGTGATTACCTCACTATTATAACCAAATATTGGTATGTTTCATAGAATATATTATTTACACTGGGTCCCAACTATTGCCAGATATATTAATTGAATTTTACAAATTAAAATAATCGGGTGTTTTTTCACACAGGTCTTCTTTTTTATAAAAGAAGAAATTCAGACAAAAATAAATCCACCTTTTTCTTCTTCAAATAATGCTTCCTCAGAGAGTGGCCTTGAACTTATGTATATTGTTTTGGTCGACCTTCAGTTATCCTGCGAGTTAATCAATGAGGAGAAGCTGACTGCACTTGAGGGTTGCGTCTTCGATGAGATCATTCAACTTCTGAAGCACATGCGCAATGAGATGCTGAACAACATTGTGTGCTATGTCACCGATGATGTCAAGGCCCGCAGTCGTCCCTACCGCAAGGACAAGTAGGTCTTTTTTTGTTTTTTAATTAAATTTTATTCGCTTGTCCACACGTTCCCAAGTACGATATGATAGAATCGATCCCTGGTCGAGTTAACCTAAGGACTTTAGAACACTTTAAAAAAAACTAGAAACACTCGTTGAGACCTCGCCTTGCGCTGGGTATTGTTAGTAAGATAGAGTTAGCTCATTAATAAGATAATGTGACTGAGTGCAATACCATAGTATGGTGCCCGCGGCTAGGCTAGCTCCACACGGCTAAATGTGAGTAATTGCATACCGATTTCTCACATTTAGCCGTGTGGAGCTAGCCTAGCCGCGGTTACGGCCCTAACCCCGATTCGTGCATACGGCCCCAGAAGTATCTCTTCTGATGCGACCTCAGATATAAAATGCCAATCGATCCTTACCTCCCTTTCCCTCCCCCCTCCCCTCCCCGTCTCCCCCTCCCTCCTCTCCCTCCCCTCCCTCTTTTCCTCCATTCCTCTCACCATATCACTCACCATCATTCACTTTCATTCCATCACTCATGCCATCATTCACTTCCATCAATCAATCACTCACCCAGAATACTCAAGACTTTAGCCATCAAATCTGTCCTTGTTCAGGTGGATTTCGCTGCCTTCGCAGAAGGACTTTGTTACCTTGACCCTGTCGCCATCTGCCTGCGAAATGCTGCTGGTGCTGAAGGACCGCCTGCATCTGCTGCAGCAGGTGCTCGCCAAGGTACTCTTCACGTCCGCCTGGCAGAAGATCGTCGCCAACATGGACACCTTCATCTATGAGGAGGTAAGAGTTCAGATGAGACTTAGCAGGGCAGGACAGTAACTTTTTTTCCCACTTGCCCAATCTGGCTTTAAAAAAAAGACAACCACTCATTGATACCACTCCGTGCGCTGGGTATAGAATAAGATAGATTAAGATGGGGTAATATAGAGTAAGATGGAGTAAGATAGAGTATGATGGGGTGAGATGGAGTGAGATGGAGTAAGATAGAGTAATATGGAGTAAGATAGAGTAAGATAGAGTATCAGCATGTTATTAAGATAATATGACTGAGTGCAATATCGTAGTATGTTTGTTGGCAGCAACAATATAATATAGCCACCACAACTATCTCTTCTATGATTGAATTTTCTACTTGCCCGAGTGGCAAAACTACTTGCCCAAGCCCAAGTCAGCCAATTGAAATTGAAATCTGCTACTGCGGAGCAGAAAAATAACAACTTGCCCTTTCGGGCAGGTCACCAAGAACTCACCTGCCCGACCGAATAAACTAGGTGCCCCTGGCAACTGGGCAGTCCTTATTGTCCTACTCTGCATTCACAATATGAAGTTTTATATCATACTAATCCAGTTATTGGTGGTGGGACTTGGGTATAGGTTATAATAAATTTAGTCAACAGTTACCGAGTGAATATACTAATGCAGGTATAAATTATAATATGACTTATTCAACAGTTTGTTGTTCTTGTAGTAGTTTTGCATGTAACACTAACACACACTCACTGCATTTAGTGATGGTGACTGGTAGTGTAGAATCATGCAAATTACTATTACCCAATTCTCATTGTTCAAGCAACTTTAAGTTATAATTCCCATAATACCACTGTGTATAACTTACAGCGTCATCAAAGGCCAGTTGCTCTCACACCATGTCTATGTGATGTTGGAGGTTAAAAATCCCCTGGATCGGTAAAAGTGTAAGCTCAGCAACTGTCTAATGGTGAAAACAAGACGATTCAGATTTATCCATGATAGTGAGTATAAATCTTCAATTAAAAGTGGTGTACTTTGCAATACAATTGTGGATTCTTGTGTAAGTTTTATTTTAGTGGTGAATAGTTCCATTCTTGTGAATAAGACATTGGCCAGTACCAGAGCACCGTGCTTTTGTCGGTTTTTTAATTTTTGGCACGGCTACTTGGTTAATGATGATGATGTAAAGTATCGGAAGACTACACACATTGCTTTTTATGGTTAACACTTTTGTATTCCGCAGGCAATCCTCGCTAATCACTTCAACGAAGGTGGAGCTAGTCAGCTCAACTTTGACATGACGCGGAATCTGTTCCCTCTCTTTGGCCAATACACAAACAGACCAGAGAGCTACTTTAAGAAGTAAGTTTCAGGTCTGGAATTGTATTAACGTGCTGGCATAGAGTACTGTCAAATATGGCAAAGTTATCCAAAAAAATAAGCAGATTCATGATTTGTTTTATAGCAATAACAGCAAATAAAATGTCGTCATTATCATCATTGTTTGTAAAAAAAGAAAAAAGAAATTAAATTGTTTAATTGTCTTTTATTTTATTGTCTGGTTATAAACACATTAATATATATTAACTTATTATGGACGCATAAACATATAATAACTGGTTATGAACACATTTATATATATAAATATGTTCACAACCAGTTAATAATCTGTTTTATTAACTGGTTATGAACCCTTTAATATATATTAGATGTGAAGACTATTTATGATAAAATATTTATATATATAGATATCTTTTATACAGTAAAATCTATCTAACTGACCACCTCCACAGATCGACCACTCCCTTATATCGATCGCTTTATTTGGGTCCCAAACGATCGCCCATACAATACCATTGTAATGATAAAAAAAACTCCCTAAACCAACAATCTCCCTAAGTGGATCATTTAAAGTTGGTCAGATGGTCAGTCGATTTAGAGAGCTTTTACTGTATATATAACAGGCAGAAGCGCTGCTATGAAAGGCAATTCAACATGACCACAAGAACATTACTTATCATGTGGTGTTCTCTGTGGTGGAGTGGTTAGAGTGTCTGCCTTTTTTCTAGGTCGGACTCTTAATCTGAAGGTTGACGGTTTGATTCCCCATGCCCCCATCTCTACCAATTTGGATTTCCACCGCTGTGTATAACTTACAGTGTCATCAAAGGCCAGGCCAGTTGCTCTCATACCATGTCTATTTGGTGTGGGAGGTTAAAAATCACTTGGGTCGGTAACAACGTAGGCTCAGCCTTTCTATTGACAAACTGTCTAATGGTGAAAACAAGTGTATTCAGACTTATCCATGATAGACAGTAGAAAATGTAATGGCATCAATATTTCCAGTTATTTACATCTCCCTTCATCTCTCCCCTTTCCACCCCTCACCACACGCCGCCTTCAGGACGCGTGAGGCCTGCGTCCTGCTGACCTTGAAGGTGGGCTCCGGTCTACTGCTGAAGGGCATCCTGTACCGCGCCCTGCATGGGGCCTCAGAGGACCCCGAGGACCAGCTGCAGGACCCAGTGGCCGCCCTCCACGACCTCAGCATCTTCAACCTGAGTCCCAACGACGCCGAGCTGGTTCTGTCCCTGAGGACTGATTTCAGCACGTGATCCACAGGAACTGGTTATAATTATAAATTTGGGTTAGGTTATGTTATACCGTATTCTCGCGGTTTAACGTCCACCCCCCACTTGGCTAATATTTTGTAGACGCCCACCACTTAAATGCCCATGTGTGGGTAAACATCTACCCCCCACTTCAATGATTTGGCAATTTAAACGCCCAGGGCATTAACCTATGAGAATACGGTTTTAAAAGCTGCATAGTCCAATGAAAATATCAAATTTTCAAAAGCAAAGCAATTACAGTAAAACCTCTCTAACCGACCACCTCCACAGATCGACCACTCCCCTATATTCATTGCTTTATTTGGGTCCCAAACGATCACCCATACAATACTATTGTAACGATAAAAAAAATACCCTCTTTAAATCAACCACCTCCCTAAATCAACCATTTAAAGTCGATCCCATGGTCGGTCGATTTAGATAAGTTTTACTGTATCTATTTGATTCTACTTAGATAATGCTGCACTTATTAAACATTTGTCGCCACATTGAAGGAAAAACTGATGTAATTTAAGAGAACCTGTTACTACAGAAGCCTATGGTGTCAGAGTTTTGGTGTGCATTCCAAAATTAATTTTGCATGGTTGTACTTCAAATATTTCCAAAGTTATCCATTTAAAATAAAAGTTAGGTGCATTACAGTGGTAAATCTAATATATTCATCTCAGAAAATTCCAGAAACTCAAAACCATCGAACTATGCAACTTTAAAATGCTTAGTGTGAGAGGTAAAGGCAAACTCGTGGAAGGGAACTAAAGCCGTGTTCACATGGGCAAAATGTGAAGCGAATTAGACAAATCGAATCAGGTGAAGCGAATTAGCGGTGCGTTCACACGGGCAAAATAAATCGATTCACAGAAATCGCCTCACGTAAACTACCTCGAGAGGTGGTTTACAGTATCCAGATCACAGGAATCGATTCAGCCCTAATCCACCTCAGCCGCGCGTTCACACGGCAAATGTGAGCCGAACTAGGCAAGTCGATTTCTACGAATCGATTTACATTGCCCGTGTGAACATGGCTTATGTGTGGGACGGGAGGTATCCCTCCCTTACAGCGATTAAGGAAAATATAATTATTAATATTTTGTTTAGAATATTTATGTTGTTTTGTTTTTGTTTTTTTTTAACTTGAAAGCAGAGCGCCTTAATTACCTGTGATTGTGATGGACCTAGATTATGTTGGACTCGTGCGGTAAAGGAGTTATTAAAGGCTGGATCCAGATTATGAATACAATCTGGCACCGCAACCTCACCGTCACCCCGGCCCCGGATCCAGATCCAGCTCCAGCTCCGACCCCCCTCGGGGAGCGGGACGTAGCTCAGGCTAGAGTGTCCACCTGTGAAGCTGTCGGTCCTCCTTCGATCCTTCTCAGTGGATCCATTTGCAGTTTGGGCTATTTTCCGTTCCAACCAGTGGTCCACAACTGGTTCATCAAAGGATGTGGTATGTGCTGTCCTGTCTGTGGGAAAGTGCATATAAAAAAACCCTTGCTGCTTATCGGAAAAAGTAGGCTATGTGGCGGCAACAGCTTTCCTAAAAAAAATACCATATGACCATGTTTGATGTCCAGTAGCCGATGATTAAAATCAATACGCTCTCGAGGCGCCATTAAATAAAACAAGCTTTACTTTTCAGCTCAGCCCCAGCCCCAGCCCCAGCCCCAGCCCCAGGCCCCAGCCCCAGCCCCAGCCCTCCGCGGTTTTTTTTCAAACCCTATTAGTCTGTTCACCACCTCTATATATTGAAAATTACCCTAAAATGAGGTGTTTCCACATCATCATATTAGCTCTGTTACCTCATGATTATCTGTTACATATAAATAGCTATATTTCGTAAGATATTATAATTCCCCAATGTTTGTAAATGCTAGTTGTATATAATTTCAATCCAAACAATAAAGCTATTAGCCCCCAATGGTTGACATGTCAATCCCCATAGAAATAGCCCTGCACCATCATTGTTTTGTAAATAAATAGATACCACATGCCCACCCTGATTTGTGGGCCTATGAGCGGGTGCAAGGTGCTGAGAATCATGTGACCTGTCAATTAAGCTCTGCCCCAAATAAGGAGTGTGCAAATGGTCAGGGTCTTAAATGGGAACTGCATAACTGGTTTGTTCTGTTACTGAGAATTCTCCCTTTAAAAAGAAAACCTACAGAGGAGAGTTGGGCTCCGTGCCCCAGCGTCCCCACATGTATGACCTTGAGTTTTCACGTGACGTCACTGCCTATATACCATATACCTTATTCATGCGATATTGCATCTTTTAAGGCATTTATTTAAAGCTGCATAGTCCGATGAAATATCAAATTTTCAAAACCAAACCAAATATCTAGATTTGATTTTACATATCTAACTTAGATACTGATGCACATATTAAGCATTTGTTTCTGCGTAGAAGGCAATACTGAGTCAATTTAACATGACCTGTTACTGCAGAAGTCTATGGTGTCAGAGTTTTGGCAAGCTTGCCAAAATTAATTTTCCATGTTTGCACTCAAAATATCTCAAAGGTTTACCATTTAAAATTAAAATAACTTTGAACTAATGTAAAGTAGATACTAGTGATCGATCTAATATATTTATCTCAGAAAAAATATAGAAATTCAAAACCATTGGACTATGCAACTTTAAGTAAGTACTAATCACACGATCCATCGGAGATATACTTTCTGAATTAAATTACAAACTAGAACCAATGATCATGAGCCAGATTTCTGAGGGATGTCCCTGCTTTTCATGTCAGCACTCAGTGTACATATATTGCTATTACGGGATGATAGACGTGTCTGACTTGATTGAATTAAGCAAGGTATGTGATGCAAGTGGTGCTTATTCAATGTAATTATTCCAATATCCTTTCAAATGTATTATATAGAGATATATGTCAGGTTAGTCAGTTTGTAAATAGTCAAATTCCTACATCGAACTATTGGAATTTTTGAGTAATTATAATGCAATCTGCTCATCACTATCATCATTTCATGGTTTAAAAAAAATATTAACATTTGTTTCTTTTCTTTTACTTTGCATAAAAAAATGAAAATAAGTTCATCTCTTATTATTATTTGAAATAGAAAATTGAGAGGGGATAATATGTAAGCAGGAAATATAATGCTAGGGGAGTTGTGTAATAACCTTGAAGGCATGGTAAAGTATCAATCAGTGTGTAGTAGAAGCTGCACAAAATCACGATCAGACCAAACTGGCGATATAGCATGGCTCCAACTACATACCTCGTATATGACAGTCAAATGACAGAACCCAAATAGTTGTTCTCAAATTCGGGTTTTTAAGTTCCCTTTTGAAATGTCTGGATAAAACTTGCTGTATCGAACCGTTGGCCCATCTATCAGTTATATCTCTTATGGAGTCTGTTACACTTGTTTATAGATTAACCTGCTAGTTCCGCAATTGTTGGTGAATTGCCGAATAATTATTTAAATATAACTAAGGGAGTTGGAAGTCAGCTGTTTACAGCATGACGCAATGTCCTGTCGTAAAATCAGAGTATTTAAATGTGATTAAATATACTTAATTCAGTAATTTAATTGTGTTTGTTTTTATTCATTGTTAAACATGTTAACTGCAGGCTAACATGGGTAATTTGCACACAAGGCTGTATTGTGTTCTATTTTTAGCCTTCCTCGCGAAGCTCCCTCCTACTAGCACGTCACTTCGCTGCTGGCTGCTCTCCACACCAGTTCGATCAACTGCTACTGTTGACTCAACTAACTACATGCGCCGCAACTGCTTGTAAAGTCGACAGCCGGCAGCTGTGGTTGTGTAGGCAGGTTAAATAGAAAATCACTACAGGCAAGTAATGAGAAGGAAGGCAAGTGTGCAGAAGGAGCTTGCTTAGTTTATTATATATATATAGCTTTTAGAATCCAAGATGGTGGTGATCACATGATCCAATCACTAACAAGCATTCCTCTCCACCAATGAGGGTTCAATATCCTTGTAACCAAGGCATGGATAGATCTGGCTACAGTGCCCTGTTGTGTCTGGTGTGCAGTGATCCGTAAATAACACTTGGAGGGGAGGGGGTATGTGAGGCGACTTCCCAAAGACTGTCCCACATGTCAAGAAGTGACCCTCTCTCAGGTCAAGAAGTGACCCTCTCTCTCTACTATATTGATACACAAATTCTAACCTCCATTAGTAATGGATCACCAACTCCACATATACCTTGTATGCCTTTGGTTTTACCTAGCATTTACCATTTTATAGACAAGTTGCAATTTATTATAGCAGAGATCTCCATATCACATATCTCATATATCAACAATTTTACATGCTGTTTCTTATACCACAGCATAGTCATGCGACCTGTTCAGAAGCGCCGAGGTAGGCCACCGTTGTCTCATATCTTTCCCCGTACCCAGCCTGTAAGAGCAGCCAGGTCGTCGTGTGAGCCTATTTTGGACTAGAGTTCTCCTCAGTCATCCAACTTTACCCCAATGCGCCCACAGCAGCCGGTGCACTCGCTCTCGGTCTCGTCGGATCAGGATGTCGTCAGACGGACGAGCAGAGAGGTGCAGAATTACATACGTCTCGTCTAGCGGCGCTAGAAAAGGTGGCGGTGCTTCCCTCCAGTCTTCACTCCTCCCCCGCCTGTCATTACCCCCATGGCTCTCCGCTCTCCGCCAGCAGTGTTCACCCCTGACCCCTCCCTACTCCCTGCAGTGTCACCATATGCGTGTGGCCCTCCCCGTCCGCTTGCCATGTGTTCCCTTCCTAGCCCTCCCCCCCCCCCCCCTCCCGCCCCCCTGCCCGGCTCGTCCCAGCAGCAGCCGCTGCCTTTGTGGAAGCAGTTCCAGCGCTTCAACGGCCAAAAGGTACAACCTTTTTCACCATAACTTTATTGCATGTGGGGATGCCTGTCAGAAGATTGGGATAGGGGAAGCTACTTGGGCAGAGTGTTTTGTAGCTCTCCGAAGTATTGCGGCTCACCCTGCGTTCGCTGAGGCGTGGTGGCCTCCATTCTTACAACATGAGGAAGAGTTAGTCCGCATAGCAGTCACGTGGGATTGGCCACCCTCCCACCCACTTCATGAGGGTTTGAGCGCTGTCCTGCTGTCATCTACATTCGATGATCTGAATTCATCCCACGAGTTGCTCATAACATCCTGAACTAAACTTAACTGCTCAGGGCATCTGGGTCATCGTGCCTGGCCCGCCAACCACTCCGCCGATATGTCGGCCATGATTAAAATTAATAAAATTTGTTAATTATATTAAATAAATAACCATTAAACTAGGCTCTGTGTCTGCCTTCATCTCTGTTTGCTTGTGTGTACGAGTGTGTGAATTAAATATGCTGGCTGCAGGCTAACATGGGTAATTTGCACACGAGGCTGTATTGTGTTCTATTTTTAGCCTTCCTCGCGAAGCTCCCTCCTACTAGCACGTCACTTCGCCGCTGGCTGCTCTCCACACCAGTTCGTTCACCCACCCTCCCACCCACTTCATGAGGGTTTGAGCGCTGTCCTGCTGTCATCTACATTCGATGATCTGAATTCATCCCACGAGTTGCTCATAAAATCCTGAACTAAACTGAGTTGCTCAGGGCATCTGGGTCATCGTGCCTGGCCCACCAACCACTCCGCCGATACGTCGGCCATGATTAAATTTGATTAATTATATTAAATAAATAACCAGTAAACTAGGCTCTGTGTCTGCCTTCACCTCTCTTTGCTTGTGTGTACGAGTGTGTGAATTATGATAGAATTGTCAAGGAAAATTGTACAACCACTTTTTGAAACAATACTAAATTCTAATGGTATTTGGATATTCACACTACATTCACGTTGACAAGTCACGTCACTATCACGTCATTTGTACCCAGAAGGCCCTGGTTGGCAAAACCAAGTAGATGGGTGTTGTTTTGCAGACACCAATGGAGAAATACTTAAAATAAATTGATTACTTTTATAATGTTCAAACTAAAGAACTGCCAAATGCCTTGAATTTCAGCTCATTGTTTTTTTGTTAATGTGTGCATGTCCAATACTTTCAAAACATCGCGAATAAATAAAACCACAACATAAGTCACATCTGAATTCAAATTTTTCATAACGATCTAACTTTTCTTTAAAAAAAAAAAAAATTCTCTTAGATAAATGATCCGTGAACCAATTGTAAAATTGTCCGATATAATACATGTGAACCGAGGTGAAGTTACTATAATAAATTACAAACTGTCTATATAATGATAAATGTTAAATTATAAAAACCCAAAGACATATAGAGGATGTGTGACTTGGTAAACTATTATTCATTAGGTATAGAACTTGTATATTGAATAGTCTTTGAGAGGGAGTGTCACTTCCGAGTTTGACTAAGAACACTCTTTGGAAGAGTCACCTCACATGCCCCTCCCCCCCCACATGGCATTGTTATGATCATTGACCATTGTATTGTATTCCTATTGGAGGAGTGAGTCATGTGACCACTGCATTATGTTGATTGAGGGATCACCTCATGTGACCACAGCCATCTTGGATCTTGTAAGACTATATAAACAATAAACTGAGGAGTGTCATTCTCTTACCTTTCATTTCCTACTCTGTTTCCTTCATTACCTGTAGTGATTTCACTTGACCTGTCTCACACCACCCACACCACCAGCCGGCACGTTTACAAAATGGCGACCACGACTTGAGAAACTACCGAGATTGGTTAGTACTGACTATTGACGGTTTATTATAGATTTTCGGTGAGTTTCGGTAGCATTTTCTTTTTATTTGTTTTATAATACTATACGTGTATACTTCTTTATTTAATTGTTAGCTGACTACTGTTATTTTTGAACGCACGTGAGTGATTTGAACGCACGTGGTGTGACTTCAATACACGTGTAGTTTCATTTTTGACGTTAGGAGTAGTACTAGAATTATTTAATAGAAACTATATTATATTTGTAGTATTTTTATTTCATTTAATTTGATATGCTATTTTAAATTCTAAATTTCTTGAGGTTAAGAAATTTGAGAACTGACTTGACAGATACTGCGACTGGTGGGTTGGTTGGTGTAGATAGTTTATTTTTCTTCTATAGATTCTCTATTCTTTTTACTTTTTGCAAGGATAAATTGGATTAAATTACTTTGTCGACGAATTTCCGACGAAAGTGTCTTTTCTTAAGGGTTACACTAGTCTTTGACGTGGATATTACTGTAATATTATAGTTTTATCGTCTGTCTGAAGCCTCGTGGCACCGGAGAATTGTTTTCATTTTCGGACTACTTTCGGTAATTTTCTTTAACCTTGGAGTAAATTGGGAGCGTATTAATACATACGGAGAGACTTTTCACTTTTCTACTACGTTACAGGTAAATTCTATCGGTTGGATACAATTCTTGACTTTGTTTCTACCGCGCTTTACGCAACACACTAAATTTCTCATTGAACCGCTACAAGGAGGATTTCAATAGCGTGAAAAAATACTTGACTTCTGGTAGGTTAACATGTTGTATTAAATATATTTGACTTGTGGTAAGTTAATATATTGTATATTGTATTTGGGTGCATGTAACTTGTGGTAGGTTGATATATAGTATTTGAATTCATTTAACTTGTGGTGAGTTAATATATTGTATTTGAGTGCATTTGACTTGAGGTAGGTTGATATATCGTATTTAAATATATTTGACTTGTGGTGGGTTGATATATTATTGAATATATTGTATTTAAATACACTTGTACTACACAATACACACTACACATTCACAATGCCTAGAACACGATTAAAGGAGGATGCTTTGCGTGAACAATTTGGATTGTGGTTACAGAACCAAGTAGATTTGGGAATTTTGAGTGATGATTGTGATAGATTAGAAGCATGGACTAAGTTTATGGCAGATAGCATAGAGAGCATAACTGAAAAAAATGAAGAAAGGGTACTGGAGGTTACTGAACGTGCTGAAATTGACTATGAAAGAGAAGAACGTAGAGAAAAACGTGAGTTAGCTAGTTTAGAACATAAGAGCAGTGAAGCCAAGATAAGAGCTCTAAAAGCATATGGAAAATCTGTGCCTATGCTGGACGGTACTGACAGAGGTGCATTGAGAGAGTGGGTAGATCTTATTGAGAGGATTGGGGTTCTTGCTAATGTTTCTGACCTAGATATAATTCGGTTTGCACTTTCAAATGCAACGGGCACACTGCATGAAGTGTTATTCACTGCTTTCACAGTTAAAGGTGCTAGGTCATGGAATGAGATAAAGGAGGAAATTGCTAGAACTTTGTTAACTGCTGATGAGAAAACGCACTTAAAAAGTATAGTAATGACTATGGTACAGAATGAGGGTGAAACAGTGGCAGCATATTGCCAACGGTTTAAAACTGCTGCAAGTAAGGGATGGAAACTACCTTCTGCTACCTTGGGGACTGACACCTTTGAAATTCTACTATCAAGGTTTCTTGATTCATTATTAGATGACAACACTATGTGGTACGTGGAAACCAATAGGCCTAAATCATTAGAGGAAGCTTTCACTCTTGCTATACTAAGTGATAGGTCTGTATTGAGACAGCAACGAGTAAAACATGTTAAGCAGTGGTAATATAGTAACAATACTATACACTTAGCAATATTATTAATTAATAAAGTTGATGTATTGGGGCAAAAAGTGGCTATGATCTCAAAAAAATATATAATGTTAATACTCATCAAGCCTTGCTGAGTTACAACATACTCTCCTCAAGTTAAACAACATATTACAAAAATATATTCAACTCTTACAGTCCCTATTTGAATTCAAAAATAACAAATGAACGTAAATGCAGCTATCTAATAAAGTAATGGAGTTACAGAGTAATTAGTTTCAAGCCAATTTTAATATTAGTGAGAAAGACATTCCCCATAAGTTCATTAATGTTTGTCTTACTACCATCAGTTACTCCCATTACGCTGTGTAGCCTGCTGAAAATCAATTACACTACCTCAAGCTAGATATGTGAAAACATCATATTTCCTCAATGAAAAACATAAAGTTCAACTATGCCTAGGTATTCCTCTAAGAAATTCATAAGTATAGATAAAAAATAATAATCAATTTCAAGACTAACAGTGTTTAAATCATGTCATCTCCGAACAATACTGATTATTGTCAAAAATAAATGTTGAAGATCATATCAAAAAATTATAAATATCAGTTAACTCATAGCTAAGATTTGTCCTCTTGCTCTGTGAAGTGAACAAACATAATTTGTAAAAAAAAATTGAGAAATCCCCTATCAATATTTACTGACCTCCCAACGAACAGTCGCTTTTGTAAAAATAATTTAGTTCATTCATACCCTAGCATTACATGTTGCCTCACCAGGTATCTTCTCTACCACTTGATAAGTAGTAGTAAAGCAAATTAATGTCTCGCTCAGCAAACAATAGGACAAAAAATGGAAAAATCATGCAGATCACTTTGACATAAATGAAAAAAGATCTTCACGTCAGACATTACTTAAATCTCCCGACGTTTCACTAATGTTTATGCTTAGCGGAATATTTTTGAAAAGTTCAACAATAGAAATAGAACTCTACAAAAGTATTTATACGTTCGATCTCCCAATTGAAATCAATCCAACGATCAGTCCTGTACATAGGTGAAAATCATTATTACTAACAGTTACTTCCCTTCATTGATAGCAACCAGTTACTTACTCCAATTTCACTGAAGATTTATCAGCTTAAGAACATAGGAAATCAGAAAGTAATTTAAATCAAATTGTAGTTTACAAGTATCAACTTTCTGTTTAGGTTTTTCATCCATATGAATCACAATCAAGAACATTATTTAGTTTAATTAATACACAAATATTTACTTTGTATAATATATACCAAATAATTAATAAACTGAACATATAGAATAAATTTCGTATTGAAAAATAAAAAAAGTTTAACAAGTTAATTAAATGTCTTATTTCATAATTACTAACAGAACACGGCGACCTCAGTTTGTGGGCCAATAAACTTTTATTATTATTCTGAATAAAATTTTTTTACATCCCCAGAATTAATCAGTAACATACAACGCCGCTATGAATTAACAAAAATTATAACTATACGGACCAGTAAATTATTAATAAGTTCACGAACACTCAAATTACTGGTCCGAGTTCACAGCAGCAGTGTTAAAGGGGCCTCAGCAACCTCAGCGGGAGGGTGGAATGGTAAATCAAAATGGATCCTTCTCCTCCTGTTGATCTCGATCAAGTGACAGTTACGGGTTGTTTTGTTCCATATGATCAACTCGTAGACAAGGCGACATAATGCAAAGGTAACAGTCAATTATGGCAGCCGTTGGGTGCCGTTTCTGTAATAATTACATATGTTACCATCAACTATACCATTAAGTAACAGAACAACGGCGCCTCAGTTTGTGGCCAATAAAATTTTTATTATATTTCTGAATAAAATTTTTTACATCCCATAATTAATCATTAACATACTAACGACGCATGAATAACAATATGTATAACTATACGGACCTTAATTATTAATAAGTATCGATCACTCAAAGGTACTGGTCGAGTACACACAGCAGTGTTAAAGGTGCATCCAAGCACGTCAGGCCAAAAAGCGAAGCGAGTGCTGAGGACCTGCTCTGAAGCAACCTTATCCACATAATTAAAAATGCAGGACGAACGCCATTTGCCAAGCTCATGACCTGCTCCAACGGACTGCCAGCTCCCGCACACTCTCTAGCTGCCCCCCGTCTGAGACTGTGGGCCGCAATCTTCTTACCTTGAAGCCCACACTTATCCACCTGCCAACATGGGGTGAGCAGAAGAGGTCGAGCTGTCAAGGGCTCCCCAGAGCCACGCAGCAGGGCTGGACCGGACTTGGAGATTAGGAGTTACGGCCTTGTACTGCCTCCAGGGCGAACGGGGGCCAGCAGATGGAGCTAGGGATCCTCGAAAGCCGATACGTATATGTCTGGCCTTGCTGCGTGTCCGTCTTCGGGACTGGAACGCGTTACCTTTAGTGGACCTCTCGTGGATACGTATGTCGTCGCTTTTGAATATTCCATGTCTGACAAGCGTTTGGACAGTGTGGTGTCAGGTCATTATGTCGAGCTGTAGTCGAGGGCAAAATAAAGAAAAGTACTACAGTGGAAACATACTGAACGGTGAAGGTTAGGGGTAGCTGACCTTTACAGTTCCCGATCAAAATAGATATAACATGGGTGACACTAGCCCGCGATAAACCCAATTCCAAACATAGACACTTTTCAATCCAAACCTTATAATCAGCCTGCTCTCTATGATTTGTATAATAGGGATTGGAATTTTTATCAACAGCATAATCAATAGGCCAATCAAAGTCTAAATAGTCAACTAACAAAGTATCATGTGTAACCCGCCAGCAGACTTCTCCATAAGGCATATTTAAGCCTGAAGGGACAGGAACCTTAGCAGCCAAATAATTAGGCAGACCGGTGCGTCAACCGCAGTATAAATTTCCAAGGTATCTAGATGTTACATTTCATGCAACAATAGGCCCAAAAACGAAAAACAGCAACGGTTTAAATGTAAATGGCCCCACCTGGCAAAAGACCTTTCTGGGTACGACAACAGTAACAGCATCACCCTCAGATGTCGAAGACTTAACTGGAGAGAGAAGGTAACAGATTCACAGTGTTTTTCATGACCCGCGAGGGTAAATTACCGAGAAGCGAGAACTCACAAACCTAGAAGAGTAACAGGTATTGCTGCTCCATGCTCCCCGACTGATAGACCACTCGGGGGACCTAAAGCCTACCACGCGAAGGCCGTAGGACCAGATCAGTGTTTAACAATAAGGGAGCATTGGCAGACGAGGAGCTGACGCGAGTGGCCGAGAGTCAAGTGGATGACTAAGAGGCTGAATAGGATCGACCCTGAGGCCTATAAATTCATTTGCAAGAGGTTGCACACAAGCACGGCAGCCCGTCAAAGTACCTGGATCCTCGACCAAGCGATCGACCGGGTGCCGATATGATGAGGAATCAACGGCTGTAACCCCCGAAAGCATTGGAGCGCAGAAGAAACCAGGGATTGAAGATATGGGCGAGCACCCAGAGGAGCCGACCGAGTGCCGGAGAGTCAAGAGTATGACTAGGAGGCAGAATAGATCGACCCAGAGGCCTATAAAATCAGTGCAAGAGTGTTGCACACGAGCACGGCAGCCGGTCATAGTAACTGGATCCTCGACAAGCGCTCAACGGTGCCGGATATGTCGAGGAAATCAACGGCTGTAACCCCGAGAAAGCTTTTGGAGCGCCAAGGAACCAGGATGAAAGAAATGGGAGAGCACCCAGAGGAGTACACTGACCGACCTGGGCAATGCAAGTGAGTGGCAACAGGAACATCAACATTAACATCAATCAACAGAATCCCACAGAATTATTATTAAGGCACGCGCCAATGTATGGTGCTCTGAATTGGGCATAGCCACCAAATGGTGGCCATGTACCAGTGAGTATCAGCTGACTATAAAAATTGTTAATGGCATAGTAACTGATGGGACGGTGTCTCACTGCCCCGCGAACACCCCTGGCCGGGCAACACTAACGCATATCAACAAAATCGTCAAGACACAATGGTCCACAGCATTTAAATAGCAAGCCCCTTCCACCGAAAAACCTAATCGTGGGGGCCCGGACACCCCCCCCCCCCCACAATCTCTACTGTCTCGTACAGCAATTCGTTACCATAAGATACAGTATGTCCAAACGACAGCTTTTTTGTCGGCAGGTAAATCCCCCACCACATGCTGACCCACATCAGGGACCAATACTGGGCAACCACTAGATCACTATCACCCCGTACTGCTGCAGTAGGGGTGCAAACCCACCTATGGTAAAAGCTGGCGAAAATGTGGTCAAAGAATTTGAGAGCCTAATTTTACAATCTAAGAAGCAACAATTATTCTTTAACATATATCTTATGATAGCCCGCTACCTTTGAGTTGTAGAAAATATAATCTAATAATTATATTTTAATAAGATTAAAAGTGAAATCGACGGCGTTCTGCGGCCGGCCAAAACTTTGTCTTTTTTGGATTCTCTCCCATTTCACTAAATCTGTGCCGATATAAGTAGCCATTTGAATACTGATTCCACAGTTTCTAGTTCATGGTCTATCCTAAAGCAATTTTTCCGCCATATATTAGAACTACTTTTTCGTACACCCGTGTACTACAATTACCAGGTGAATCTTTTTATCTAGCAACGACTTGTGAGACCTCACATACTAAAACCTGCATTAGCGGATTTCAAGCCGTCTTCCGGTTATAAATAAGCGAGTTCAGCATTGTCTGTGCGCATGTGTGGGTCCGACTTCCCGGTCCGGCGCTGTAAGGTATAAACAAAGCCACACGTTTGCACTGGACGTAAATGGCCTGTAAGCAATCTTCTTACAGAGAAGTGAAATATCTCAAAGCCACACCACTTAGAAACAAATCGCTTGGTACACATAATGAAAACATGTATTACCAAGAAGATTATATTAAATTGATAATGGTTAGGGTCAGGATTCCTATTAATTGAATAAAACTAACGTTTCAACACGCGCTGACCAGCTAACTCAATGCAGTGAGCATCTATTTTACAGAAACCTAGTGAAATATCTCTAAGACCTACACCCAGAAACAAATCGATTGGCACACCTATAGAAACATGTTTAAATCAAGAATATTATATTAATTTGATACGGTTAGGGTTTCCTGGATTTCAATTAATTTTGAATAAACTAACGTTCGCACTGTCACGGTCCAGCAAACTCAATGGTCGTGAGCAATCTTCTTTACAAAAAAGTGAAATATCTTCTAAAACCCACAACCACTTAGAAACACATCGCCTGTAACACATATAGAAAACAAGTTGACCACCAAAAAGATTATATAAAATTGAAACCGGTTAGGGTTTTTCTGGATTTTTATTAATTTTGAATGAAACTAACGTTTTCACTGCGCGTAGTCACGCAGTAATGACGCACCAGTGGGTTTGTTTATAACCGACGACTTCCCATCAAACCCACCGCGCTCCTCCGAGATGCTGAACTGCACTTATTAGCCGACTGGACCAAACCGATAATCAAACACTTCCGTGTCCAACACAGCTACAGACGGCCATCGATCTTGTGGACCCATGCACAACAATTCACTATACAGACACACCATTAAGCCGTACCGGTTTGTTTCAGATAAACACACCGTACGTCCGTCATTACAATCCCCGTTTACTTTTCCAAAATTACTGCAGTCGAATCAGTAGGAAAGTAATCGGTGGAATCCGGAACATACCAACACTAATGCCGAACACAGAATCATAATATCAGAGACGTGTTACAGCAGCTCAACAGCACTGATACATCATAAAACAAGACTAGACCAGGACAGTTAATGTACCGCAATATGCATACAAAACAGTGTGTGGACCCCTAAATGCATAGAAAAAAACACTAGCTGAAAAAAGGATGCGAGAAACAACCCACTCCTGTGCACCATGACGGCAGCAGCGAAGCCTTCACGGACCCCGCCGCCGGTCAGCGTGGTCCGGAGGAGCTGCACCGCGCAGTTTCATCTTCAGCGTTGGACGCAGAACCGACGTGCCCCTGCAAGCACAACCGACAGCGTAGTCCGTACGGTAGTGCCCCGGCCGCGCTAGTTTCTCCATCAGCGTCGGGTGGCACCGACGTGCATGCCCGGTCACTCGCCGACTGTCCCTCCTGGTCACTGGAAACGAAGAAACAGAAGACCCGTCCATGTCGCTTCTACGGTGACGGCATCCCGTATGCGCAAACAACATCTTGTCCAGTGCTGCAGATGGGGCCCCCCCGTACGTGGAGCACCACGCAGCGGCTGAGTATCCTCACAACAGTCAACTTCTCCAAAATACAACTTGTTGTTTGACTCAGTCAGCTTATCAGTCCCGCCTTCCTGTACAGCAACCCCAACAGTGGATTAACTGAAACCGCCGACTGGCGACGAGACATGACCGTACTGGACCACAAAACCGCGGCCCAATTCAGTCCACCAAACGACGTCAAGACCAGAGTACATAGTAATTCCTTGGAGAAACAGCCACGCCCTTAAACGGTATGCTGAAGATGGAACTTGATCGTGAAATATAATCAAAATGGATCTTCTCCTCTCCTGTGATCTCGATCAAGTTGACAGTTCCAGGTGTTTTGTTCATACGATCAACTCTAGACAAGGCGACATAATGCAAAGGTACAGTCAATTATGGCAGGCCTTTTGGGTGCCGTTTCTGTAATAAATACATTAGTTTACCAGCAACATATACAATGTTAAAACAACTTACTGTATTGTAATACCATAACAATAAGAATAGATACCTTAGATGTCTTAAGTTAAGTTAGTTTATTCCTTCTAAGTATCTTTAGTTAATCGAGTTTACGCATTTATTAGTACACAAAACATAAGCCCTGAACCTTACCACAGTTCTCAGTCCATACGAAATGCTTTCTGTGTACCCCCGTCAACCACAAACTCAGATTAGCGACATTTTAAGACAAATCGATCATGTTTAATCATGTTTTATGTCTAATTACGCTTCACGCGCCGTTGAATTATCTGTAAATACTGCTTCATACAAGGCCAGAAACAATTTTAGACCTTATCGCTTCAACGAGTGTCCGCCGTCGACACCCGATAAGGAATTGGACTCCCCGTCTGCCCTCTGCCCGATTCCTATCGTCCTTTACCGTATACTCGCGAAAAGTTTACGCTCGTCGAATAGAATGCTCTATCGAACTACGCAGAAGACCGACTCTTCTCAAACACTCGAGAGGTAAAGGTACGATAAATTACCTATATTTATGAAAAATAGTTTTTTAGCCTTGCGAGAATTTAATAGAATCATATACGGTAATGCAAGTCCAATGTGCTATTTTAAGCGATTTTAGATTTTTCACGGCAAAGAATAATGAATTTTGTATTTTCTTAAGAAAAAGTTAATCAAATCCAATGGAGTGTTTCTAAATTGGATTAAATAACCTTTGGTTATTTGCAATTTATTTCCGCTTTAATAATGTCCATTCTTACATATGCAAGATCTACTCTTTCCCCAAACATAACCTCTTCAAAGTCTTAGCGAAAGTGCTATAGTAATAGTTTCTATGGAACCATAACATTTCAGTCGTTAGTGTGACGAAATTTAGTTCTTTTCAGTAGCTAAACAGTTTTTTTTAAACTCAAAGTATTATGTAACACCTGTTTTACGTCTCACCCGTAATTTGTTAAGAGTACTAAAACTTAACTTAGATTAAATAGAAAAGTCAATGGAAAATAAATGAAATTGTTATCTTTAGTAAACTTCAGTCACTCAGCGTTAACTTTTTCACGTCTATGTCCCGATAGAATAACAATAACATTAGTACATTGCACACATTTATCCTAAAAGTATTCACTCCCTTTGCTACTCCACCAGAAATGCTCCGTAGCAATTTGGTAAGCAATAAGTGTCAAATTCACTTCATTAAGGAAATGCAACTACGGTGTCAATACCATTCACTGTATTCAGTAATACCAGAGAAATTTAGTAACTTAAATAGTGGACGTAACTTACGATCCACCCTTTCGTTAATCTTGGCGCTAATTTAGTAAGGAACATAAATATTTTCTTATGATTAGACCTCGAAACCTGTTTCGATTACTTGGAGCTGTCGACTTGCGCTAGAGTTAATAATTCTTCGTATTAACGCAATGGTTAGGCAAGGCGCAATTCGTTATTTATGTGGCGCAGCAACATAAAAAGTTTTTGCCGAATGAGCCGACAGCACTCAGACGTCTACGATCCCAGATCCATCCGCAGTGTTCTTTGCTGTGATTGTTCCAATTCTTTTATCTGACGTCATACTACCAATTATTGGATTTACTCTCCGCGCTTGCTGTCGCGTAAGCGGAACCATTACCAATTTCTCTCGAATGTATAAATTAGGTTTTTATTTTGTATTATTCACTAATAATTCATTAGAGCGTTGATTAGAATCAGAAATAATCGGATCGAAAGGCAAAGGTTGTGAATTAACCTTTCCTTCGTTCAGTGTCTAGTTAATCGTGGAGCCATATCATCCCACAATGATTTTAGAGTCAACTAATTTAACTTTATCAACGTTTAACAACTTCCGCTCGTATTAGGGCCTACCACAGTCACTACTGAACCCCGTGATCTAACGACTATGTAACCTGGATCGTATTTTCTCCCAAAGTCCACCCATTTACAAATAAAACTACTTTATCACCAGAGTTAGTTTTACTGAATTCGCTTTTCCTCAAACGAAGTCAACATTATAATTTTCGACTTTCTTTTCGATTCTTGACAGCTTTAGCTAACGCCATAGATAAGACATGTAACCACGATATGCTAAGTTCGAATCAATCGTCCGCCTGTCGATCGATATAGTAAAGAACTATGCTTCGTACCTTGATGTCTACCATAGGTTAGAAAGAAAGAGAATAGCCAGTGCTACAGAAGGTACAGTACGATACACAATATCACATCAGGCAAATGGGTTTCCCACAGATTAACACGAGAATTAACCACTTTCCTTAGAATGCTTTTTATGGTTCTATGATATCTTTCCACCATACATTTGACTGTGGATGATAAGGAGTTGTTATGTCATACCTCTACAACTAATTCCTTTAAAAATGATTCATATTCAATTTATTTTTAAATTCTAACCATTGTCTGAAATAAACATACAAGAATTGCATGTGAGGAATATAAATCATTAAATATATAATCCTGAATCCCCTTCAGATGATCTAGCCCGGCAATGTATTATATTCAACCCAACCACGTACAATGATCTAAATAGATAATAAATATCTATTACCACTAGTACTAACTGGATATGACCAGAAAGATCTGCAGCAATCACCATAACCAGGTGCCCCTAGGCAATGGCATTGATTGTGGATATGCAACGTGTGCGTTTACTACAGAACCACACAATTTGCCAACATTGGTAATTATCTATGGACATCTCCAGCCATACCAGTCCACACAAAAATGTACCTGTAATCGTTTTAATGTTTTAGACATAGCCATATGACCTACCTCTATATGAGCTATTTTTATCACAAATCCTGAATTTTTTTTGGAAACACTAGTCTAGATATGTATCCTTTTCTAGTAGGAGGCTACTATTAATAAAGAAGATTATCCATTATCAAATAATTTCTTTTCTTCATTCTCACCTAACGGATAGCTCTCTCATCCCTTTCTGTTCACTAATTCCCATCATTATATGACAGTGAAGTGTTTCAAAAGGAATTACTTGTTCAGCCAATAGTGAATCAAAAGCAAACAGTTCCATGTTCTTTTGCCCTACAGTATTAGTCTCAATCTAGACAACTATCAGCCCAGACATTATCTACACCTTTCATATAAACAATTGTGCTGAAAATCTGCAAATAATACTGCCCATCGTTGTATACGTGAATATACGAATTTCTTTAGTGAAAAAAACATTTCAATGGAGCAATGAATCTGTATAGATAGTTAAAATTCTGCACCGTATAAGTAAGGTCCTTAATTTTACTAGAGCGTAAATAATAGCACAAAAAGCTTCTTTCTCTATATGTAGGATATTACGTTGAAGCAGGAGAAAATCTTGTACTGATTACAAGCACTGGTCTGTCTATTCCATTTTTAATCTTCCGTACTAATACAGCACCTAAACTGTACTCAGAAGCATCTGTATACAGTTATACGGGTTAAAAAGGATCATGAAATTTCACAGTACACAATCTAATAATAGTGTCTTTCAACTCAATCCATCAAATTTCACATTCCATAGTCCCATTCAAAACTACTTTTTATTACTAGTTTAAATATAGTTATAGGAGCAACTACATCAGCATAATTGGAATAATTGTCTGTATATCCTGCCGATCCTAATAATCGTCTTACTTCTTTTTTACTTGTCGGTGAAGCCATATCTCTTATTGCAGTTATTTTTTCTATCAATTAATTCTAAACTACTCCATGGATGTACAATATCACACAAGGAAACAAATTTATTCCTGTAACAAATTTCAGCCTCACACATTTCTTTCCAATATAATCTGTGCCATTATAATCAAAAGCTAATGATTCAACTACAAAGAAAGGACATAACTTATTATAAATAGAATTATAAGTCATGACCTAAAGTTGGAATTAAATGACCTGAGATAGATCTCAGCCTACAACCTGGAACAATTATTATGTTCTATTCCAATATCAGCCAATTTTGAAATGCTTTTACATGTATTAAACTTTTAGGCCGCACACTGAGTCATAACCAGACCAGTTTTTAATTTTACTTGAGATTACAATCAATAGCAATACTCGGACGAGTATCAAGGCGCTATTTAGTTTCCCGAAGCAGTAGACCTTATATTACTATGCGTAAATTTAACTGTGGACAGTTTTCTTATTAAATGTGGTTCATTACATATGTAACAAGTTAAAGTATTTACGACTAGCACGCTGTGTCATGTTGATACACGTGGTCTACTTAGCCGTCGACGCCTGCGCGTGAGCAGCGGCACGCTTTGCCATTGCTTCCTCGCTGTTGCTTTGACAGCGCATACTTTACTGTGAGCTCTCCGACTGAACTGAGTTTTTATTTTTAGATGTACTTGTTAATTTGTGCCTTCGGTGCTTACGTTTACCGCCGGCGAATCAAGACTTCTGCCCTGTGCATAAGAAATTGCCACCATAAACGCTGGCGCAACGTTACACCGCGTGGATATCCCTCCCCACGTGTACATTTTCACAGAAACGTTTAAGCGTTCTACACATCTCATCCTCATGATTTTAATTCGTTCTGGAGCGATTGTAAGCCCTGACTATCTTCTGATATACCTGAACAAGCCCTGAATTCTTTCAGCAGGAATCCTTTTTCGACAATTTCGAAGAAATAAAATTTAAACTATCTACCTGACTAGTTATATTTAAATCTGTTAAGTCTTGATTGACACGGTCCGATGCTGTCCTCAATACAGGACCTATCACGTAGTATAGCAAGAGTGAAAGCTTCCCTCTAATGATTTAGGCCTATGGTTTCCCACGTACCACAATAGCGTTTGTCCACTAATAATGAATCATGAAACCTTGATAGTAAATTTCAAAGGTGTCAGTCCCCAAGGTAGCAGTGTAGTTTCCATCCCTAACTTGCAGCAGTTTTTAAACCTTTTGTGGCAATATGCTGCCACTGTCCACACACCCTCATTCTGTACCATAGTCATTACTATACTTTTTAAGTCTTTTTCTCATCACTTTTCTCATCAGCAGTTAACAAAGTTCTAGAAATTTCCTCCTTTATCTCATTCCATGACCTAGCACCTTTAACTGTGAAAGCAGTGAATAACCTTTCATGCAGTGTGCCCGTTGCATTTGAAAGTGCAAACCGAATTATATCTAGGTCAGAAACATCAGCAAGAACACCAATCCTCTCAATAAGATCTACCCACTCTCTCAATGCACCTCTGTCAGTACCGTCCAGCATAGGCACAGACTTTCCATATGCTTTTAGAGCTCTTATCTTGGCTTCACTGCTCTTATGTTCTAAACTAGCTAACTCACGTTTTTCTCTACGTTCTTCTCTTTCATAGTCAATTTCAGCACGTTCAGTAACCTCCAGTACCCTTTCTTCATTTTTTTCAGTTAGGTTCTCTATGCTATCTGCCATAAACTTAGTCCATGCTTCTAATCTATCACAATCATCACTCAAAATTCCCAAATCTACTTGGTTCTGTAACCACAATCCAAATTGTTCACGTAAAGCATCCTCCTTTAATCGTGTTCTAGGCATTGTGAATGTGTAGTGTGTATTGTGTAGTACAAGTGTATTTAAATACAATATATTTAATAATATATTAACCTACCACAAGTCAAATATATTTAAATACGATATATCAACCTACCACAAGTCAAATGTATTCAAATACGATATATCAACCTACCACAAGTTAAATGTCTTTACATACAATACACAATATATCAACTTACCACAAGTCAAATATATTTTAATACAACATGTTAACCTACCAGAAGTTAAGTATTTTTTTTTTCACGCTATTGAAATCCTCCTTGTAGCGGGTCAATGGGAAATTTAGTGTGTTGCGTAAAGCGCGGTAGAAACAAAGTCAAAGAATTGTATCCAACCGATAGAATTTACCTGTAACGTAGTAGAAAAGTGAAAAGTCTCTCCGTATGTATTAATACGCTCCTATTTACTCCAAGGTTAAAGAAAATTACCGAAAGTAGTCCGAAAATGAAACAATTCTTGCGGCGACACGAGGCTTCAGACAGACGATAAAACTGTAATATTACAGTAATATCAACGTCCAAGACTAATGTAACCCTTAAGAAAAGACACTTTCGTCGGAAATTCGTCGACAAAGTAATTTACTTCAATTTAATCCTTGCAAAAAGTAAAAAGAATAGAGAATCAAATAGAAGAAAACAACGTATCCACTCCAACCAACCCACCAGTCGCAGTCTATGTCAAGTCCTTAAATCTCTCAACCTCAAGAAATTTAGAATTTAAAATAGCATATCAAATTAAATGAAATAAAAATACTACAAATATAATATAGTTTCTATTAAATAATTCTAGTACTACTCCTAACGTCAAAAATGAAACTACACGTGTATTGAAGTCACACCACGTGCGTTCAAGTCACTCACGTGCGTTCAAAAATAACAGTAGTCAGCTAACAATTAAGTAAAGAAATATAAATGTGTATTATAAAACAAATAAAAAGAAAATGCTACTGAAACATACCGAAACTATTCAACAAACCCTCTATAGTCAGTACTAACCAATCTCGGTAGTTTCTCAAGTCGTGGTCGCCATTTTGTAAACGTGCCGGCTGGTGGTGTGGGTGGTGTGAATAGGTCAAGTGAAAACACTACAGGTAATAAAGGAAAACAGGGTAAGAAGGAAAAGTAAGAGAGTGAGACTCTCTGGTTTATTGCTTATATAGGTTCTCAAGATTCAAGATGGCCGTTGTCACATGATCCTATTCATCAATCACAGTACAATGCAGTGGTCACATGACTCACTCCTCCAATCAGAGTACAATGCAGTGGTCAATGATCATAACAATACCATGTGGGGGGGGAGGGGGCATGTGAGGTGACTCTTCCAAAGACTGTTCTTAGTCAAACTCGGAAGTGACACTCCCTCTCAAAGACTATTCAATATACAAGTTCTATACCTAATGAATAATAGTTTACCAAGTTCACACATCCTCTATATGTCTTTGGGTTTTTATAATTTAACATTTCATTATATAGACAGTTTGTAATTTATTATAGTAACTTCACCTCGGTTCACATGTATTATATCGGACAATTTTACAAGAAGATTGGGATAGGGGAAGCTACTTGGGCAGAGTGTTTTGTAGCTCTCCGAAGTATTGCGGCTCACCCTGCGTTCGCTGAGGCGTGGTGGCCTCCATTCTTACAACATGAGGAAGAGTTAGTCCGCATAGCAGTCACGTGGGATTGGCCACCCTCCCACCCACTTCATGAGGGTTTGAGCGCTGTCCTGCTGTCATCTACATTCGATGATCTGAATTCATCCCACGAGTTGCTCATAACATCCTGAACTAAACTTAACTGCTCAGGGCATCTGGGTCATCGTGCCTGGCCCGCCAACCACTCCGCCGATATGTCGGCCATGATTAAAATTAATAAAATTTGTTAATTATATTAAATAAATAACCATTAAACTAGGCTCTGTGTCTGCCTTCATCTCTGTTTGCTTGTGTGTACGAGTGTGTGAATTAAATATGCTGGCTGCAGGCTAACATGGGTAATTTGCACACGAGGCTGTATTGTGTTCTATTTTTAGCCTTCCTCGCGAAGCTCCCTCCTACTAGCACGTCACTTCGCCGCTGGCTGCTCTCCACACCAGTTCGTTCACCCACCCTCCCACCCACTTCATGAGGGTTTGAGCGCTGTCCTGCTGTCATCTACATTCGATGATCTGAATTCATCCCACGAGTTGCTCATAAAATCCTGAACTAAACTGAGTTGCTCAGGGCATCTGGGTCATCGTGCCTGGCCCACCAACCACTCCGCCGATACGTCGGCCATGATTAAATTTGATTAATTATATTAAATAAATAACCAGTAAACTAGGCTCTGTGTCTGCCTTCACCTCTCTTTGCTTGTGTGTACGAGTGTGTGAATTATGATAGAATTGTCAAGGAAAATTGTACAACCACTTTTTGAAACAATACTAAATTCTAATGGTATTTGGATATTCACACTACATTCACGTTGACAAGTCACGTCACTATCACGTCATTTGTACCCAGAAGGCCCTGGTTGGCAAAACCAAGTAGATGGGTGTTGTTTTGCAGACACCAATGGAGAAATACTTAAAATAAATTGATTACTTTTATAATGTTCAAACTAAAGAACTGCCAAATGCCTTGAATTTCAGCTCATTGTTTTTTTGTTAATGTGTGCATGTCCAATACTTTCAAAACATCGCGAATAAATAAAACCACAACATAAGTCACATCTGAATTCAAATTTTTCATAACGATCTAACTTTTCTTTAAAAAAACAACTAAATTCTCTTAGATAAATGATCCGTGAACCAATGTTAGTTTCATTTTAGGTCTTAACTATGTACAATGTTTCAAAGAAATGCACAGTATGTGTATAATGTTTCAAATCTATTCATATCAGGATAACACTACTCAGTTGATTGCATTCATCAATGACATCTGGTCATTTAATCGTTTTACATCACGCAGTTTATATAACAATTACTGCGAACAAGTCTTGTGTATAGGTCATATTCTTCTTAATACCATAGATGTACAACTAGCTTAATTGTTCTACCAAGGCTGGTTACATAACCCTCATGTGGTGTCATCAACTGCACTGCCGCCACTGGTGTGGTTTTAGTCACATCATTACACGTTGGTGTATGTGTAACTGCTTCAGGTGCTCGAGTGATTAGTGTGCGGTTACATCTTACCGTTTTGTTTTCTGCTTTTCTAATGTGGTAATCCCGCCCGTCTTGCACTTCCATGTGTGTGATTACGCCCTTTTTCCACTCCCCTTTGTGGTCTACATACCTTACGTTTTCACCCATTTTTAGTGGTTTGTGTGTCCTCGTGGCACACATGTCGTGGTATGTTTTTTGTTTGGTTTGTCTTCGTTGCAGGTGTTGTTTTCTAGATGCCATTGGCTTGGCTCTTAACATACTCGGCAGTGTAGGTATCCTGCTTCCTAGTCGTCTACTCATTAAGAGCTGCGCTGGGGATGCCCCCAGGTCACTTATGGTTGTGTTTCGACGATCTAAGAGTGCTAGGTTTAAGTCACATTTGTCTATAACTGACTTTTTAAGCATGGATTTGATTGTCTGTATTGCCCTTTCTGCCTGCCCGTTACTTCTGGGATACAATGGACTCGAGAATTTTGGTGTGAAACAGTATGTGTTTGCAAAAACTCTGTATTCCTCACTGGAGAATTGTGGACCGTTATCGGATACAACCACTTTCGGTATGCCATATCGAACGAACACCTGTTTGTCACGGCCCACCAGCAGGATGCCCAATGGAAGGTAACCATGCCAAGAATAGCCAGATAACACACCACACAGCATACATGTACAAGCCTATGATATGTAAATAGGAGTAGGCTAGTCTAGTAATAAGAGTAGAACAAAATAAAATACATATATGCCAAGAAAAAAAGAAAAAGATTGTTTGTTTGTTGTTGTTTTATGTCCTAGCAACATCTAAGGTCATATCAGGATGGGTACCGACTTGTGACAGTATGCACTCATGGTGATTTTATAGTGCTGCCCCACTGGGAAATCAGGCTGCCGGCACAATGACCCGATATCCCACTCAGTCACATTATCCTGACACTGAGCTAACCAGCCCTTGCCCTATCCTAATAATGCTGAGCACCAGGCTAGGAAGCGACAAGTATAAATTTTTAAGTCATTGGTTTGACTCGACCGGGAACCGAACTCCCGATCTTCCGCACGCGAGGCCTGTGCTCTACCGATTCGGCCACCGCGCCCGGTCTATGACCTTAGATGTTGCTAAGACGTAAAACAACAAGAACAAACAAACCTCACTCTACCCGACCTGGCTTTACACAGCTTGACTGAACCGACCTGACTTTACCCAACCTGACTTTACCTGACCTGACTGTCAGGTCGGGTAAAGTCGGGTAAAGTCGGGTAAAATCAGGTCGGGTAAAGTCAAGTCCGGTAGAGTTGAGTCGGGTAGAGTCAAGTCAGGTAGAGTCAAGTTGAATACAGCCGAGTCAGGTAGAGTCGATTCGGGTAGATTCTAGTTGGGTAGAGTCAAGTTGGGTAGAGTCGAGTCAGGTATAGTCGAGTCGAGTTGAGTTGGGTAGAGTACAGTTGAGTTTTGTAGAATTGAGTCGAGTTTGGTAGAGCCGAGTTGGGTAGAGTTGAGGTCAGTCAAGTAAAGTTGGGTAGAGTCGAGTCAGGTAGAGTTGAGTCGAGTTGGGTTGAGTTGAGTTGAGTCGAGTTGGGTAGAGTTGAGTTTGGTCAAGTCGCATTGAGTTGGGTAGAGTCGAGTCAGAGTAGAGTTGGGTAGAGTCAAGTCGGGTATCAATCAATCAATCAATAGGATACAGCTATAATAGGCCTTGGACCTGTTAGCCGCTCTTAATTAATAGAAATGGAGATGTGGTCGATCGTAGCAACTGTCACTGGCTCCAAGATATATGTAATGCTTGACCAGTATGCATCCAGTCGGGACTTGAAACAGTTCACAGACTCTGCTGCTACGACACTCTCCGGCAGGTCATTCCACAGGTCAACCACCCTAAAGCCGAAAAAGTTGTATCACAGGTCCAGTCTGGAGTACCACTTCCTCAGCTTCAGGGAGTGCCCTCTGGTCCTGGTGTTGGAGTCTCTGATAAGGGGGCCGCCTGTCTTGTAGATACCATGGAGATATTTGAATACTTCAATCATATCCCCCCGGGCCTGTCTGTAGTACATGCTTGGGATCTTCAAATGATGCATACGTTGTTCATAGGGTATTGCATCGAATCCATGTACAAGCTTCGTTGCCCTTCTTTGGATCCTCTCAATTGACTCAGCATCCTTCCTGTAGAGTGGTGACCACACAACATTTCCATATTCCAAAAGTGGACGTGCAAGGGATGTGTACAATCTGCGTACAACATCCTCGTCTAGGTATGTGTACGATCTTTGAATGATAGCCAGTATTCCATTAGCTCTGTTGGCGGCTTCCTGGATGTGGTCACTGAATGTCAGTTTGTTGTCCACTTTAACACCCAAGTCCTTTTCTATCATTGTTTCGGAGAGCGGAACATTATTTACACCATCGTTCATTACATAGATGTGCTTGCTGTTTTTGCCCCCTAGATGCATCACTTTGCATTTTGAAGCATTAAACTTCAGCTGCCAATCACTTGACCACTTCTGCATGTTGTTGAGGTCCTTCTGCAAGTCCCGTGAGTCACTACCTTTCTCCATACGGCGGAATACTTTGGTATCAGCAAACATTTGGACCATAGAATGTACAACCCTCTGGTAAGTCATTGATATATATCACAGTATAGTCGAGTAGAGTTGAGTAGAGTCGAGTCGGGTTGGGTAGAGTCGAGCAGAGTCGGGCAAAGTCAGCCAAAGTGAGGTAAAGTTGGGCAAAGTCGGGCAAACTCAGTCAAAAGCCAAGCGGCACCACGCGTCAAGCGGCAAAAATCGCTCCAAAAGCGATGTTATCCGTCCGCGCGAGAACCGCCCGCGCCTGTGTTGTTTTGGGGGAGTTTTCAGTCGCATTGGTGCGCTGAAGGCTGCAAATCTGCAGCACTAAATGGGCACCGCCTGAAAGCAGTCCCATGTGGTCGGGATTTGGCTTCCGATGGGTAGTGAACAGAGGAATGGGAGGGGGGGGGGAGGGAGGAAGGAAGGAAAAAGGCAGCCTAAGAACCCAACCACAGTCCTCTGAGAGGGCCGGGGGAGGCTGGGTGGTTGGTGTAGTTTTACGCCCCAGTAAGACCCTAGGTCGTACCAGGATGTACACCGACTTGTGACAGCGTGCACTCATGGTGACTTCATAGTGCTGCCCCACTGGGAAATCAGGCTGCCGGCACCATGACCCAATGTCCCACACAGTCACATTATCCTGACACTGTGCGCCCAGTCCTTGTCCTGATCTCGTAACGCCAAACGCCGAGCAGCAACAGGTACCTATTTTATAGTCATTGATTTGACTCGACCAGGATCCAAACTTCAGTCCCTCCAGATTCACCGGTATACACAGTAAGTCCGGCCAAGGCCAGAGGAAGAAGTGAAGTGAGGATGGGATTAATTAAGCAGTGGGTGGGGTTACCTGTTAGTTGTTAGTGAAAATTAGTGGTTAGTTGGTAATGTCAGTTATGGCGATGAGGTGGGGCCTGCTAGTCCTCGGTGTCATGGTCTGGGCGACCGACAGTGTTGATGATGTCTGCGTGCTGGCGGGAGAAGTGTGTTTGGCTTCTCTTTGTTACATACATTTCGATTTTTTCCGCGTGACGCCTGCGCGAGAACCGCATCACTTCCAGTTCCTGTCTGTTCGTTTATATTGGTCCCGATCTACCACGTCACCAGGGCCGCATTCAGGGTCCGTCTCGGAGGCGCCATGGAGACGTCTCGGCGCTGCTTTTTGGCTTATTTGCGTTCAGGGGACGTCTCGGCGACGTCTCGGCAACGCCTCCCTTTTCATAGTAGAGACAAAAAAGCGTCTCGAAAATGGCCGCCGTATCCAGTCGTTTCAGCCAATCACAGCGCAGCTTTTCCATTGCAAATGGCCACCGCCTATGGGGGCGGCCATTTTAGAGACAACAAACTGCTTTTGCCGTTCAGACTAGCGTGACGTCACTGGCATCTCCGAGGCGCCTCCGAGACGGACCCTGAACGCGGCCCAGCATCACGTGAGCCCCCTATCGCTGGATCTGGCTTGTTCTCCGTACATATACTACATTTACTAGTTTATTCTGCCGGGGTAGATGTGAATTCTACGTGTACCTTTTCTTGTCATAATTTTTTTAAGTAGTAAAATAGCTTTTTTAATACGTCAATAATATGATTAAAACAATTGGCATAACAATTATAAATACAATTCTACCCCATTTCATTGGTTTCAATGTGGTGCATTGAAATGTCCCTGCTGGTCATGAGACTAATTTGTCTAGGTTCATGTAAATATGCTGGTATTTTTTCAATGTTTAAATGGGCTGCTGATTTGACCAAAGAAACAATCTGCAATATTGCCAACCTGGAGGTACTGAGAATCCTTGAGGTTTTGTGTTGTCAATGTGGAACTATGGGCTTCCAGGGGCATGATCGCCCCCCCCCCCCCCCCCCCAGATAATGTTTTTTTAATGTGATATATGAGGGAATTTCCAAGGAGTTATAGGCTGATATTTTAGCATATATGCATGAGATGATATTTACTTGTATATAAAGTCTCCAGTTATACCTCATGGCGAAGGGAACCGTACTCCGACAAATGCTGTCCAAGCACAACCTTGTTTAGTTTTTATGTTTATAGAACCAAATATGTGTGGGGAGAGTAGTGCTGAGGTCAGGGTGGGCGGGGGGGGGGGGGAGGGGGTCTGAGGCTGGGACCAGCTGGCCATATATACACTGTGGCGAACTCTGTTAAAAGGCCAGGGAACCAGGCTAAACTCCAGCACGACCTGCAACGCCCCCTGGCAGGTGACCATATAATGACGTCACATGCGGAGATACCCATCGCTGGGCTTTCCCAAGACGAGCATGGTGAAGCAGGATTTGGGTTACCTTTAATGGTTGTTCAGAATTCAGTGTATTACTCACCAATAAGATAGGACAATTGTGAACAATGGAACCATATGATTTGGCATTATCTGAAGTGCATGTTTCAGAACATCACCAGATATTAGGAACATTAGAAATTGACACCTGTGAAAAAGGACTCCAGCCTCAGGGCATGAGTCAGGCTTCTGTTCTAAAACTGACAGCTACAACAGAGTATACGACGCCCGACAATGTAGCCTGTAATACTAGCAACAATGCCATGTGTGGTAGTACAAATCGAACGTCGTCAGCATTAGAGACACCCAGTTTACCTGACAGTGACACGCATTGCAATTCAAGATCTGATATGTGTTTGCAAGCACCATCAGTTGCAGGACCAGAAACACAGGCTGGTTACTCACACTCACAGACAGAATATGAAGGTTGGTAGCAGGTATTTATACTAATATCAGTGCTAAAAATAAACATACCTTTTCACTTGTCCATAGCCACGTACAGGACAAGTCCGATGTGATTTTTACTCGTCTGCCTAAACTTACACTTTTCTGCAGTACAGCAGAGAGCGTGTATATAAACAGATCTGTTTATATACACGCTCTCTGAGTACAGTAAAACCTCTCTAAATCTACCGACTATGGGACCGACTTTAAATGGTCCATTTGGGGAGGTGGTCGGTTTAGAGAGTAAAAAAAATCATTACAGTGGTTTTATATGCAGGGTTGAAAGTGGTCTCCGGGGAAAAAAACGGAAATGCTGATATTATCCCATAGGCTTAGCATTGTCAGAGAATCGCTGAAAATTCCCGGAAGTCAGATTTCATACATATTGGTATACGCTGATAGTGCTGCACCGTTTGAAGCATGTATTAGTAGTATTCACTGCTAGTGCTGTGGCATTTGCACCACATATCGGTATACGCTGATAGTGATACGGCATTAGAAGCACGTCTTAGCAGTATACGCTGCTAGTGCTGCGGCATTTGCACCACATATTAGTATACGCTGATGGTGCTGCAGCGTGAAATAACGTATTGGTTGGTTGTTGGAGTTTTATGTCCTGGCAACATCTAAGGTCATATCAGGAAGGGTGCAACGTATTAGTATACACTTATATCTACAGGAAAAATCCCGGAAATCCGCGAAATCGCGAAGATCTTTCATCCCTGTATATGGGCGATTGTTTGGGGCTCAAATAAAATTATCAATATAGGGGAGTGGTCGATCTGTGGAGGTGGTTGGTTGGATAGGTTTTACTGTACTTATCTTTTAAGTCAGTGTTTGCCTTCCCCCATACCATTTCCCCCCTCCCCCACCTCTTGTCTCCGCCTCCCGGGGATCCTCCCATCAGTGTTCCCCATTGTATATATATATCGAGCAGATGGAAATTTAACTACCCGTGGATTCCTCATAGTAGTCCAAATATAATTTTCCATAATTAAATTACTTCAAAGAATTGAATACCTTGTGACGAAAGTTATCTCTCTCCCTCTCTCCCGCATTCCCCTACTCCTCCCTCCACCCTGGCGCTATATACTTTAAAAAAATTCTTTAAAAAAATAATTCTTGTTGGCAGTTTGTAGAACAAGATTCGTGTTTGAGTCGCCAGGGTGCATGCCACCGGGAAGTTGCTCAAGCACGCCCCCTGGTGGAAGCCCCATTTACGATGATGATGGGGACCTGGTTGTACGTCGGGTGAAAAGGCACACGGATGTAATATACATAGGTAACTATGCTCTTTATTCTATATACAAACTAGGTTCGGTTTGAGAAAATCCTTCCCGATTAAGAAAAAAAAACAAAAAAAACACCGGGCGTGGTGGCCTCATCGGTAGAGCGCGGGCCTAGCATGCGGAAGGTCTGGAGTTTGGTTCCCGGTCGAGTCAAACCAATGACTTTAGAATTGATACTTGTCGTTTCCTAGTCTGGCGCTCAGCATTAATAGGATAGGGTAAGGACTGGTTAGCTCAGTGTCAGGATAATGTGATTGGGATATTGAGTCATTGCGCTGGCAGCATGGTTTCCCAGTGGGGCAGCACTATTTATTTTTTTATTTTTTGTTCAAATTTTTATTCCAGTCTTAACAATTATAGTGCATATGAACTATATATGGATGAGATGATGCGATGGTATGAACAATATAGACAGTAGTAGGTTAAAATGAGGCATTACAAATATAGTGGGGATCTTATTTTGCACATGTAGACTGGAGAATAGCCATTTACCTTTAGACTATATCAGTGATTTGATGATCATACCTGTGAGGAGACATTAATATTGCTGATACAGGTAGTTATGGATTTTGGATTATGCAAATAATGGTTGCACGACTCATTTAAATTGTCTTGGGTCAACTATAGCTTTGTCAGTAGTATATGTTTTATTGGTTTAGTCAGGTGTTATATGCTGGTGTGTATAAAGTCGCCATGTCTGTGCACTGTCAGAAGTCGGTACCCGTCCTGATATGTTGCCAGGAAGTAAGACTCTAACAACGAACCAACTTTGAAAAAACCCAATAAATTCGTGCTACATTGTTACATCAAGGCATAAATCTCCTTCTGTAAACAGAAGGATAATACATACTCAGATTGATGGATAGAGTTGAACACCAAAAGCAGCACTCACTAAATAAAAGGTTAACTTCTATTCAAGCTGACTTATTGTGTGTGTATGATTTTTAATGTTGTTTCCCTATAATTTATCGGTGCAGACCACACATTAGGAACCAGGCTTGTCCACGTAGGCCTTCAAGTAAGTCAGTTATGGTTCCTTACTCATGCTTAATCGCATTTTCATATACTACTAACTCACTACTGCTAAGAAAAAACTGCCTTTCTCAGACTGCCTTGACGGCGGAATAGGATTTTGTTTGGCATCCTCTGCACCGTACGATATAAATACAATTATAAATGAAAACACTTTATGAATTCCAAACTGGCTACTGCATACTGATTGATTGATTGATTGGTGGTTGCTTTACGCCGTGTCGGCAGCATAGGCCATATTCACGGCGAGAAATGTTTGTTCCTTGTTCAAACCATCACTTTTACATGTAAAAGCAGACAATCAATTATGTGCCAATAGACACTTATTAAATTAAAAAGCTCACAATAATATATTTGTGGCCAAGGGAAACAAATTCCCATGGAAAAAGAAAAGTTTTATTAATAATTGATAGAATTTATTTTGTAAACTATATGAGGTGGTACAGTCGCCTATTGCCTACAGACATACATACCCGGGCTCAGTACTTTCACACATAGACATATAAAGTGGCCGTGTTCACTAATAAGTAGTAAGTTCGGTACTAAGATGAATAGACTTCCCTGATAGCCACCTCCCACTGATCTTTGGTCATTCTGAAGGTGTGGCAGGGCTGCTTGCTTTTGTGCGACTTCATTCTGGACCGGCATTTAAACTTCCATGACGTGACGGCATTGGAGCTTGGAGGAGGGGTAGGTCTGGCGTCTGTTGTCATGGCGACGGCGGCGAAGAAGGTCATATGTACGGGTAAGTTCTCATTAAAATGAACAACCGCACAAATAGGTACTGGTTATTGTTTTATGGTTTGATCTCTGAATGTTCAGATGCATTCAGGGAAATCTGAGTGGAAACACTAACTATGGTTAAAAGTGATCTCGGATGCTTGGTAATATGAGTATTAGTTGCAGTAGAATTTGAGTCATGACGAAGTGTTTCTTATGTCCACCCTGCGACTTTAAAGCAGTTTACTCATGATGGAGAGTGCATAGGCACACTGCTTAGCACAATCGATAACTTAATATTAAATGACACATCCTTTTTTTTTTTTAAATGGTATTGACAAGGTATTTAATCTGCCCCTAACGTATAAGCTCCCGGCGAGGGTGCTTGTTTTCAACGCTAGACAGGCCCAGGAGTGTTTACCTCTTTCTGCTCAGGCCAGCCATTTGAGATTTTGGGTGTTAGTAGCCTATGTTAGTGTTTTTGTATTTTTCCAGAGTTTTGTCTAGTCAGAGTATGATATCTTAGCCTACTATGTACATCTACTTGGGTGTAATGCAGGCTTGCGGGAGAGGATCCCGTCCTATTTTGATATGTTACAGCATCCTTTCACCCAAGCCATGTCCTTGGATAGTGCACCAGTGTGCCAGAACACACTCAAACCCTTTAGGACTGCGACCAGGTGGGGTGGTTTTGTTGTTTGCTTAGCCATTTTGTATTTCACGGTGGATCAGATGCATGACTGTGGCCTGTCCATTTTTTGTTAGTTTTTGCCATTACACATACCCAGGTGGACTGCACCATGTGGTAAGCTTTCCTGATTTCCTTTGTACTTAGGAGGGCTAATTTTCCTATTATTAATTATAATACCTCTTCAGGACTGGTCAGGTAATGATTTAAAGTCTGATCAAGATTTCATGTAGACCAGAAATTGTCTAATCATGGAATTCCGTTAGCTAATACTAATAGAAGTCACTGAAATACAGCATAACAGTACTAATTTATATTATTGCGTATTATTATTTTGTATTATCAACATTATCAATAATCTATCATTATGAAGTTTATTATCAACATCATTAAAATAATATGCCCTTGAAATAAGTAATATGCCAATCTTTACAAATCAATGTCTTAATCCTTTGCCATTAGATTGTGTAGCGTTGTTGATATTTGTGGCAGTCGGATTGTGCAGTAAGTCACTAATGAGTACCTTCCAATGTTGTGTGTATTACAGATACAGGAAACTCAGTGTTGGCCATGTGTCAGAGAAACCTACAAACAAACCAGCACCTGTATAAGCATTCTAACTCAGAACACGTATATGTGCGTGAACTCGACTGGACTAAGCAGGAGCTTCCTCAAGGTATTAATATAGCTCTAGATTAGGTTATATGTGGAGTATAAGATTTTATACAAAATATTAATTTCACTGGAGTTATCCGGTAGTCTGATTTACATGGTTTGTACAATGACTGATGTTCGCGTGTGCTATGTACTATGTCCTTTTTTTTGTGATGGGTGTATTTATGCTGCCCATAACGGTTAAGTCTAATGACTTGTTTCCGCCGCTCGACAGTAATAGACTTGTGACTGCCCTTCTTTTTCTAGCACTTATAGTAGTTGCATAATCCGATGATTTTAAGTTGCTTCAATTTTCTGAGATAAATATATTAGGTTGATTGTTATAATGTACCTTACTTTAGTTTGAAGTAACTTTGCCTGAGGATGGAAACATGGAAAATCAATTTTGGTGTGCTTGTCAAAACTCTGACCTCATAGGCTTCAGCAGTAACATGTTCGATTAAAGTGACCTAGTATTCTATTCTATGCAGCAACAAATACTACTATCTAAGTTAGATGTGTAGGTTCAAATATAGATTAGTGTTTTGCTTTTGAAACTTGGAAGCTTTTGTCAGACTATGTAACCTTAGCGAATCAAGCGACCTGGGCGCCGTCCGGTTTACGTCAAAGTAGCAAACCTTCGCTCGGATGTACTCGCGTGTGCACGGGAAAATTGGTCTCAACCTTCACTCAGTCCCGAATTTTATATTTGAGATATTCATTACCTAGAGACACAATGTCCGAACCAAATAAGAATAATAATTCCAAAGCGCCTAAATATGATGCAGTTTAATGTAATTTCAGTGATGGTCGAGGTTATATTTTAATTGAAGCTCTATCTATTTGTTTGTAATAGGTCCTGGTACTACGTACCAGTGGCGACCAGAGGATTTGGATCTACTAGATGACGTCTCAGTGCTGTTTGCAGCTGATGGTGAGTACAGGGCGTCAGTTGCTATGGAAACATCAATAATTTGCAATCTAGGCTACGACTCGCATGCCCACACATACTTCAAACATCCAAGGTAATCACCTCACTTCTGATCCAGTCACGATGCTGTCAACGTCGATTTCAAACTTCGCTTTTTTTTTTATATGCCCCAGATCATGCTTGAAGACAATTCGATGTGGGCTGAAAATTAATATGAATAACAATTAATGATTTGTCTGTATATTATTACCGGACGCGGTGGCCAAATCAGTAGAGCGCAGACCTCCCGTGCAGAAGGTCGGGAGTTCAATTCCTAGACGAGTCAAACCAATGACTTACACAATTGATACGTGTCGCTTCCTAGCCAGGTGCTCAGCATTCTTAGGGTATGGCAAGGACTGGTTGGCTCAGTGTCTGGATAATGTGACTGACTGGGATATCAGGTCATGGTGCTGGTTGCCTGGTTTCCCAGTGGGGCAGCCCTATAATGCTGCCATGAGTGTGCACTGTCACAAGTCGGTACCCGTCCTGATATGACCTTAGATGTTGGCAGGGCGTGAAACCCCAACAACCAACCGCTCCAATCTTACTACTGCGACTGACATAGATTTAGCGCACTTGTGGGCGGATGGTGGTGTGACCGGATGGTTTGGTATATAAAGCTGGCACTCAAACCCAGCTTGCTAAAAGACAATCGGTGTTAAACTCAGTCAGATCTGGAACAAGTCTGCTTGGGTTCTTTTTGGTAGTAAATTAGTTGATTAAGCAAAGGAATTTTCAGTCACAGACAATTGATCTTCCTCATTCCACTACTCCTTGCCCTATCTCAATAATGGGATAGGGCAATTAATACTTATACTTATACTTATCATCTTCTGCTTAAGAAATTAGGCATCAGTGCCTGTTAGCAGCTTTGGCCTGTCTAAGTGGGACCTAGTGAAATTATAGTTTTCGTGCGGCGAGCACTGACTGTAGCGGTAAATTACCTAGTGCTTATCGAGGCGTCCTTTGAAAGAGTTTAAGCTTGGGGCATTCACTACATCAGCTGGTAATCTATTCCAAGTGTTCCCGGCTCTTTCAGTGAGGAAATTTTGACGAACTTGCTTGTTAGTTCTGGGTTTGACGATCTTCTTATTATGCCCTCTGGTTATCAGACCGTGTGTTGGCTCGAGTATGATGTACCGGTTTTTGACTGTATAAGTTCCGCTGAGGTGTTTGTAGATCTCAATGAGGTCTCCGCGGGCCGTTCTGTAGTATAGGCTTGGCAGGTTTAGTGCTCGTAATCGGTCTTCGTAAGAGAAATTCTTCAGGCTTGGTACTAGGCGGGTTGCGCGCCTCTGTACTCTCTCGAGAAGTTCACAGTCCTTCCTGTACATTGGTGCCATTAATGCCAAATGACAGGCTAGCTAGTGACAAGTATGAATCTTTAAGTCATTGATTTGAGTCGACTGAGGTTTGAATCCAGTGGTTCAAATCCCATGACCTACCAAAACAGGAGGTCAGCTCTATCTCATTCGGCCATTCTGTGTACATGCATACTAACATAATTCATTATACCCGCATTTATCTTATCTATTTTAGGCTAATTATCAAATCAGCCATCTTTTTGCTGCAGTTGTATACGACCCCGACCTGACTGAAGCCTTCCTGACAACCGTCCTGCGTCTCATGTCCAAACCTCCTTTGAAAGTGCTATATCTCGCTTTAGAGCGCAGGTGAGTTTCAGACTTAGCTACTTTATCATATTTACTATTTGCTGAGCAGTCTACCGCAGTCTACCATTTGAGGTGTGATGAATTTTATTTACTATGGACTACCTCATAAAATATCTCACTTAACCCGTCAACCCATTGCACAACGCCTCATTACATATATACACACATATACATGTGTGTGTGTGTGTGGCTATATACATAATTTATATGCTGTATAAGCCATTATATGAGTATAATAAGCCGGAAGATCCCATCTACTCCCCAGCCACTGCATCATCGGCTGGTTACCTCTACTCATTAGGTCATCTACTGGTACCACCTGACCTCCCCATGTGGCAGCACCTACTCACCCACGCCTCAGCAGCCATTACGCTCACTCACTGTAGCACTGAAAACGTATATATATATATATATATGTGTCGTGGGGGTGATGAAAATGGGAAATATTGCACCTAGAGTGGGACTCGAACCCACATCTCTTTGCATTCCGGGCCAGTGTGCTAACCATTATACCACCTAGGCTCCCTGATATCAACACACTCCCCACGCCTACCTGTCTATGTGGTTACTTGCCTGAGAGGTCAGTGCAGACCACTACATATGTAAGCGAGAGGAGGCAATAGTCAATTGAACATAAGGGCGATATCAGTTTATTCGGTTGTTGCGTCGGGTGCGTCTGGAGACCGAGTGAATGCACCTTGGTCGGCAGTGGACCGTCTGCGAATACAGCGCCGAAAGCACCCCTGGTATCGAACCCAGGAACCAGTGGTGTCAACACTGGAAAAGTAGTATAGCCGGTGTGGTGGTTTCAGCTCGTTCCCGTGCTCAGCCGTGTCCCTCGCTTCTGCGCATGCGTCAGAATCTAGTAAACATGGCCGTAATCGATTAACACGAACCGGGCGACTCGGGTCATCCGAATTTCAAATAGAACACGCGAGTGGAGTCGACAAATACACGTCCCGTGTGCAAAAAAAGAATAACTTAGATTAATGAAATGGAAATATAGCTAAACTGGGCCATCATACAATACTTTAAATCCTATTTTGCTGTACTTTTATCGGTTATTAAAAAAAAAAGAACAAATTGTCCACCCGAGCGTATTCGATTATTCAACCCGAGTTTGTAGGATGTGCGCATGCGCCAATAAGTGGCTGGGGTGACCCGAGTTGATGCGAAATCCACGCATGCGCAGAAGCAACGGGACACGGCTGAGCACGGGAACGAGCTGAAACCACCACACCGGAGTCCTTCTTGCCTTACAGACGCATACAATCTGTATACGAGATATATTATGTATATAGTGCAAGTTATACGCAGCTATAAGACTAGGACCATGCTGCCATCCGGCGGATGCTCAGTTAATTAATGTGGGTGGTGGGTTGGACGCCGCTAGGGGCCGGCCCAGCGCTGCAATCAGGACTATATGTTGGACGACCGTTGGGTGAGCCCTCACAGCCTTTCCTCGTCCTGTGTATTGGGAGGTGTCTCACGCATGTCCTGTGGAGACCCGAGTCCCGAGTCTAGTGGACCGAGTGGGCATAGCGCAGTCTGTGAACACAGCACCATATGCATGACTTGCGTTGACCCTGCGAACCACTATGGTGAATCGCCCCAACTCACCATTCACCAAATAGCTGGAACCGACTGACTATATTTATATATGTGTGTGTATGTATGTATGTATGTATGTATGTATGTATGTATGTATGTATGTATGTATGTATATATGGCTAGTTGTAGTCCAGGGAAAAGGAAGCACATCCGGGTCCAGCAATTAGCATAATCAACTCACAACAGGAGGACGTTTTTGAGCAGCTCCACCTGTTTTTCTACATTAACTACAAAACCAACAAGGTTAGTATCTTACAAGCTGGATACGTTGGTTTAGTTCATGTTAGCATTCACGTACACAGTTTAAAAAAACTTTTCTATAAGTTATTACTGTTTTACAGCTTAATTATGATCGTATTGTTAAGGATCGTTAGAACAATGTATCCATTATTCGGTTACTTATAAGCCACCTGTTGCTGAATGGAGAGATGTTTGGCAGGAGCCATTTACATTGCTAGGATTTATTCCTGGGTTTCTTTAAGATTCCCCAATTAAGTATTTCGATATGGCGTACCTCCGAGTCCTATAGTATTTTCTTCAACTTGTTGGCGAAGAAAGCCACAGGTGGGAGGAGTTTATAGGACAGAGAGTGTGGGAGGGACCACTACACTGGTCCCTACCCCTCGTTTGGATCGGTTGGATTCCCATACCGTCATCCTACGACTGTCTATTAACCACACGCCTGTGTTAAAAACAGTTTAAATACCGTTTTTGCACCATGATACACATCTAGTATAATTATACTCTAATTATCTGTGATATTCAGCCCGAATAATGCCAAACCATTGGTCTTTTTGGTTTTACTCACATAGAGAGGCAGTGAAGATGAAGAACCTTCACCGCCGGCACAGGTGCAAAGGTCGCCGGAACAAAGAGATTCCGACTAGGTGGGGGGGGGTCCGAGGCCGGGCCGGGCCCAGCTGACCTAGATGAATGAGTTGCACGTCTAGTACAACCGAAGATGGAGGAGATGCTTCCCTCCAGAGTGGCGACCAGGAAAGAGAAGGAACCAGTATTGCAGGATTCAGAGGAATCCGACTGGGAGGATCTTTCGGAAGATCAGGCCTCGTCTGACGATGAGTCAGAGGAGGAGGTTGTTGTTGCTGCACGCAAACGCAAACACAAACACAAGAAAAAGGCACACTCATCAGATGGGGATGATTACACGACGGCACTAAAAAGAAGCCGCACGTGAAGAAGAGTAAGAAGAAGACCATGAAGAGGAAGAAGAACAAATCCTCTTCCTCTGACTCTTCATCAGACTCGTCTTTGACGAGTTCTGACTCAGACACTAAACGCGGGGGGAAATACGCGGAGTTGAGTGGCAAGGTGATGAAGAAGTACAAGGTTCTTAGGCATAAAAAGATCCATATTACTACGATGAGGGGGAAAACAATTCAGGGGCACTTCAACACCTTTAAGCCGGCTGAGGTCATTATAAAGTTGGCCGAGAAATTCAAGGGGATCAAAGGGATCCCGGAATCTGCCATCAAAGAGATGGATTCAGATGTCAGACTTAGTGAGGACTTGAAAAAAGTTTGAAACGGTTCTACACACAGTACACAAAGGGGTACTCTTGGCACTCTCGGCCATTGCACCTATAGCTAACAGGATGATGGCTGAGAACAAATTCTCATCACTCTGCGAGGAGATGAATGGGGGAATTACCCTGCTGACAGCAACAAGCAATTTCCTGTCCTACAGACGTTTTGAAAATGTCTTAAAGGCAGTCTGCACAGATGCAGACAAGGAGCTATCGAGATCAAAGAAGGTCTTGGACAATGACAGGAAGGAATACACATTATTCCTTGCCCCCAAGCCCATTAAGGGAAAGCCACTGGACAAGACTAAGATGTTCGGTGGACAACTCCAGCACTTGTTCAAACAAGTGGAGACCGATTCCAAGTGTGGGAAACATATGGAAACAGACAAAAACAAGTCCGCAGACACAAATCCTACCCACTTCAAGAAGACGAGGCAGGATTTTCGAAACCATCGAACTGTAAAACGAGGACGCCAGTTTGGAACAAACTTCAGCTTCCAAGCCAGGGGAAGGGGCCAAAGGCAGTCGTTCGGCTGGAACGATGGGAACAGACCCTTCAAAGGGGAGTTCAACGCGCAGAAGCCGTTCCCCCGCCCAGGGAACAAATAGAAGTGGCAACGCAAATGCCTCAATAATTGCCTACCAGAATGGAATAACATTATGGAGAATTTAGCTATCCCTACTTTAGTGGAAGGAGTAAGAATACCCTTGATTGAGGAACCTATTCAAAATAGCATACTTTTCCCTTACCGATTTCATGGTTCAGAATGCGAGGCTTTAGATAATCAGGTCCTTAAATTCTGTGAAAAAGGCATCATAGAACCAGCACTACATCTGGCTGGGGAATTCATATCTAATATTTTCACGAGACCCAAACCAAATGGAGATGTAAGACTAATTCTAGATCTAACTTTATTTAACAAATTAGTAGAATACAAACATTTCAAATTGTTTTTATTAGACACAGCTAGAGACTTAGTAACACAAGACTCCTGGCTAGCATGTGTGGATCTCAGAGATCATACTATACAGTACCAATCTATAAACTAGATCGTAAATATCTCAGGTTTTGTTGGAATGACAAACTGTATGAGTTCATGTGCATGCCTTATGGACTAGTTTGCACTCCACGCATTTTCACAAGGTTACTTAAACCTATATTTTCCAACAAACACAACAACATTGTCAAACAGCATTTAACAAATTATGTGAGACATTTAAGAAATTAGGATTCTACATACATGAAACTAAATCAGTATTAACACCAACAAAGGACTGAAAGTTTCTGGGATTCTTTATTGACACCACAGAAATGACCATTTCATTAACGGCACAAAAGATTGATAAATTTACAACAACAGCAAACCAATTATTACAATTGAACAAACCAAAGATAAGACAAGTCGCAATACTGATAGGAATTATGATAGCATATGCACCGGCTATTGTGTATGGCAAGGCTCATATTAAATTGCTAGAAATAGATAAGAACTTGGTGTTGGCTCGCACAAACAGAAACTTTGAATGGCCCATGAAGATTTCGCCAGTTGGTCAAAAAGATATTATGTGGTGGCTGTCACACATCAACAATTCGCCCAACCCCATTAGAATGGGAGAGCCCAACACTGCAGTTACAACAGACAGTTCACTAGAAGGATGGGGGGCTCACAGAGACCAACTGGCAACAGGTGGTCGGTGGATGGATGATGAAATCTCTGATCACATAAATGTACTAGAGTTATTTATCTAGGATTACTTAGCCTAGTTCACCTACCTAAAAATGATGTAAGGGTATAAACAGATAACAAGACTATGGCTTACATACATATTATGGGAGGGACTCGTTCCAAACCATGTAACTATTTAGCCAAACTAACTTGGCACTGGCCAGAGAAACACAAGATATGGCTAACAGTAGCACATATTCCAGGCAGTCAAAATACTTTGGCTCACAAGAAAAGTCAACATTTTCACGACCATCTAGAATGGTCATTAAATCAGAGTATTTTCAACCACATTTGTGATAAATGGGGCAAACCAGAAATTGACTTATTCACATCACGCAACAGCAAAAGTTACCCAAATATGTGTCTTGGCATCCAGAGCCAGAAGCCTGGAGAGTAGATGCACTTTCTCTAATTTGGAATAATAAATTCTATTACATATTCCCACCATTTAGCATTATCAGCAGAGTGGCCAGGAAGATCAAGATGGATCACTCACACGCGGTACTAATAGTACCAGCATGGGACACACAACCACGGCTAGCAGCAATAACATTAGAAGCAAAAGACATGCTCAGGCTCCTACAAGAAAGGAACAACCTACAGCATCAAGGACCACTAACAATCCACGGAGACGTGTCAACGACACCCCTTTTGGCATTCCTTTTTTAAGAAAGCATTTAGAACAATATGGTTTAGACAAAATTACGCAAGAAAGACTCATTTCATATGCCTGGAGGAAAGGAACGGTGAAATTATACACAAGTTATTTAAAGAAATGGGGACTTCATTGTCTTCTTAAAGGAGTCAAACTATTAAAACCTACAATAGCCCAAATATTAAGATTTCAGATGAAGGGTTAGGATTTGGTGCAGTTAATGTAGCAAGATGTGCACTTTCAATTATTCTACCAAGAATAGATGGACAAACAATTGGAAAGCATCAGTTAGTATACTGGTTCATTAGATCGGTGTATGAAAGAAACCCACCCAAACATGATAGGTTTTGGGATGTGTCTGTGGTAATTAAGTTATTCAAGTCATGGCCTAGTAATAGACATTTATCAATTAAGGAACAAGGATTAAAGTTAGCAGTGCTATTACTGCTAGTGACGGGACACAGAGGCCAAACGATTGTGGTACTCTCACTGGATGGACTAGAGATAAGCTGTATTCACACGGGCGAGTTTAAACGCCTCACGCAAAACTACTTGCGTAGTTCGACTCAGATTTGCCGTCTGAATGCACGGCTGAGGCGTTTTAGGGCTGAATCGATTCATATAAATCGTTTAATGTAAAACACTTACCAAGGTGGTCTACAGGAACCGATCTACGCTGAAATGTTTTATTTATGACATCACACGCATGCGCAGTCAAGGGAAACGTGACAGTCGAGACCTGAGTGTGTTGACTTTCCGGTAAATTTGCTTTATGAACCTGCGAGAGGTGCACATATATTTTTTTCATCATTTATTTTTTAGGTTTCACTGCCCAGCAGAAGTTTTGACTGTTCCAAACCAATACGATTCAGTCCATACATGTCTAGGTCGAACCCACACTCTCTCGACCGACGTCAACGAACCCAAACTGGCGCTGGTTAGCCTGGACTTGCTCATGCGTAGATATCCACTTCCACCTTAAACCGATTCAAAGCACTGCCCGTGTGAATGCGACACACTTTGAAACTCAGCCCGTGTGAATGCGCGCACATATAAATCGCCTTCTTTAGATCGCTTTAGATTTTGCCCGTGTGAATACAGCTTAAGATAAGGATGAGGCAACATTCGATTTAGAGACATTACTAAAGTCGAATCGCACAGGGGACCCACTGTCCACAGTTCATGTAAATAGTTTTCTGGAAGATAAACGGATGTGTAGTTTCAGTATGTATGTATGTATGTATGTATGTATGTATGTATGTATGTATGTATGTATTTTTTTAAATATCACAAACACACAACCATGTCTTTGAAAGGTGATTTTGTTTTCAAATTGCAGATTGAATTTCACGCTAGACGGACTTGAAGTGGCGTGTCCTGCCTATGACCATTTCCTGGCGTGCTTGGATGAGTTGAACTGCCACCAGGGGGCAGTCGGACTGCAGCTGGTTGCCAGTCAACTGGACACTGACTTCCCACAAAGGTTCGCCTACACTCGAACGCAGCACCTGGTTAGTTCCGGTTTTGCATATATAGATAACATCATTTGTCCTTGCACCAGACGGGATAGCCGAATGAGTTGAATCGGGGGATTCCAACCCACTGGTTCAGATCCTGGTCAAGTCAAACCAATGACTTAAAAATGTATACTTATCTCTTCCTCGCCAGACACCCAGCATTATTAGGATCGGGCAAGGACTGGTTGGCTGTGTCAGGATAATGTGACTAAGTGGGATATCAGGTTATGGTGCCGGCAGCATGGTATCCCAGTGGGGCCGCACTATAAATTCGCCATGAGTGTGCACTGTCACAAGTCGTTCCCCATCCTGATATGACCTTAGATGTTGCCAGGACGTAAAACTCCTACAACCAACCAATTTGTCCTTGCAAGGTGTTTTGAGATGCCCAAGTTGTTTTCGCATTTAAATTAAAGTTGCAGTCTGATGGTTTTGAGTTCTGTCATTTTCTGAGATAAATATATTAAATTGATTTTTATAATCGACCTTACTGTAGTTTGAAGTAACCTATATTTTAGATGGTTAACCTTTGAGGTATTTGAAGTGTAAATTAGTTTCGGAAAGCACACCAAAACTGACAACTGACACCATAGGCTTCTGCAGTAGCAGACTCGGTATTTCCTTCTATGTGGGAACAAAGGCTTAATAAGTGCATCAATATCTGAGTTAGATATGTAGAATTAAATCTGGATAATCGGTTTGGTTTTGAAATTTGATGCTTCAACAGACTATGCAACTACATTTACTACGAAATAGAGCCCAACAAATAAATGTCTAGTAACGCCTAGCACTAAGAATAAATTGTGAAAGGAATTGGCTTGGGCGGGTATTGAACACATGACCTCTCGCAAGACATGCCAGCACTGGCCATCCCGTCCAGTGCAACTTGCATTGAATTGATTTTTCTAACTGGAATATTTCATTTAAATTATTTAACAGCGTTTAGTGAAGTTATCTTCTATGCCAAGATATGCATACTGTCAGCAAACTTATTGACCCGAATTTTTTTTTTTTAATTTCAGGTGATCTGGAAGATATCTTCATCTTCTGATGTTACATGAAGCACGCAAGACTATTTTCACATAATAAATATTTTCAATAAAGCAGACCTTTGCTTTCACAATTTTTCGATTCGTGCCGGAATTAATCCTTTTCTTTTTGGATAAAGTAAATAATCAAGCAAACAAATAAATTTGTTTATATACGATCTTTTAATATTTTAATTTCTTTAAATGCGGCATAGTCATTTCCTCCCCTATTTGTTTGAAAATAAAACAAATATGTATGCTCCCCTGACAGTGATATGATAACCAATGACTCAGCATTTTAACTATCAATGATATTTGCATTTAATTAAAACCACCATCAATCATTCCCAGCCCAACAAACCATACCGAACTATAAAAAAAACACCAATGTCTTTCATTATCAGACAGTTCATGCATTACGACAAACAAACATGTATATATACACACACAACTTTTTTTTTTACAATGAGTTTTGCGGCGACCTCTCCTGAGCTATCAGGAAAGTTCTTCATTCTTTATACATGTATACAGTCCCATCACAGAAGACAGATATTGACCAGTGCTCCCTGCGCTGGAGACAGAAATTACAACAGTTTTGCTTACACATGCAAACCTCAGTTCAATATATATTTAGAGAGAGAGTGGGGGGGGGGGCGGAAGTGAACTTGAATTTGTACAACTGAATGAAATGTATAAACGTCTGGTACAATCGAGTCATTTTTAAAAAAAAGGTTGGCATTAAAATGCCTGATCGGTAGTGAATTGTCATTACACACCACACACACACGTGAGGTATCACTGTAATGTCAGGGTTGCCAAAATAGGAAAATTAAAAATCTTAAGAGATGATATATTTGGAGGTCTGGGTGCACCCCCCCCGCCCCCCCGAGAAAATGTTTAAAATCTTAGATGCTCTGTGGTACATTTTGGGACACAATCCGTAATGAAAAACCGAAAGATCAGCGTACCGTGATGATGGGGACATAAAATATTGTACACCTTACGGCGAAACTGGAAGGGTTGGCCACCCTGATCTGTAGGGTTAACTATTATAGCATACAGGTTTCGTGGGGACTCCTCTGCAACTAGGTAATGGGTATTAAAAGCTGTATAACAATAGAAAAACAATACACAAGCACTATTTGGTTAGTATGTCGATTAGCTGCGTGGTATCTGAATGAATGACACTTTCATATAAGGGCTATTAAAGATATGATCCTAGATATCAAACTTGGATACTGGTGAACTTATTAAACATTTGTTTATGCATAGAAGGGCATAAGTCAATTTAATAGCACCTGGTGTCCAGCATTTTGATGTAAATGCCCAAATTAGTTTGGCATGGTTTTATTTCAAATATTTCCCAGGTTAGCCATTCAAAATAAAGGTTACTGGATTATAATGATCGACCCATTAGTTTGTTGTTGTTAAATATGGCAGAAACACAAAACCATCGGACTATACAACTTTAACGCGATAACATTGATGATACAATAGACATGAATGCCAGTGGTTAAGATCTACTAAGGGACCCCCCGCCCCCCCCAATAGTGGTTTCAGGCACACAAAAAAGAAGCGGAAATCAAGCCGAGATTATCCCGACGGCAACTTTCCGTTCACACCTATATAAAAAATGCCCCCATGCTGTGAAAAAACACGGAAATCGGCTTAAAAATGGGAAAATATCATCCCTGATATTGTTTCGACATTGCTCCTAGAAACCTATTACCACATGATTCAACACTTCTGACAATTTTACTGGTTACCAGTTCCTCAGAAATATTGTGTATTTAACACAATCCGGTATATTTAACACAATGAAAATATCCAAATTACATTCACACACGATGACTTGGAATGGTTAGATTTTATTTGTTTATATTTTAATGAGGTAAACTTTTGTTTAAATGTTATCTAGAAAATCACCAAAGGCAAATCAAGCACATAGCAGCATCCAAAAAGACAATTTAAGTAGGCCTATCACAACACACTGCTCATATATAAGGTCGCACAATGTTTTAAATTGTGAAAAGGGACACTGATGCATGGCATATATTATATGCCCAGCAAAATTTATAATAGGCAATTGAGCCAATAACATACCTTAATTAAATTGTATTTTACAAAGCAAAAATAAATATTTGAAAACGTGGAAAAAGGAAAGGCAGAGGATGGGATATATGCAAAATGATCGGACTGAAAACCATCGATAGAGACCTTAATCTAGTCCATATTATACAAACATAACTTGGCCGATGAAGATCTCAGCACATGCACATTTATTTATTATATTGATTTTGCCGAGTGCATCAACAAAGTGCAGACATTGAACGAGCTTAATGATTTTAAACTGAAGAATATTTGACAAGAATAAGTGGTGGTGGTGGGTCGGTACTCAATCAATTATTAATGAGCGCAAGACATTGGTTTTGGTACTATGGATTATACACTAGTGACCACGCAAAGAAAAAAAATCGACAGACATACATACATAATGAACACTAGCATTTAAATTCTAGTAAATGACACATGGATAGTGTTCAAATGGCAGCTATCTTGGTAGTTAAAAACAAGTGTTTTAAAAAGGGGATTTTTTTGTTTTACGTCCTAGCAACATCTAAGGTCATATCAGGACGGGTACCGACTTGTGACGGTGCGCGCTGATGGCGACTTTATAGTGCTGCCCCAGTGGGAAACTAGGCTGCCAGCACCATGACCTGATATCCCACTCAGTCACATTATCCTGACACTGAGCCAACCAGTCCTTGCTCTATCCTAATAATGCCGAGTGCCAGGCTAGGAAGCGACAAGTATCAATATTTAAGTCATCGGTTTGACTCGACCAGGATTCGAACCCACGACCTCATGGGTTCGGATCTCCCGATCTCCCAAAACAGGAGACGGGCGCTCTACTCATTCGGCCACCCCGTCTGGTTTTAAAAGGGGGAGGGGGAAACAACTAATATCAAAGCAATAGTTTTGCAGGGGAAAAAACCTGAATTTTGTTTAGGTTATCGCGGGGACACACAGCATCCCACTGAGTCACGAGAGGGATGCAAATAGTGTATTTCAGAGGTGTTTCGGCAGCCAGGAAAAAACCCACAATTAAAAAACAGCAACATGGAATTCCGGTTTCAGCAGCCAGAAAAAAACCCGGAATTCAGGTTAAACCGGAGAAATCACATGCCTGTAAATAACAAGAATGTGAATTGGGTATAATAATGGGACTATGGCGTTGACAGAAATGCTCATGTTATGGGTGACACATGATGTTTGCTCCGAAATAACGGCAGCTAATGTGTGTGTGTGTCTGTGTTTGCATACCACTCCATGTGAGACCTGCTCGTGTACACAGTCAAATATTCTCCACACTTGTCATTAGTCTCATTATTATACTCCCACGTTGATACTGCTGCACAGGAAAAACTGGCCTCATTACCCGGCTTAAACAAAGAAACTTAAAAGAAAAAAAGTTGTAATGCTCCAGATTCAAATCTCCATTTTCCCAATAACAGATTAAAGGAACCAATATTAAGCCAACCGATCAGACATCACCTTTGCGACCAACATAACTTTGTTCAATTCTCAACACGAGAATCCAATTGCACTGATAAAAGGTCATTCCGTGTTCTGAACAGTCATAACACCCTCAGTTACTCCATTTATTTATCCGTTAAACTTTAATTAAAAAAGAAGACAAAATTGCAGTCCCTGATTTGAAAAAAAAAACCACCACAAACCCGTTAAAATGCGTCGGGCTAGTGGCAATTCAACTTTTGTAAGCACACAATTGAAACTTCTATAACTGCATGATATAATAAACTTCGAAATGAGAATACAGCGTTCATTGTTTGATAACATTGTGATGTGTACATGATTGACATATAATCCTTTAATCAGTCTAGGGTGGTGCAATATATATTTTTTTAAATGAATTAAAAAAAAAAAAAACAGCACCCACCCGACCCTGAATTGTGTGATCAAAAGGACGATCAGCAACGGATTTATTTTGGGGGGGGGCATAATGTATGCCAGCGACCTAGAAAGAGCGCATGGCTTTATTTCATACAAATCATGGCAGGGGGGTGGCGGTAGGACATCACAAAGTGAACTGGGTAAGAAGGCCCGGCCGATACACCACACGGCCCCGTTTGCTCCTGAGTGACAACGAGTATATATATGAGTCTGGTAAGGCACGGCAAGTGTGTGATGTGAGGCGCCTAGTGTCACGAAAACCTCTCTGTAGGTGAAATCTCATCATACAAACAAAATAAAAGGAACGAGTTGTAGTTGGGTCAGTTTGTACACACACGGCCGGTTTAATTGGATGCTACTGTATGACGCGCTATACCCACGTTATTTTATGCCGAAAGCAACTATATTAGTTTCCTCATGTACCCCGACTGTTTCTACTGCTGTTTACTGGCGAATGATTGCTCTTGCAGAGTTCCCACTCCTTTTCAAGATTCTTTTTTTTAATGACTATTTAAGTACTTTTTAGGACAATTAAAACTGGTTTTTAAGGACCAAAACGAAGAAATTCTACAGCTTTTTCAGGATGCGATAACTGCAGGTTCCGAGTATGCTCCACTATGTCCTATGGCCCACCAGACGGGGGGGAAATTCCAATGTAATCTTTGTAGGACAGCCAAGGTGGGCCTAAAATTATTGTCCGTGTGCAGTAAACCCTGAGAAATTATTTCTAAATGACACCAAATTTCACCTGTCAAAAAACATGAAATGTCAGGATGTAAATTTGCTACAAAATAAAGATGGATTTTTAGAAACTAAGATTAAACATTTTGAAAACATTTCTTTCCAATATATTGACATCATAATATTGTCATGGGGGTGATGAAAATGGGAAATACTGCGCCTAGAGCGGGACTCGAACCCACATCTCTCTGCATTCCGGGCCAGTGTGCTAACCATTACACCACCTAGGCTCCCTGATATCAATACACTCCCCACGCCTACCTGTCTATGTGGTTACTTGCCTGAGAGGTCAGTGCAGACCACTACACTCGTCCCCCTGGAATTGTAAGTCTTGTAATGCTTACAATTACATACATACAGGCAATGCACTAACACATACATACACAGGGTAGGTTCAACAACCATACAGCGCAAAGCTTGTACAGGATCCTGATCACGGCAACCAGTGTCATGGCACCAGTGTCATGGGGGTGATGAAAATGGGAAATACTGCGCCTAGAGCGGGACTCGAACCCACATCTCTCTGCATTCCGGGCCAGTGTGCTAACCATTACACCACCTAGGCTCCCTGATATCAATACACTCCCCACGCCTACCTGTCTATGTGGTTACTTGCCTGAGAGGTCAGTGCAGACCACTACAATATAAACAAAATGAATTTTGTATAATCGTAGGACCTTTCAGTACTTAATTTTTGCATTTAAAAAAGTTATTTTCTAATGACCAGTACGAACCCTGTCTTGAGCACCATGGGAAGCGGGAAATCTGCTATTATGCAGGCCTGCCACCTCACTTCACTTCCGCCTCGAACCAGTTTAAATGCTGGTTTGTATTTTTATTTTTTCTTTGTTTGGGTTTTACGTCCTAGCAACATCTATGGTCATATCAGGACGGCGCTGGTTTGTAAGGAGGGTTACAGTCCGGCTGTTACCGGGCGCGGTGGTCGAATCGGTAGAGTGCAGGCCTCGTGTGCGGGAGATCGGGAGTTCGATTCCCGGTCGAGTTAAGCCAATTACTTTTAATTAAAATTGATACTTCGTCTCTTCCTAGCCTGGCACTCGGAATTAATAGAATAGGACAAAGGCTGGTTGGCTCATGGTGTTGGTGGCCCTGGTGGCCTGATTTCCCAGTCGGGAAGCATTATAAAGTTACCATGAGTGATTGATTGATGGTTGCTTTACGCCGTGTCGGCAGCATAGTCCATATTCACGGCGAGGCACTGGGCAGCACTACAAAGTTGCCATGAGTGCACACTGTCATAAGTCGGTGCCCGTCCTGATATGTCCTTAGATGTTGCCAGGACGTAATATGGGATGATAGTGTTTTCAGGCACAAAAGAAAGGCGGAAATCAAGCTGATATTATTATCCCGACGACAAATTTCCGTTTACACCTACATAAAAAATGCCCCCAGGCTGAGAAAAAACGGGAAATCCGCATAAAAACGGAAAAAATGAAATCCCTGGTAAAACAACCAACCAACGGATGAAATTACACAAATGCATTTCTGTTTAAGTAGTCTGTAACCGATGGTGCGATCAGGTAAATAGAATGAATAGAATCTTGCTCAACACCGAGCATTTAATTGATATTGACAAGATTAATAATTCTTTAGGCGTGTTCAGGATGCACATAATAATTAAATTCATTCGCACAACTCGTTGCTTACTTTACATACAACGGCTTTTTAAACCCATTCACATAAATTAACTCTTCAAATATATGTAGTACACAATATACACTCCACTCACTTCTTGTACCAGACCTACTCTAGGAATTTCACATTTTTACACTATATCATTACACTATGTACCAGCATGCGGGCACCACGGAAATAATTACCTAACCATAAACAATATTTTACAACTAATAATAAGTTTGTTAATTTAAATTCATAGCTTCTTTGTTTAGTTGAATCACTTTACATTTGCTCCATTTAAATATTTTGCTTGGTACTTTGGGGGAATGATGCGACTATATAAACTGAAAGCAGATTTAGGGAATTCATCAAAAAATCTCGGGTCATAAGATTTGTTCCGCCTCGAGTAAATTTTTTTTTTAAAACACCTCCCGCTCTACAATTATAATTTTTTTCTTTTTTTTAAAGAAAAAAAGAGTGAAATACTTTAGTTTAAGGTAAATTACAAATGTTCAGGAGCAACAAACATGCAAATCTTATGCAATCGAGAATTTCTTAAACTGTAACGCTTAAAAATTGAATGCATTTTTCTTCCGCGCCTGTTGGAAACAAAACAAAAATTGACGATGACAATTTTGTTTCCACTGAGACTGCCTTCTAAACGTAGAAGTAGCATGTAAACACGCATACACACTGTACTCACTGAGTGGTGATGGGCGATGGACGAGAGGTTAATTATGAACGCGCCATGGACTGATGAGCTTAATAAAAAAAAATTAAATAAAAACCCCACCAAAAATTACCTATAAATGTGAGTAATATAGACTTGTATGTAGTGAGATCCCCCCCCCCCCCAACCAAAAAAGACCTCCCCACGACAATGGACCAATGGGATGAGTGATGACGGACTGAATGGACAATACTGGTGAGTTTAGTTATTTTTGAATGACTATAAATATCAACGATCGACTCGCTCGATTCCAGTATGGTATCATTTGGTGATGGCATAGAATGTCGTCCTCTCACCACATTATGTGACTGATGGTGAAAATAACTGGCAAAATTAATTTTTATTTAAAAAAAGAAAAGAGAAAAAAAGTTTTTAAAGCACACAAAGAATATATATATTATATATATATTAAATACATAAATATATATGTATATTTAAATGCGTATATATATATATATATATATATATATAATACATATATGCATGTGTATATTTATGTATACAATACATAAATATATTTACATATATATAAATATATTTACATATATATAAATATATTTACATATACATAAATATAGTTACATATACATAAATTACATATACATAAATTACATATACATAAACATATTTACACACATAGCTTCAATTTTAATGACTGCAAAATGAACTCTCGATGATGTGACTCACTTTGAACACAGCTGCGTGTGCCACGGCGCCACCTGGTGAGCAATGAGCGCGGCGCCGTGCGTGCACGACGATGACCAACAATAATTATAATAATAATAAATGACGATGATATTGCTGCCTTGGTTGCGGACCTACGCCGCTAGGACTGCGCCTGACCGCTAGGTGGCGGCGGCGTCGGCAGTGGGCCGAGTCCGTTTGATGTCACTGTCTGTAGCAGTTGTTGAATCTGCGAGGTGGATGAAGATGAGGATGAGGATGAAGATGAGGTGGTGGTGGCGGAACTCCCCCGCTGCTGCTGCTGCTGCTGCTGCTGTGTCTGACACACATTCCCGACCACACTGCCACTGTGTCCTTGGTGATGAGAATCCTGAGAGCTGCCATTGTTGCTGTTGTTGCCCGTCGTTGCTGCTGCTGCCGCCGACAGGGCTAGCGTTCCCGGCGTGCTGCGCGCACACGCCGCCGGTTCGTTGCCATTGGTTACGGGCAGGGAGGCGCCGGGCGGCAGGGCGAGCCCTTGCTGCTCGAACTGCTCACGTAGCCGCTGCAGCTGCATGACGGTGCGGAACACCAGGTCGGACTTGACGAGGCTGAAGTCATACAGGTTGACGAGGTGCAGCAGGAAGTTGCGCATCAGGTTTGCCTCAATTATCCGCCGCCCGTACTCCTCGACGAAGGTTTGGCACGCGCGCGACAACTGGCAGTCCCCGATGAAACTGTCGGAGTGGGGTGGTGTAGACAAGAATTGGTTATAATTGATTTTACATTAAAAAACAATGATAATCATAGTATGAATGAAATGGGTGTGGGGTCGGGGGAGAAAGGAAGTAAGGAATGAATGAAAACGGAAGAAAGGGATAGAAAATGAGAAAAATATATAGAAGGGAAGGGAAGGGAAGGGAGGGGAGGGGGAAGGAAGGAAAGAAAAAGAAAGGGAGAGAGGGAGGGAAGGAAGAAGGAAAGAAAGAAAAAGACAGGGAAGGAGGGAGGGAGGAAGGAATGAAGGAAGGGAGAATGGGAGAAAGGAAGGGAAAGGGTTGTGGGGAGTTTATGTCCTGGCAACATCTAAGGTCATCAGCACGGGTACTGACTTGTGATAGTGCACACTCACGGCAACTGCCACACTGTCACATTATCCAGACTCTAATCCAACGAGTCCTTGCCCTATCCTAATAATGCCGAACACCTGGCTAGGAAGTGGCAAGTATTGTAAGTCATTGGTTTGACTCGACCAGGGTTCGAATCCCACGATCTACCAAAACGGGAGACGGACGCTCAACTCATTCAGCCATCCCGCCCGGAAAGGGAAGGGGAAAGGGAATAGAAGGGGGAAAGGAAATTATTTTACTCAACCCATCCCCGTCCCACATTCAGTTTGGAGCTTTAAGATCATTTGCAAACAGCATATTAATTGGCATTATGTGACAACTGAAAAGGGACCAAGGAAGTTGAATCCCTTTGAAATAACTTTATCGTGAATTAACTACTCCTCCCCTGCAAGTCAACACTTATAAAGAAGCACCACTAACTTGTAACGCATGATGTGCAAATTCCACATCTTCATCACTTCCTTCTCGCCCTCGTTCACGTCTGTGAACTCGTCTATCAACTGTGCAATAAAAAGTCAAGTCCTCATGGCATTGTCATTGTAGCGCTAGGGTCGTTTAATATGCTATGGCTAGGATGGTTTAACATGTTATGTACAAGTAATTTTGTCTGTGGTATGTATGTGTGTATGTGTGTGTATGTATGTATGTATGTATGTATGTATGTATGTATGTATGTATGTATGTATGTATGCATGCATGCATGCATGCATGTATGTATGTATGTGTATGTATGTATGTATGTATGTATGTATGTATATGTATGTATGTATGTATGTATGTATGTATGTATGTATGTATGTATGCATGTATGGATGTGTGCATGTATGTATGCATGTGTGTATGTGTATACATGTATGTGTATGTAAGTGTGCATGCATGTATGTATCTATGTGTGTGTATGTATGCATGTATGTATGTAGTTGTCTGCTGTTGTTTTACGTCCTAGCAACATCTAAGGTCATGTGTATACACACAAACAAACCTATCAACAGGTGTGAAACTCCCAATGTTCAAAGAGTAACGGATATAGATTATAAATATACTACCGCTTTATTTGGCTATTAAAGCCGCATAGTGCGATGAAAGCATCAAATCATGTGAGGTGCACGCCCAAATTAATTTGACATGCTTGAACTTCAAAGTTATCCTAAATTAAGTTACTTCAAACTAAAAAAGTAAGGTAGGTTATAACAATCAACTTGATGCGTCTTCTAATTTTGCTCCTAGTTAAACAGTTTGACGGATCGTGATACGATAGATACCAGGAATTTCATGCTCTGCAATTCGATGTCGCTAAGTCGCATTCATAAACTGATCAAGGTGAGCTTAATATACATATAACACACTCGCACACCTGAGTGTACCTGTGTGCATACACACACATATCTAAATTGTTCAAAAAACAACAAAATATCCCACTAAAATTAGTTGCATAGTCCGATGGTTTTGAGTTTCTGACATTTTCTGAGATAAATATATGATGTTGATCCTTATAAGTTATAATCTACCTTATAATAGCTTGAAGTATCTTTTATATTAAATGGCTAACTTTGAGATATTTGAAGTGCAAGCATGCCAAATTAATTTCAACAAGCATGCAAAAACTGGCACCATAGGATTCTGAAGTAACAGATTCTATTAAATTGACTCCGTATTCCCTTATATGTGGCGACAATTGTTTACTAAGTGCACCAGTATCTAAGTTAGATATGTAGAATCAAATCTAGATAATTCTTTTGGTTGTGAAAATTGCATGTTTTCATCGGACTATGCAGCTTTAAAAAGGCGCTTATTTACCAATTGTGTTTTTTGTTGGAGCCACAAGGGGTCGTGCTCGGCTTCGCTGTCCATGTCGATCTCCTGGGGCCGGATGGGAACCTGCGTCACCGTGTGGAAGTACAGCCGGTTATGGCCCACGATGAACTGGCGCTCACTGTGAGGCTCAGCCTCGGGCTCCATGAATTCAGCAAGGTCACTGTCAGGCTTCTTTGGTCTGAAACAATTATATATATACAGACCATTAAATATCTGTATTACATATATGATGGCAGCTAAGTCATAGTGGTGCCACACTCACTGTCAGGCCTTCATCTGAAACAATACATTAGGCTGCATTATCACCATGACTGCATGACTTTGACAGGTTGGATTATACTGCATTATCACCATGACTGCATGACTGCGACAGGTCAGATTATACTGCATTATCACCATGACCGCATGACTTTGACAGGTTGGATTATACTGCATTGTCACTATGATTGTGTGACATTGCCAGGTTGGATTATACTGCATTATCACCATGACTGCATGACTTTGATAGGTTGGATTATACTGCATTATCACTATGAATGCATGACATTGACAGGTCAGATTATACTGCATTATCACCATGACTGCATGACTTTGACAGGTTGGATTATACTGCATTATCACCATGACTGCGTGACATTGACAGGTCGGGTTATGTTGCATTATCACTATACACTGACCTCTCAGGCAAGTAACCACATAGACAGGTAGGCGTGGGTAGTGTGGTTATATCAGGGAGCCTAGGTGGTGTAATGGTTAGCACACTGGCCCGGAATGCAGAGATGTGGGTTCGAGTCCTGCTCTAGGCGCAATAATTCCCATTTTCATCACCCCCACGACAACACCATGACTGTGTGACATCGACAAGTCAGGTTAAGCTGCATTAGCATGACTGTGTCACTTTGACAGGTCGGGTTATGTTGCATTAACACAATGACTACATGACTTACTTGTAGACTATGAGGTGTGTGACTGGTGTGCGTCGAGCAGGCCCTATCCGGCTGAAGGCGTAACCTATGTGTGAGTGCAGGTCCTGTGGATTCCCCCCATACGACCCATCATAGCTTTCGTTAATCGACACATCTATCCGCGCTCCCTTCTGATGCTCCTGGGATATGAAAGGATTATGTTAGTAATACGCTCCATAAACAAAACATATATGGACAAAAATTGGCAAATTTAACCACAAACTATTTCTAGTTATCAAACAACTTAGAAATGGTGCAATATTTGAATGGCAAGTCGATATCATGCGTTTTGGTAGAATGATCGAGATTCCGCAAAGAAAAGGATTCGGAATATTGAAATGCTTCTGCAGAATGGTTGGCGGGTGTTACATACGTAATAATTTGAGTGGGCTGATGAAGGTAGCGTAAATGGGTCCAAACCAAAAGCTGAAGTTCATTTGAAAGCAGTGACCCCCCCACCCCCAAATAAGAAAAAGCACTTAATTTTTCATATCAAATTCACAGTACTTTAGTGGTTTAAAAATTATTTTTTTAAACAAACTATTCACGCATGAACTATATTCTAGTCACTTCATATATAGCACAAGTGCCATTCGGTCCAGCAGGAAAAAAAGAAGACATACAGTATAACCTCTCTAAATCGACCGACATTGGGACCGAGTTTTAGTGGTCCATTTAGGGAGCTGGTCGGTTTAGTGAGTTAGAATATAGTTACAATGATATTGTTGGGACGCAAATATAGTGATCGATATAGGGGAGCGGTCGATCTGTGGAGGTGGTTGGTTAGAGAGGTTTCGCTGTACTTGTATCAAAGTAACACGCATACAATAAACATTGGTGTATAGAGGGAATAACACAGCGGTAACTTGGTTGGTTGGTTGTTGGGGTTTTAAGTACTGGCAACATCTAAGGTCAAAACAGGATGGGTACCGACTCAAGGCGACTATATAGTGCTGCCCCAGTGACCATGACCTGATATCGACAGTGGTAGTGAACTACCCACCACGTATGTAAAGTTGAACCGCGGGTGTGAGGTGCGCAAGTGTTTGAGGAGGCTGAACAGGTGTGAACACCCCAGCGAGCACCATGGACAGTGGCAGTCGTCACGCGCTTCCGTCTGCTGCCTAGTGTTGTTGTTGTACAGGAACTGGTAGAAGATGCGCCTGCGCCGTGGCGCAGGGGGCTCTCGCTTCTTGGATGGACTTGTGGTTACTGTGGAGTATAAAAGACCAACAGGGTTCACACACTTATCTAGCACTTTCCAGGTAAACTTTTACCAACATTCCAGGAGTGTTTGTTTGTTGTTGTTTTACATCTTAGCAACATCTAAGGTCATATCAGGACGGGTACCGACTTGTGACAGTACGCACTCATGGTAATTTTATCGTGCTGCCCCACTGGGAAATCAGGCCGCCGGCACCATGACCCGATATCCCACTCAGTCACATTATCCTGACACCAAGCTAACCAGCCCTTGCCATATCCTAATAATGCCGAGCACCAGGCTAGGAAGCAACAAGTATCAATTTTTAAGTCATTGGTTTGACTCGACCGGAAACCAAACTCGCGAACTCCCGCACGCGAGGCCTGTGCTCTACCGATTCAGCCACCGTGCCCGGTACACTCCAGGACCATACCGAGCTAAAAAGTGACAAACGTTCTTTTCCAATATGGCGACGCTATTGCTTGGATCTGGTGGCAGCGTAATTTTCGCAACGCGAGATATACTTTTTTTTTTTTAAACTAACACTTTAGGCGTTTATATTTGACATAAAATTATCATTTCCAATGGCAGAATTTCCGAGAAAGTACAGAGATCTTTCATGATATACAGAACGTTAAAGTCCTATGGTAGGAGCCAACATGATTAACTGACCCAGGAGACAAGAACATGAAATTGGGTGTGAGGCAAAAACGAAATTCCAATAAAATATATTTTAGGGTGAATTAGTAAAAAGGCTAATAGAAGTTTTATGTCCTGGCAACATATATGGTCATATCAGGACAGGTTGTGACAGTGCGCACTCATGGTAACTTTATAGTGCTGCCCCACTGGGAAATCAGGCCACCAGCACCACATATCCAGACCTGTGCACGCGATATCGCAGCTTTCCGTATTGTCAAATCTATTTTCCATATTCTTGAAAAACACATTTACAATGAAAAATAAACACAAAACCACAAGCCTATTAGAGACCTGTGCACCCGGGAAAAACACTATCAGTATTCTGAAAGTAATTTTCAATATTTTTTTCAGACTTTCAGTATTTGTACAGATGCGATCGGTAACTTTTAGTGTGATTAAAAATACAAAGGCCAAGAAACCGTATTTCCGTATTTACCCTTGCAATCCGGAACAAATCAATAAGGTGCACAGGTCTCCATATCCCACTCAGTCACAGTATCCTGACACTGACCTAACCAGTCCCTGCCCTATCCTATTAATGCTGAGTGCTAAGCTAGGAAGTGACAAAATACATTTTCTATGTCATTGGTTTGACTCGACCGGGAATTGAACTCCTGATCTCCCGCACGGGAGGCCTGCGCTCTATCAATTTGCCCACCGCCCTCAGTGTTAATAGAGCATGTGCCACTCACTCACTCACTCAGTCACAATGACTTAGGCGGAATACTGTTGCGGGCTTCTACCCTTCTGAGATGTGGCTTCAATCAACTCACCCAATGACTTCTCTTTACAGTGGTTATTGATGTGGTTATTGTGCGGCTTCATTGGCTGTTCGACAGGAGACATGAGCAGCTCGGGGTTGTCGATTGTTCCCTGTAGAGGTCGCGGGTTCCAGTTCAATTTAAACTTGAGCGTTGGACATTTGTTGAACACCTCAAAGGGACCGACCGCCTGTAGATAAAAAGAACATAAATATTGTAACCATCTTAAAAGGGTCGACGATTTCAATGGTAGTCATTTCTAATAATAGTGTCATGGGGGTGCGGGGGGTAATGAAAATGGTAAATATTCTGCGTAGAGCAGGATTCGAATCCACACTTCTTTCCATTCTGAGGCTAGCGTGCTAACCATTACACTACCTAGGCTCCCTGATGTAATCACCATATCCATGGCTACCTGTCAGTATATAACACAGGTTTCTGAGGAGACAAGGAAGCTCAATTTCTCTAAGTACACATGCTCAATGATGTCTTTTTTGAGTGTACACAAAGGCCCTATAATACTAAGACGGCTCACTCAGCCTGTACTGTGTAATCAAAATGATCAAACCCACCACTTGGTGCGCTGGCTGTTCTCTTGGTTAAACAGGTGCTATATTATATGAGTAAATGTACATATGAATGTGAAAGATGTGTGAAGATGTCGATTCTGATGATGATGCTGATGATGATGTGTATTTGTTCATAGCAATTTCATATTGATGTGTATTCATACTTACCTATCTCATGTATAATATAATTGTAGGTATTTACATGTGAAACACCAACCAGCAGCTGGGCTGATCAAACCCACCACAAGGTGGCACTGCGAAATTTACATTACCATGGGAGAGATAGGGAGTGAGCCGTCTTAGTATTATAGGGTCTTTGTGTACATTAGTTGATTAAACAGGGGAATCTTCAATCGCAGACAATTGATCTTCCTCATTCCACTGCTCCCTGCCCTATCCCAGTAATGCTAATCGCCTGGCTAGATAGCAACAAGTTAAAATTTTGAAGTCACCGGTTTGACTCGACCAGGTTTCAAACCAGTGGGTTCGAATACCAAGACCTACCAGAACCTGAGGTGGACACTCAACTCATTCGGCCATCGCTGTCATTTAAAGTTGCAAAAGTTCTTGCCATATTTCCTAAATAAATATTATAGCAGTCTGCACTGATCCCCATGACAACTACATAGCAACACAGCCCACCTTGCCGTCGCCAACAGTTTCCCAGGTGGCTTGCTTTGGCACTTTGGTGGTCACATCCTGCAAGCCCACCTCGTAGTCTCCCTCCGTCAGTAAGCACCGCTTGTGTTTGTCGTAGACCACCAGCTCCGACCCATACACCACACGCTCCTCAGTAAAGTCACAGTCATCTCCAGTTGAGCGACTTTTTCTGCGCTTCAAAGATGGTGGTTGCACATCCCCTATTCAGAAAACAATAAATATGTAGACAGGCTTGAAAGTAAAGAATCTAGGTTAAACGCAATCGGCATGGATGACTACCATCAACCATCTACAATCAATATTTCATGGCTAAATTTACCCCACCCAGAGCATGGTTGGTTGGTTCTCTTACATGTTGGCGACATCTAAGGTCATATTTGGACAGGTACCACTGACTTGTGACAGTGCATACTCATGGCAACTTTATAGTGCTACCCCACTGGGAAATCAGGCAGACGGTACCATGACCCGATATCGCACTCAGTCACATTATCCTGACACGGAGCTAACCAGTCCTTGCCATATCCTAATAATGCCGAGCGCCTGGCTAGGAAGTGACAAGTATCAATCTTTAAGTCATTGGTTTGACTCGACCAGGGTTCAAACACACGATCCCATGGTCCACCAAAATATTAAAGGGATCGAATCACAATGATAGGATTTTTATCATCTGTATGTATGTATGTATGTATGTATGTATGTATGTATGTATGTATGTATGCACACACACACACACACACACACGTATGTATGTACGTACGACACATTTATATTATGTAAAATAATAAATTATATGCATTTAAATAGGCGGGGTTCTCCTACCTTATTTTAATTATTTATTCTCGATTATTCTATATATTCTGCGGTCCTAGCATTTTGCTCCGCTGCTTTTCATTCATTCACGCTGGCGCTCAGCTCGCTACTACTACACAATTTTAGCCTTGTATAGGTAGGGCTATTTCTTTTGCCCGGCCATGGGCCTTCATTGCAAAAATAAAATTAGAAGGTGCCTCCTCGGCCACTCCGAGCAACTCCTCGCTTCGGCTCTCTTTCTCTCCTCCACCATAGCCAGTTTTATATATATATATTTAATGGGCCAATGGGGATTTACCACAATGTTTGAGAGTACGAGCGTAAAGAAAGGCAGAAAATCATTATAGTTGGCGGCGGTGGGGTTACCTGTTTCACTGAGGTCTCCATTGCACATTCCGTGTGTGGCAGGAACTCTCCTGTCACACGTCACATTGAGCAGTAGTTTGTATGAGCGGACTGTGTGGCCATTACTGTGACTAAAGTTGTTGCTGCCAACTGCAATGGCTTCTGCCTTGGACGGAGATGCACATTCCGGGTTGCATGGTAACGACACATTCCCCAGACTGATCTTAAGCACCGGTGACGACACATCCTGAAAACCAGAGATTTCAATGTTAATTAATTATTTGTCAAATGATATATATAATACCGAACGGTGGTTCAGTTTTAGGGCTGTTCTGATCACTACTCTGTTAATGGGCACTGCCAATGCGCATCATTGTACTCCACTGATGCTTTGCCATGTACAGATGTTACTAGCATGTTTTTGCGCCCAAGGTACACATTTCATATTAATTTTGAATTTCAACAAAAATTACTTAATTTCATATTAATTTAGCTTTTTTTAAAACTAACTTTGGTTACGGCGAGACTGTCATCATGACCGCCTTAACACAATATTGGTCCAAGGAGTGATGCGGAGCCTAGCTTCAACCCATGCACATCATGTTATTAAAAAAATATATATATTACCATTGGAAAATCATTTAGCTATACTACATTGATGTGTGGGTGGTTAATAAATATTGCTGCGGGGGTGATGAAAATGGGAGATATTTAGCCTAGAGCAGGATTCGAGCCCACGCCTCTTGCATCTCGGGATAGTGTGCTAACCATTACACCACTTAGGCTCTCTAATGTCATCACTATATCTGCAACCACCTGTCTGTGGCTTCTTGCCTGATAGGTAAGTGCAGACCATTACACTTCTCCCCCTGGAATTATAAGTCTCTTAAATGGTTCATGTTCATAAGTCGTTTAATGTTTACAAATTAATACATACAAGTTTACATACAAAAGGCAGGTTCAACAACCATACAGCACACAGCTTGTACAGGATCCTGGTCATAGAACCAGTGTTGTGGAGGTGATGAAAAGGGGCAGGATTAGAACCCACAACCTTGCATTCTGAACTAGTGTGCTAATCATTACACCACCTAGACTCCCTGATGTCATCATCCTATCCACGCACACCTGTCTATGTGTAGGTACTCCAAACACAGCACTGGTTGTTGATGCTGACTGGCCATTGGGAAAAATAGGAGACTTGCTCTGAGCACACTACCCCTCTTTGAACGTTGTCTGCTGCGAGTGAGTGCATCAGAGCTAAAAATAACTACTTTCACCATTAAGTAAAGATCACTATCTTTAGTTTTGTATCCATTACGGCTGACTTCAGGTGGGAAAAATTGAGGTTTGACAACTTTGGAACGATCGTAAAACATGGGTGGGAAAAATTTGAAAAATTGAGGTTTGACAACTTTGGAACGATCGTAAAACATGATTTCACTAAATATTTTTTGTGAAAAATATAATATTACATAGAAAAATTCTTTCTCTACAAATATCTGTAGATTGTTAACCATCATTGAGCACTCACACTCAACAGTTTGGACGTAACCATAGAATGGGTATGCTAATGAGGACCTTTCAGTTTGCATGAGTCTCTCGTCAGATGGCGACTCATGCCGGTCTCTGTAATGCTTTGGTTGGTACCCCTTACACCCCAACCACACCTAAACCCCCACCACACACTTACACCCTCACCACACACACACCACACCTACACCCTCACCACACACCTCAATCACACACACCTACACCCCCACCACCAAAACACATACCACACACCTAAACCCTCACCACACACCTAAACCCTCACCACACACCTACACCCCACCACACACCTACACCCCTACATCCTCACCCGACCCCACACCACCACACACCTACACCACATCCCTAAACCCTCACCACACACCTACACCACACCCCATAGCCGTCACCACACACCTAGACCCCCCCACCACACACCTAAACCCTCACCACACACCTACACCCCAACCACACACACACCTACACCCCACCACATCCCTAAACCCCCACCACACACCTACACCCCCACCACAGCCCTAAACCCTCACCACACACCCACCACACACCTACACCAACCACACACACACCACATCCCTAAACCCCCACCACACAACTACACACACATACACCGCACCACACACCTACAGCTCCACCACACACCTATACCCCCACCACATCCCTAAACCCTCAGCACACACCTACACCCCCACCACACACGCACACCTACACCCCACCACACCCATAAGCCATCACCACACACCTTGCCCCCACCACACAACCACACCTACACCCCCACCACACCCCTAAACCCTCACCACACACCTACACCCCAACCACACCCCTAAACCCCCACCACACCCCTAAACCCTCACCACACACCTAAACCCTCACCACCCACATATACCCCACCACACACCTACACCCCACCACCACACATCTACACCCCTAAGCCATCACCACACACCTACACCCCACCACACCCCTAAACCCTCACCACACACATACCTACATCCCCACCACATCCTTAAACCCCCACCAACACACACACACCTACACCATTCAATCCAAGCATGATGGGCGACTTGGACCGGGAACGGGTGCTGCCACCAAGTGTAAAGTGAGAGAACTGGCTCATGAAAGCTCCCCATTAGAGCAATCAAATTTTTAGATTTTTTTAAATGTGGATATAGCTTAAAGCCAATGTAATCACATTGTTTGATGTCAAATTGCTCGACAAATATTTATTTCCGAGGTCTGAAAAAAATTGAGATTAGAATTTGTACTAGAAATAATAAGGTAAAAGAATAATGATGTGATTAAAATGAATTTGCCTTCAGTCAATCAATCAATAGTTCCGTCCTCTAGTCGAGGGTTGGATGCAATGGTTCTCCACTTGTCCAGATGGTGTGCTGTTCTGATAGACTGAATAATTCAAGCTTGTCCACTGTGAAATATTTGTAAACCATGATGTTCTTGCCTTCAGTAGGCAGCTTCAATCATCAGGATTTAAGCATTTGCAGAATCATGAAAAATGTGTGAAATTAAGTGCAAAATTCATAACTCAAGGACTAATAGACCAATTTTCCATTATTATATATATTTGTAATCAGATTGATAAGAGCTTTCCAACTGTACCATTTGCACATTAACTTCATAAAAAGAAAAATTGACATGAGAGGTCAGCGCAGACCACGACAATATGCTACAACATTTACTCAATCTATGACAAATCTGACAACCGGTCCTGACCATCTCTACAGCCCGCTCTTTATTCAAAAACGTATCTGCATGTTCACACCGCATTGTACATATAAAACATAATTACTTTTCGTTTCTTGTGACATATTTTCATCAGAACCGGTTCTACTTGAACTGTTTCCGTGGTTAGGTTTTCTGCAACAAATATAACAAATCTTAAGTAGGTGAATCCAAATACTACATACACAATTTAAGAAGTTTCAATTTTTCTTCCTGAATAGGTGGCGACATTAAATAATACACACAAGTGGCAATTCTATATAATATATGACAGTTAAAAAGTAGAAGCTAATAAAGCACACAATGAAGTTAATGCTTTGAATAATAGGCTACCTCTAAGCTGTATATACCGATTAGAGTAATTTATACCAAGCAGTTGCACATATAAATGCACCAGGATAGAACTAATACATTTCTTTAGAAAATTTAATCAATTTCACCTACCATCATCAAAAAAGCCCGTAAACGTCAAATTCATATATTCCGACTTGTAGCTGCAACAGTGACAAAACAAACTGTACATTGAACACAAAGGTTTGTATTTAAACAATGAGCATATTAAGTTTAGCACGGGCAAAAATAGTCCTTGTGCACTGGAATTTCATGCATATGTAAGCATTAATAACTAAAATCTAATACAGGCTTAGCAACGACATTTCGAAAGCGCTAGTAGTCAGTAGGTTCATATACATTTCTTATAGTGTAAAGAATTCAGCCCATTTCGAACTCAACAAAGTGCGAAAATATTAATGGCACTAATGCTGATTTAACCCAAGTATTAAGGGGTATAACTCAACTCACCTTGTGATCTGGAAATCCTTTTTGTGTTTTGCTTCAACTTTATCTAAAATACTGTTCACCTTGAAATCATCCCTACAAAAGAAAAGGTTTAAATCATCATTGATCATGAAAGAATGAAGTTTAAAAGCCGATTCACATTGACTTGAACTTCCCAAAAGTTTGCAACACAAATGATACAACCCATGAGGTTCTCTATGATCTATTAGGCATAATCATTTATATATATATATATGACAATTTATTAGATCTAAGACGTCTACGTGAAATGCCATTTGGAAATCACTGTAAATTACCATAAACAGTAAATTTATCAGATACTGCAGTCATGCTCAAATTGAGATTGTATCCTGAACCGAACGTGGCGCTAGTGCACAGTAGGTTAATGCTAGTGTGGATGTTTAATTCCAGTAATGCATTGCCATAGGTTGTGTTTGTAACTAGGGTTATTATCAGTGACTAATGAACAAATTAATGCATGGGCATGGCGCTCTACTTGTGAATGGAGCACAAATAAAATATACATACACTGATTAACCCAATAATACAAGAAGCCAGGTGTGCATATGGGAAAAGGACCCCCCCCCCCCCCACTTCCCCCCTATCCTGATTGACAACTTTACTCTTCTGAGCCAACATGGGCGTTGCTGTGGGAAGGACAAACCAGCCAGTTGCCAATAGGAGGGCGTGCTCGTTCATGTCATTTCTGGTTGACGCGGTGAAAACAAACCTTGATGACAGCAGTGCTTTTTGTTTTATTTACATACTCCTATGCTCCTAAAGGCCGTATAAAAATGGGCGTATACACAACGAATATCATGTGCAGCAACGTATACCAATGTATCCCTAACGCACTCTCAATGTACCCTGAACTTACACACAGTGTATGAGCCACACGTTGGACATTTTTAGCATGCACAATTTTTTTTCGGAGCCTTGATGCACAGAGACGTATATGTAACATATGACGACGTACGCTGACGTGTTGGTCGTAAATCACATACGTCGGCATACGCTATAGGCCATACGTCGTAGTGTGAGAGGCTCTTTAATAACATTATTTCAATCCTCGACTGAATCAAAGACCCTATAATACTAAGACGGCACACTCCCTATCTTTGCAGTGCCACCTTGTGGTGGGTTTGATCAGCCCAGCTGCTGGTTGATGTTTCACATGTAAACACATACAATTATATTATACATGAGATAGGTAAGTATGAATACACATCAATATGAAATTGCTAGGAACAAATACACATCAGCATCATCATCAGCATCGCCATCATCACACTTCTTTCACATTCATATATACATTTATACATATAATATAGCACCTATTTAACCAAGAGAACAGCCAGCGCACCAAGTGGTGGGTTTGATCATTTTGATTACACAGTACAGGCTGAGTGAGCCGTCTTAGAATTATAGGGTCTTTGACTGAATATTCATGGTTCAAAATAAAATTAGATCGTAGCAGTGAATAGATTTGTGCTTTTTGTTTCATTTAAATTCGACAATATCGCCGCCGATGCGGCGTTCATATTGCTCGGATTTGGCCATTTTTGGGTTTAATTTGAGCTGAATTTCACTTATTGAATAAGTTATACTCCTAAATAACATTATTTCAACACACCGAGTGAATGTTCATGGTTCTAAATAACAGAACTAGATCGTAGCAGTGAATAGATTTGTGCTTTTTGTTTTGTTTACATTCGACAATATCGCGGCCAATGTGTCGGCGGCGTTAATATCGCTTGGATTGTGGGTTTAATCTGACCGGATTTCACATTTTGAGTAAGTTATGCTCATAAATAACATTATTTCAACCCCTCTTGTGAATATTCATGATTCTAAATAACAGAATTAGATTGTAGCAGTGAATAGATTTGTGCTTCATTTACATTCGCATCAATGCTGTAAGTAGCAATGCGGACAACATTTTCAAACCACACCAATCTGAAAATGGATTGCATTGTTGGAAAGAGCTTTGAAACCATACAAGAAAATCCAACAACCATGTCAATTGGTTGATTATTAAGAGTTATTTCAATTTCGGCAATGAGGGGTAATTTTCTGCCGTTTTAATACGTTATCATTACAAGTGTCACCCAAAATCTAGATTTTTAGTAAATTTTTGTTCTAACTTGCTTAATAATCGATATATCTCACTGAATGTGTTAGTGTAAGTAACTGACTTATCTGCTGTGTCGATTGCACACATTAAAATAAAAGTAAATGAATACATTAGTGATTCAGAAAGGTTATAGGAATTTCTCATTGTGTAATGAGTATATCCATGGGTCCATTGTAACTACTTTCATCCTTACATTCGTATTGTTAGATTCATGAGAATCTCAGTAATACATCAACTTACAAGTAAGTCTAATATAAACTATCATATATCCATGAAACGTTAAGTTTTCTTCCTTCGTTTTAATGTTTTAGCATTTCATGTGTGTGACCCAAAACCTATATATTTAATAATATAGTCATTTTTTGTTCTAATTTCCTAAATAATCGAGATATCTAAATAATTTTCACTGTAAGTAGATGCCTATCTGCTCTGTCGATTCCACCCATTAAAATAAAAGTAAATGCACACATTAGTGACATATTTGTTGATTTTCAGTCGTCATTGATATGATTGATCTTATAACACTGAAACTTTGGGGACCTAGCAAAGTACCTTTTTGGCCTCACACCATCATGAAACTTCACACAATGGTCAATTAATAACAGATTTAAATGTCTGCCTACTTTTTAAAGACACCCAGGATATATAGAAGGTGGAGTTTGAGCATTGAAATCAAGTCAAATCTTCTGAATACGCACAAACACAGAAAACATGAACAGATTTCCAAATTGTAAACGTGAGGTTGTAGAGGGGTATTTTATCTACGTCATAGACTGGAATTCCTGGGGATAGGCCATAAGAGCCAATGAAAATCAAGCACTTTGGAGCACCCCTCTGCTATCAGACAATCTATTCCAGGAACACTTATTTGGCAGAAAAGTGCCTCCGCGTAGTGCGCACATACCTACTGTAAGTGCCATTGTTTTCACCGACTTGAACATTTGCTAGGCCCTAGCCTAGGTGCGATGCGCTAAGTGCCCAGATGTCCGTGCCCTCCTATAAACATCACGTCCCTCCCTTCTATGGGGAGGTAGTCTATTTAATAAGTTACATGATTTTGCTTCGTATTGATGTTTATAGTCCTCCACTGTGTGCAATTAAGATCAAGATTAGAAGCACAATGTGAGCTGTGGTCATGTAGCATCGAACATGCCAATCTCCCTGGGAAACAAGGTCTAACTCAGTAACTGCTTGGATTTAATATCTAACATAGTCATAGACAAAAACGATCAATTATCATTGCTGAAGATAACTTCCTTTCCCAGCTACTTATGTGTGCTAAACATTCATAAATATATGGGGGCAAAAAGTAAGTTGAGTAAACAACCAGTTTTTAATCATTTTCAGTTTACATTGCGACGTGGGACACTGACCACTATGTTTGACAGGCCACGAGCCAATCATGTGTTATCGACTCTTTATAATATTGTGACAATTGTCTGGGTCCAGGCCTTTACTTTAGCCCTAAAGTTTACCTTGTGTTGGCCTTTCTAGTCGATCGTCCATTCATGTAACTCAAATTTCGGTGAAGGAAGGTTGGCTGAAAGGTGAACACAGCGATCTATTATGAAAAGCATGAAACACATAATGTTACAATTAGACAAATGTGGTTTAGTGAGGCAAAAATTATTGAAGATACATTGTGAGAAATTCGTATGTACAGCTGTCAAATACATGACACACAACTTGCACTTATCTTATGACTGATTGAGTGAAAAAAAGTGTGTTAGTCAAATCAACTTACCGATGCTATGGCCCGGGTTCGCAGATATCTGTAGATTTGTGTCGGTTCTGCAAGAGGGAGAAAATACAGGGCTTACAAGTACGCTAAACCGGTCGGAATCATTAAAATAAACAAACCCACAGGACAACAAAAGTCAGGGCCACTGCGAAAGGCGACGCGAGAGGGGGGCCATCTTGGATGTTTCAAACGGACAAGCAGGGAGACAATTTCTCCCAACTTACTTTCAAAAGCCTGAAGGAAGAGCTCATGATCGGCTTGTATTTTGTCGAACTGTGGCTTTGGCTCTTCTTGGAATGGCTTTTGGCGTTTCTTGGACTTCATTGCGATAAATTTTCACTTGAATACAAACAGTTTATGATTCCGCGGGAAAGATTCATATACAAAGCACATTGGTCCATTCTTCGAGCAGCGAATACCGGATGTAATTTCTGGGTCAGGTCATGCTGGGGAGAGATCATTAGCTGAAACCAGTACTTGTCATTCGCGCCAATTTTAGAGCAGGCGTGGAAGTCATTCTTCATACAAATCTATAAACCATATCTTTTACTGTCTATCTATGAGTACGAATTTATATGCATTGGTGAGAACAGTGGAGTAAAAGTAATGGCTTCCAGAGAAAATTTATTTCGGAAGTACAGGGAAGGAAACGTTAACAAAGACGACTGCACACTGACTGAAGGCAGGTGCAGGGATCATTAATTACATTGATTGTACAACACGTTTAAATGCACATCTAAAACTATGTTTGTAAGTAATTTTGGTTCTATTTTTTCCACAATTAAGGAAGTCAGACTCCGCAAAATTACACACACACTGTTTATATGATCAAATGTTGTGGCAATTAAATCAAAGCGAAAATAATTCATCTCACTATAATACGTTTTAGATACATCTAGGCCTACCATTGCCACGTTGCTAATTAATTGATAAAATTTGCAGTGTTTTTGCTTTCTTTGATTCTATATAACAGACAACTATGTAGCCTATTTAGAAAATAAACACTTAGGGCTTCACCGCACCCATCCATCCAGATTCAATACCCGAAGTAAGATGTGCGAAACTATATGTTAATCACACAAAAGCAGTATCCAAAAAACAAATAAAACACACAAATCCAAATGCAATTTTCGGGAAGCAATTGAAATTAACAACAACAAAATGACCTATTCCCGGTTATAGTGATCGAGTGAGTGAGAGACAAATAGAGAGACAGAGAGCGATCGAGACAGAGAGACAGAGATGGAGGCTGTTACTGTAACCTCCCCAAATCACCCATAATTTGAATAATCATGAATCAAATTGGGACTTTGCATCCTAACAACAGCTTAGGTCATATGAGATCGGCTGCCTGAGAGTAGCTTGACAAAGATGTAACAAAGGATGCTTATAACCCAGATAACATGCTCACCCAACCTCACCCACCCCCGACAACACTCACTATTTTCCCCACCACCAACCAGTTTACTTTTTTAGTAAAACTAGACTTACCTGTAAGTTAAAGTATTACTTAGATTCTTCCGAATCTTGCGAATACGAAGACAAATCAGGGACCGGTCCCCGAGGGGTCCCCGAGGGGTCGCAAGGAGACCGCAGAGGTCGCAAGGATGTAGTTGGTGCAGCAGCTGCAACTTCCTTGTGACCAAAATGGGCCGAAATGGTCGGCAAATGGTCGGCAATCGCTCGTCGATCGCTCGTCAATCACTCGTCGACCAGTCGTAGGGTGGTCGTAATTTAATCGTACGTGCCAAAAAGCACATACGTCGGCGTACGTTTGAGCAATGTATCTTAATGTGACAGCACCATTAACCAAAAGCCTTTTGCTATGAACATGGTGTTTAATGAGCTGTTGTGCCAATCGTCGATCAGTGGACAAATACTGTTGACCCAACGGCGATGGCTACCGTTGGCCCAACGGCGATTGCCACTGTTGGACCAATGGCGTTTGCCACTGTTGGCCCAATGGCGATTGCCACCATTGGTCCACCGGCGTTATGACATGCCAACAGACAGGCAACTACAGAGCCTCCCCCATCCATCAAGCGATAAAAAGATGTTTGAGAAGGATGTTAAAATGTGCCTAACTAACAACCATAGCTGAGGTGTAATATGGTTGCTTTCAGAACAGGTCAGTGGAGAGTTTGAAGTTACAAATGCCCGCCAGTGCTCATGAAACACCATTTTCATTGCAAAAGTGTTTCAGTGAGGAGCGATGGGTTTTGTTTAAGGCCCTGTCACATTACGGCGTATGGCGGGAGCGTATTGAAAACCTACGTACGCCGTGCTGGTGCCGGCCTATGATGACCTTCGGTGAACTTTCGGGTGGGTTTGAGCGTATGGGGGACCTATGAGGAGCGTATGAGGAGCGTATGGGAGCGTGCTGCGACATTTTTTGACTGTTTTGATTGGCATGTGGAGCGTATGAGGAGCGTATGAGGAGCGTATGAATATTTTAGGAGCTTATGAGGAGCGTATGAGGAGCGTATGAGGAGCGTATGAGGAGCGTATGCGAAACCTATGCGCAACCTATGCGCGACCTATGGTATCTCTCCGCGGTCCGCCGCTTGGTGACTCCTGGGTATATAAAGCCTGGAGCAACAGGCTCCCCTCACTCTGCCACCATGCCTGCTAAGAGGAACACCACTGCTGCTGCTGCTGCTTCTGCTACTGCTACTACTACTACTACCAGTACTACTGCTACTACACCAGCCTCCAGAGCTGCTGTAACTACAGGAGGAGGACTAGGCCGTGGGAGAGGCAGAAAGAGGCAGACTTTGTTACAATGCTCTCCATCACCAGCCTCCTCACCTGCCTCGCCACCTCACCACTCTCCACACCACTCTCCAGAACACCACTCTCCACAACACTACTCTCCAGAACACCACTCTCCACTGGAGGTGCTGGAGATGGAAGTGGAGAGGTCGACGACGCAACGCTGGCGTCCCCGCTCCAGCTCGCCATCTCCTGCCTCTGCGGGCAGCTCACGGGCGTCGTCCGCTGCCTCCGCCGCCTCCGCCGCCTCCACCAGCACCGCTGCCATCAGCACGTCAAAGAGACGGAGGGCCAAGAAGAGCGACTGTTCTCTGTCGGTCTTCAAGGAGGGTCAAATGTTGGACTTCCTCGAGGAGAACCCCATCATTTGGAACATGAAGCTCACGGATTACCGCCGCTCAGACAGAAAGGCCAAGATGTGGGAGGACCAGGCGACACTTCTGGGGACCACAACAGTCCATCTCCAGAAGTGGTTCAAGTCGCTCAGGGACACCAACACGCGGCTCCACAAAAAAAAGAGTGGGGACGGAGCCGCTGACCTGACTGAGCGGGAGCAGTGGATCCTGCGCAAGTTCGGGTTCCTGCGGTCCGTCGTCCGTCACCGACCGGAGCCCTGCAGGAGTGTAAGTACATAATCTTTTTTTCGTTCTGACAAGTGCGGCCATTAGTATCGTATTCTAGTTTGTTATGTTATGCTTTTGTTGTATTTATGTTTGTTTGTTTGTTGTTGTTTTACGTCCTAGCAACATCTAATATTCTAGTAATTTGTTAATGTTATTGACAATAGATGTATCATGATATAATCGTTATAAATCCATGTCTGCATTTAACGTTAATTATTTTTGCATTATATAATTTTGATTTACTGTTGACTTGTCGTGTCTTTTGTCGAAATATCGATTTGCATTCATGTTACTTATGTTATGTTATGATTTTGTTTTGCAGTTGGCCAGTCCTGTCGTGGCTCCGCAGCTTGATCTCAGCTTGGAGGAGAATGTGCCGACCGATGTGGAGGTGGCGATGGACGAGGATGGACCCACTCCCCCCGCTACATCCCAAGAGCGGGGAAAGGGGAGAGGGAAGCGATCTGCCCCAGTCGACAACAACCTCCTCGCTGCCATCCACAAGAGGTTCGATGAGTCTGCCGACATCCTCAAGGTACTGCAGCCGCCTCCTCCTCCACCTCCACATCCACCGGCGGTGACGAAGCGAGTGGCATTCGCCAACTATATGCGGGACATGATCCTCACGATGCCGGAGGAGCGGTTTGTGTCGGTTTGCGGTGCACTCAACCGCATGGCGTCGCACCATCTGGAGGAGGAGGAAGGAACCTTCGTGGCCCCAGTGGTTTGTGTGGCTGCTCCTGCTCCTGCACCTGCTCCTGCACCTGCTCCTGCACCTGCTCCTGGACCTGCTCGTGTGTCTGCAAGTGAGGCATACCAGCCTCAACCCCACCAGTGGACTCACCAGCCACCACCGGCATCACCATGGGCTTCACAGACACACGAGTATGTGCAGCACTATATGGGGCAGCCGCAGATTCCTCATCAGCCACAGCCACAGCCGCCTCTGCCAAGTCTTCCGCCTCAGCCTCAGCCTCTACCTCCAACCTCCGTAGGTCACGAGGCGCCCGCAGCTCCGCTGGTGGTACGGCCGTCACTCACTGCTGGACAACTACGGACATTAGGGATGGCGGGGCACACAAGGGGCTCTCCCGGAGTCGTGGTGCGCGCGGGTGCTCCGCCCACTGTGGGTGCGGCATGGCCGGGGACTTGCGCTGCTGCAGACATTGTGACTCCGACACACGTCGACCCCACCCCAGTGAACTTGTCTTGAGTCGGCCAGCCCAGAAGGACTATTGAACTTGTCGGGGCTGTCCGGCATATCTGGCATGTTGGGCGCAAATTTGGACTTATTCCCCTCGTCAGCCACACAGTCGCCAGCTGATGCCAAGAGAATGGCAAGGGAGAGAAGTGATTGTAAATATATGTATATATGTAGTCTTAAGTTTTTATTTATCTTTGTACATTTGTATGTATATATGTATATATATTGTTTATATATTGTTTGTACATTTATATGTCAAGATGCTAAAATAAATAAATATACTGTCAATTTTAATTTTTGTGTCCGTGTTCAGTAAAGGCATGCCATCATTTAATTGTTATATATTAAAGTACAATTAACATTAAAATTAAAACTCTATTTTTTTCCTGTGTTCTTAGTATGTATGTAAAAAGAGAGGAGATTCACTACAATTACATTAACTAGATGACTTAAAATTAAGGAGCGAAAGAACGTAACAGACATGTAAAATTGTGTTTTCATATCTATAAAATGATATCGTTTATTTTATACTAGACATATAAACATTAGCATCTCATATAATAGGAGACATGTCACAACATCACAGACATGTTTGCAAAAAACAGTAGACAGACACAGCGCATACAGACTGATAAAATGTTTTGTCAGATCATCCTGTCTTGCCATGACAGTGCTCCGGCAGGTGAGACGACCCAGTCTTTAATTAGATTGCGCTGTTCCTTTCCTAGCTTGGACGCGGTGTTGGGGTTAACAGGTTCAACGTTAATGTCACGAAGGTTGTGGCCCTCTCGCCAACCTCCAGGCACAAAGCTGTTGTTGGCTGTCTCGGGACGATCCAGCTGCATGTTCTGTAGCGCTGGGTAGCGTGTCCTCATGAGGTTGTGCAGAACCATGCATGCCTTGACGATGAGCTTCACATTGGAGGGGTGGTGCTGCATAGTCATCAGGAGCACTTGGAAGCGGTTGGCCAGAATGCCAAAGGCATTCTCCACCACTCTCCTAGCTCGGGAAAGCCGGTAGTTGAAGAGTCGCTCATCATTGGTCAAGCCACTCTTTGGAGGGCACCGGCAGGCGATGTGCTTCCCATCCAGAGCGCCACAGGTATGGGGGAAGTTCCACCTCTCTGCAAAGAGGTCCGCGATGGCATGCCACCCTTCTGGAGTCGTCGGACACGTCATGACCTCGGCCATGTACTCGTCGACGATGGCCTTGCAGACTTCACGCACTATCAGCGACTGTGTGTTGAGGGGCACCCTCCACCCAAACTTCATGGAGGAGTATTTTGTGCCGGATGCCAGGTGCCGCAGAGTAAGTGCTATTTTCAGCGCCGGGTCGAGCGGCACCCTGAATGTGGACCGTTTTTGGGCGATCCTGGGTCCCACTCGCGCCACAATCTCGTCAAACAATTGGGGAGGCAGCCGCATGAAGTTCACAAACGACGCGGTGTCCTCGCTGCGGAGCTCGACCATGAGCTTGTCGAACAAGCCAAACTGTGGCCGCCTCCCAATCCAGGGTCTGACCCACACTGATCGTCGCCGCCGCTCCCTCCTCCTTCGTCTCTCGATACGGGACGACAGAAGAACCAAGAGGAGTAGAGTAAGCTCATGGTGATAAAGGGCAACTCTGTAGAAAAGCTGGAACTGTGCTTGCAGTGCCTGGGCATCCATCCTGTATGAGCAGCAGAGCAGGAATGACCGAAGGAATGGCGTGGGTCGCCTTTATATACCGAGACCATAGGTCGGGCATACGCCGCCATACGCTTCGCATACGCCTCCCATACGCTTTTCATACGCTCTCATACGCAACGCCTAGGTTCTGCGTACGCTGCATACACCCGAGATACGCCCCTGATACGCCCGTGACGCAAGTTGAGCGTACGAGTAGCGTATGCCGGCGTACCCCTAGCATACGCCGGCGTACCCCCAGCGTACGAGGAGCGTATGCGGAGCGTACGCCGGCGTATGAGTAGCGTATGGCCCATACGCCCCCGTAGGTCGAGATTTTTTGAGCATGCACAAAAAAATGGGGACGGACAGATTTATGAAAGCGTATGGCGGCGTATGCCTCATACGCTTCACATAAGCCGTCACCTGACGGCGTATGAGTAGCGTATGAGTAGCGTATGAGTAGCGTATACGGCGTATGCCGACGTATATGACGTAAAGCGGCTACGCCGCCATACGCTCCCGCCATACGCCGTAATGTGACAGGGCCTTTAGCAGTCATCACTTTTTATCTTAGTTTTTTAGCCAAGATTAGTGTCTTATCATCTTAAGCCCTGTTCACACCCACAACTTTAGGCCAAACTAGATAAGGCGAACTAGGCGTGAAAGTGTGTCGTGTCCACACATGCAGTACTTGGGGTGGTTTAAGCCGGAAATCGATATCTGTGCATGAGCAAGTCCATACTAACCAGCACCACTTTTGGTTAGTCAACGTCGTCACGAGAGAGTGTGGGTTCGACCTAGATATGTATAGACTGAGTCGTATTGTTTTGGAACGGTCAAAATTTCTGCTGGGCAGTGAAAACCTAAAAATAAATGATGAAAAAAATATCTGGGCACAGCTAGCGGTTTCATAGACCAAATTATATAATATGTGCTTTTGATCGACCAGAAAGTCAACAAACTCAGGTCTCGACTGCGCATGCGTGTGACGTGCTTAAGCCGCCTCAAAGTAAACCGCTATCATCCACACAAGTAAGGTGGGCTGACTTAAGCTAGTTCGCTTCATTTATGCTACCTCGCGACGTGGTTTACATGAGGCGAACTAGATGAATCGACTCAGCCCTAAACCGCTTCAGCGTCGCGTCCATACGCCCAATGTGAGCCGAACTAGACAAGGCGAACTAGTTGAGGCGATTTCACGACCGTGTGTGAACGGGGCTTTAATATCTAATATGAGGTGCATTGCACCGCTATGATATTAAACTGATTTTTTTTTAAATTGGGGTTTACTCATCCAGTGGCATCTGTGGTAACTGCTTTGTGATACAGGAAACATATATCTTCTCCATGTGGTATCCAGAGATTCCTGTTTGGAAAAACCACATGCGGCCCACAATGTAACCCATATGGGCCCTACATGGGTCCTATATCTTTTGCTGGCTGGGTAGCTTTTCACTGTTGGGCCACCGTTGGGCCCCCGCTTGCCCAATGGTCGCCCAACGGTGGCATATGCTGCTATGGGTGCTTGCCACCGTTGGGCCAACAGTGGGTCAGTGGACAAAACAACATTGGCCCAACGTCGTTTTGCCACCATTGGCCCAATGCTGCTGCCACTGTCGGCCCAACGTCGGGCTGACAGATCTGTGCTATCTGCAATAGGTGAGGTGTAATTCAGTTGCTTTCGGAGCAGGCCGGTTGAGAGTCAGAAGTTATAAAAGCCTGCTGGTGCTCAATAAACACCATTTTCATTGCAAAAGCCTTTTAGTTAAGATTAAAAAAAGAAATTTAAATAAAAAAAAGAAATAAAAAAAAAAAGAATAGGTTTTACACCATCAGTGCCCGATGTCGGGCCATGGGTGGTGGCCTGGCATGGGGCAGCGACAACCAGCGGCGGGCCACCCGAGATATGGTTGGGAAGGATGTTACAATGTGCCTAACTAGCAAGCGTAGGTGAAGTGTAATTCGGTTGCTTTCGAAGCAGGTCAGTGGAGAGTCAGAAGCTATAAATGCTCGCCAGTGCTCATTAAACACCAGTTTCATTGCAAAATCCTTTTGGTTAAGATTAACCAATTTTTTTTTTTCAAGAATAGATTTTACACAGTTGGATAGCTAATGGTCTTGACATAATATGTCAGCTACTAATTTTGCTTTAGAAAATAAAAACAACCTGGAGGGCGACGATGAGGTTTGGTCGTAATGCGAAGCATTGCGCTTGATGCGTGGAGAGGAAGAGACCCTCCCCCCGCCTCCCCGGTCGTCGCGCAGCATTCTCACCTCGCGCGACGCCCGCCTCTCAGCTTTCTTCCTCCCCCCTCCCCCCGGCCTTGCTTTCGCACCTCACCTGTCACCGCCCTCCTGCCCTCCCTTATAAGGCCGCCCGCCAGCCTCTCTCAGTCATTCGCCTTCCAGCCGTCCTCCACGCTCTGCCCTTTTTTCCTGCTTTGGACCTCACCTCGCCGACTCCACCTCGGACCGCTGCAACTCCTCATGCCAGGACAAGGCAAGGGCAAGGGCCGCAAGGGCTCCCGGGCGACCGCCCTGGCCACGCCGGGACCCTCCTCAAGATCACCGCGGGGCGCTTCACCCTCCTCGGGCCAAGCGTCCCCCTCGGCGCCCTCGGACCGCACCTCGGGCGCCGACACGACGGCGATCATCGAGGCCATCCAGCGCCTCCAGACCCAGCAGCGCGAGACAACCGCCCGCATGGACGCCCGCATGGACGCCCGCATGGACGCCCTGGAGTCGGGGGGGCCCCCAGCCTCGCCGGAGACGCCCCCACCTCAACCAAGGCCCCAGTTCACCTACACCACAGCGCACGCCCCGGCACCTCGGGCGCGCGCCCCGGCTGGGGCCCGGCCTCGCCCCCACCTCAGGCGACTCTGCCGGGGGCGGTAGACCCCCAGTACCAGCGGTACCACCACCTCGCCGGACAAGCCGCCCCTGCTCCGACGCCTACCTACTACGAGGAGCCGCCCCAGCATAGCCCAGTATCCGCAGCCGACGCCGTGCGCGAGAAACTGGCTTCCGCCGAGGCGCGACACTCCGTGAGGCGGAAAGGGATCCCGGTCGACTACATCTTCCCCTCGGACCTCGTGGAGAGGGGGCCCGAGAGGAAGCCGGTGAAGAGGGGCGAGGCGACTAAGGATGAGTACAGCCTCGCCCTTCTCACCCTGATCGACCACCCCAACTTCCCAGCCCACTCCGTCCAGGGCCTACACCACCATCACCTCACCGTACTGAGGGACAACCTCCTCTACCCCTGGCCGACCATCCGCCGCTACTCCGAGACGGTGTTTTCCTGGATAGCGGACGGGAGGCTCCCCCAGGGGTGGCACGACCCGGTCGCCCTCGACCTCCTGAGGGTGGAGACCCTCGCCCTGCCCGCCCCTCAGGCCGCTCCGGCAGCACCGGCCCCCCGAGGCGACGACCTTCCCCGAGGCGCACACCTGCCCCGCGCCCAAGTCGACACCCGCATCGCGTACGACAGGCACTCTCACGGGGCCCCCTGCCCCGCCTGGAACCGCGACCCCGCCTCGTGCGATCGGGCCCCCGTCGGGGAGGCCCACGGCGAGGGAGGGGAGAGGCACCGGCACGTGTGCGCCTACTGCGCAAACGTCCGGCGCCTCCTGACGATGCAGAGCGAGGCCGGCTGCCTCACCAAGCAAGTTCGGCGCCTCACCCACACCACTGCCGACAGCCCCGTGACCTCCACCGACAACCCCCCAGCACCCACCGATCGAAACGCCGCCCAGACAGAGCCGGAGATCATCACCTCGCACCTCACGCCTCAGACACAGCCCAGCCTCATGAGGAACCCTCCCCAGATAGCACAGCCGCCGACCTTCACGACACCGCCTTCGTCAACCCGCCCGTCCCGACCCCGACCCCCACCCCACCCAGCCCTGAGGACTTCGCTGCCCCCCTGCTCGACCCTCGCCGGACCTCCTCACCGGATCTCTCCAAGGAGCGGGCCTCCCCTCTCTTTGGCCGCCCGCTCCCTGTCGACGTAGGTCCCGGACACTCGCCACCCACACAGGGAACCTGACCTCTGAGGCGGTGCGCGCACATGTGCCCCGCCTCGCCCCCCCCTCGGGCACGCCTCGAGCCCTCTCCTCCGCTTTGGTGGAGGGCTCCTCGGCACCCCCTCCCCTCACATGAACTATTACCTCTGCTCCGTATGAGCCCCTGTGTAGACTCTCTTGTTCTCTTGCTCTCTGCTCCTCATGAGCCTTACCTTCCCTGTTACCATGTACCTGCTCCTCCTGAGCCCTTTCACTGTTGCCCTGTCTACCCCCTCTGTTGCCAGAGGCGCCTCAATAAACGCCTCTTTTTTCCCACCCCCGCCTTGCTTTCTTCCTTTTCGCGCATCATGGCCTCGAGTTGGCTGATATGGTGTCCACTGTCTAGTGTGATATATGCGTAATAGACGTATAGGCATGTGGCTAATATATGTTAATGAGATGCAGAGGTTTCGACAAAGGATTATGCAAATGAGATGACGTCATGGAAAGTTTAGCCGGCGGGTTCAACGAGCCCTAGGCCATGAATAAAGCATTCAGCATCCAGAAGTCAAAGTGTTCAGACGTTGTACTTTCAGATCTAGGAAGTCCTGTTGGTACTCTTCCATTATGTAGCCTGATGGTGGGGAGGCTCCCCGGCGAGGAGTGAGGAGTGAGGAGTCGCACTCGATGACCCACTCGTGCTTCGGGGGTGGGCGAAGGAGGATGACTCCGTTCGCAGCCTCGGCATATTCGATGAACCATGCTATGTCACCGAGCATCTCCTCCGTGACAGGATGCTTCCCAATGTGTGGGGCATCCCTGAGCAGCCCAAAGATCATGTTCATAAACCTCCGGGCAGGGCGAACACACTTCACGATGTGTTGGAGTCACCCAATAAGCGTTGGAGATCCTTCCTGAAGGCCGGGGATCCGGGGATCCAGGTGGTGCACTCCTGGACGACCTCTGCCAGCTTGCATGGTGGGATTCATACGGTCCTAGGGGGGATGCACTTTGAGGGTGACAAGGCGAGGCCAAGATCTTCTGCGAGCTCATCGACCACATCAATGTAGGCCTTCACCGCATCCTCCTCTGTGGCAGCCGCCCGATGAAATTGTTGAGGTAACAGAGGACGAAGTTGTTGTTGCGCCGCAGTAGGTATACCACTACGTTCGTCGTCCTTGCACACGCCATGGCGGAGGTCCTGCACCCAAAGGGGGGGGGGGTGCTATGTCGTAGTATGTCTGTCCATCTAGGGTGATGCCCAGTAGGGGTACATAGAGGGGGCATGACCGGAGCTGTCTGTAGGCCCTGGCGAGGTCTATGGACCATATGTATGCGCCTTGGCTGAGGTGGGTGACCTCGTAGGTGAGGTCGACGATGCTGGACAAGGTGTAGGTTACCGGTTTTCCATGGTAATAGCCTTTGCGAATGCCTGCATTGATGCTTGCGCCCCTTGGGTAGCTCAGGTCGACGATGACCCGTCGCTCGTCGGTGCTTTTCTTGGTGCGGGTCATCATCGGGGTGGTCGGCGCCCACGGGGCGAAGGGAGGGTTGGTGAAGGGGCCTAGCAGGGCGCCTCGTTCCGACTCCCTTTGGACGTATCAGCGTATCCATTTGAGGTGTCCAGGGTCTTCCATGTGGTTGGTTGTGGAGGGGACAGGTGGTGCGTCGGCGGTGTGGGCCATCCATACTCGAGGAAGTCGACGAGTTGATCACTGTGGTAGTCGGAGAGGAGGTCCCTCCATCGATGAATCCTTAGGTCTGATAGGACGGGGATCCTAGCTGCTATATAGTTGGGAAGGCTGGTCCGTCTGACATTGTCGTATATGTGTCTGTATATGTCGTCCTTCCATATGGTTGGAATGGAAATGGGCCATATCTTGCTCAATGTGTATGGGGTGGGGCAGTCAGCCGGGATGCTTTGGCTCACATCGTCTATATCGTCCGATGCTTGCGCTCGGTCATCTAGTGTGAGCAAGGCATCAGGGGGCTCAGTCTGGTCGTCAACCGTAGTATCGCGGTTGATGACCGGGGGTCGGTTGATGGGCTGTACGCAGGCTACGGATTGCCGGGGATGGCGGATGGGGATGGAGGATGGGGGTGGGGGCGGGAGCACCAGTGGAGATGGTGTTGGGCGGGGTGGGCTGGGTTGGGAGTGGTTTGTGGGGTTGCAGGGGGGGGGGGGGAGTCTATCGGGGGGTGATGAGTGTGCTTCATGTCGGTCACACCAACATCCTCACCACATCACTACACGTCCATCACACAAACATACACCCCTACCACACACACACCATGCACACCTACACCCCAACCACACCCACTACACCATACACACCCCTGCACCCCCACCACACACCCCTAAATCCCACACCCCCCACCAAAATCCTGACTACACCCTACACCTCCACCACCCCCCCCCTCCCCCCACCATACGCATCTTAACCCAACTACACCCCCCCCCCCAATCCTCACTACACCCCCTCTTATTTACACACACTTGATGCCATCTGACGAGAGACTCATGCAAACTGACAGGTCCCCATTGGTACGTGTAAAACTAGAACTTAAGCCGTGTTCACACCTCAGCGTTAAGTCGCCTCATCTAGTGCGCCTAATCTAAGTCGGCTCACATTGACCGTGTGAACCCGATGCCTAGGCGGATTAGGGCTGAGTCGCCTCATCTAGTTCGCCTCATCTAGTTCGCCTCGCGTGGTGGTTTAAATGAAGCGAACTAGCTTGAGTCGACCCATAGTGCCTGTGTGGACGGTAGCGGTTTAGATGAGGCGGATTAAGGACGTCACAGTCGAGACCTTAGTTTGTTGACTTTTCGGTAAATTTCGTCTATGAACCTGCTAGAGGTGCACATATATTTTTTTCATCATTTATTTTTAGGGTTTCACTGCCCAGCAGAAGTTTTGACCGTTCCAAACCAATACGATTCAGTCATTACATATCTAGGTCGAACCCACACTCTCTCGTGCCGGCGTCGACGAACCCAAAATGGCGCTGGTTAGTCTGGACTTGCTCATGCGTAGATATCAATTTCCGCCTTAATCCGCTCCGTGTGTGGACACGACACTAGTTCGCCTCATATAGTTCGCCTCATCTAGTTCGGCCTAAAGTTGTGGGTGTGAACACGGCTATAGAAGACCAACCACCCAGCCTCCCCCGGCCCTCTCAGAGGACTGTGGTTGGGCTCTTAAGCTAAGATTCCTTCTACGCGGTATGCGGTATGCAAATGGGAGGATTCCTTCTACGCAGTATGCAGCATGCAGCACACGACTGGCTATATTTAAAAAATAAAAATAAACAAGTATACTCCATACTGCACTGTATATGGCCTAATATGGCATTTATATCTATGTACCTCTTGGTACGTCACATGGGGGTTCCTACCTTTATAATTACCAAATTATAGATAAGTATTCATATTTCTGTGGCTATGGTAGCATTTTTTACCAACCCGTACCCCCACCACCACCACTACCATATGTTTCCCCTCTGCACCCTTGTGTGTGACCGTCCCGTAATGCTCAGTCGCCTCTCCTCGTCTAAAACTAATGGACAAGTGCGACTGAGGTTTCTATTCGCATACCACATGCCGCATGCCGCACCGATCGCTACAGGGACTGATCGAGTTGCCGCATTCGCATACCGCGTGTAAGGGATGTAGCCCATTGACTTCAAGGCGTTTCGATTTTTTGCCACATTCGCATTCGCATACCGCATACCGCGTGTAAGGAATCTGAGCTTTAGGCTGCCTTTTTCCTTCCTCCCCCCCCTCTCCCCTCCCCCTCCCCCCTCAATTCATCTGATCACTACCCATCCGAAGCCAGCTCCCGACCACATGGGATTTCTTTCAGCGGTGCCTATTTAGTGCTGCAGATTTGCAGCCTTCAGCACACCAAAGACCCTATAATATTATAGGATCTTTGAGCGCGCCAATGCGACTGAAAACTCCCCAAAAACAACGGTTTGTGCCTGTTGCAACTGGTTTGTTCTATTTGTAGTCAGAAATAAGCCACCAGATGGCATCGGCAGTCAATGTTTACTGCAGCGATGTTTGAAAGGAGTAGTGCAATGGAGCACAAGTAACACGAGCCCAGTGTATATAGATGGTATTTTACCATTTTTACGGGTCTTTGGTAGCTTATTCGACATTGGCCGTTTACAACAGATGTCGCCACTACGGCGGTTGCGAAAGTTGTGTTTTCCTGCCTAAAGCGACACAAGATCTGACATAGGATCCTCTCTTGGACGTGTTGCGTATAACAAAAATGCTATCAATGGAATATGAATATTTTAACGAAAGCGTCCCAATTCCATGGGATATGGTTCTGCACATCTTTAGTTTTGTTCCAGGCAGAGATTTAGTTATAAACTGTCGCCGGGTAAACAAGACTTGGAAGATGGGCGTTGACAACTGTCATGTATGGATAACCAAGATGGATCGAGATAAAGTGGCCTACCCAAATATTGAAGACATGAAAGAATACAACTTGGATTGGAAGAAAATTTCGATTCTGCGACCATTTGGTAGGAATCTACTCAAGAATTGGGATGGAGCAGGTGGGCTGACAATACATTAATTACTACTTATCTAAGTACTATAGACTGTCTAGACAGCCTTCTATTATACGGACTATACTATAGACTATCATCATCATCATCATGAATAAAACATCATGCTGTCAGTCGCGATGCGACAAAGACTGCTTTCATTACTTGACTGCCGCTCTCCATTTAGCTCTCTGCTGTGAGAGTGAAGTCCATGAGTCGGTCTTAAAGACTCTCAGCTTCAGGTTTCTCTTGATGGTATCCTTGAGCTGGAGACGAGGGGGCCCTCTTTTTATGTAACCAGAAGACAGTTGAGAGTAGAGGATCTGCTTTGGTAGCCTGTCTGATGACATCCTCATGAGGTGTCCAGTCCACCGGAGATTCTTTTTGATCAGAAGATCTTCCATAGAGGGCAGCCCCGTCCGTTCGAGTATTTCCTTATTTGTCACTTTGTCCTTCCAGGTTAGCCTCATGATTGAACGCAGATGTCGCATCATGAAGGCATGCAGCTTTTTCATCTATAGACTATACACCACTAAAATAAGATAAGATATGTGGCACCATAGCGGCATAGACGGAAAGAGCGGACATGCTCAGCTTTACCTTATATTCCGTATTTGGTATCTCCTTATACTATACTTAGTCTATAGATACTTAGTCTAGTCTATACTAACTACGTCATTCAATGATTCATTAGCCTGTGCTTTACGTTCTACTAGTATATTGCAACATCACGTGTAACGGCATCCTACAGCACATATAGTCTTGTAGTGGTCTGCACTGACCTCTCAGGCAAGTAACCACATAGACAGGTAGGTGTGGGGAGTGTCTTCATATCAGGGAGCCTAGGTGGTGTAATGGTTAGCACACTGGCCCAGAATGCAAAGAGATGTGGGTTCGAGTCCCGCTCTAGGCGCAATATTTCCCATTTTCATCACCCCCCATGACACTGGTTGCCGTGATCAGGATGCTGTGCAAGCTTTGCACTGTATGGTTGTTGAACCTACCCTGTGTATGTATGTGTTAGTGCATTGCCTGTTTGTATGTAATTGTAAGCATTACAAGACTTACAATTCCAGGGGGACGAGTGTAGTGGTCTGCACTGACCTCTCAGGCAAGTAACCACATAGACAGGTAGGCATGGGGAGTGTCTTGATATCAGGGAGCCTAGATGGTGTAATGGTTAGCACACTGGCCCGGAATGCAAAGAGATGTGGGTTCGAGTCCCGCTCTAGGCGCAATGTTTCCCATTTTCATCACCCCCCATGACAGTCTCATAGAGCTGATTTAAGCATTTGTGACTCACTTCTAAAATATTTCCCAGTGAATTTCCACTATTTTGATATAGGCCGCACAGACGAGAGCTGTACGACGACAAATGCTCTCCAAGGACCAACCAAGCACACTTTTATTATACAGAGTGGCTATTATCGCTGTGCGAATAGTCTCAATGTCTATTCATACGGCGACCACACAAAATGAGGCCATCCCATCGCCCAAGGTTGAGGTTAAGGTTAGGTTTAGCTGTAAACACTGTTTCATGCGTTACCAACTATTCACCGCAGATCTCTTAGTAGGACTTTGTGTTCCCTAGCTCGATGTCATTACAAGCTCTATGACATCTTAGGATTGGGTCAAAGCGAATAAGCGCTCTGACTATTCATCTGGGCCTGTATCAATAGCCGCTGCCTTTATTATATTCATTGGTATGTGATTGTGAACTACTTTCATATGGCATTTTGTACCTCATCTGATATTAATTATTATGATGTTGCAAACTTTGAATATGTGAATCTTCAACTGGTAGCAGCATTTGACTGGAATAACTTAATAAGTCTTTATTTTAGTTACTCTTAATTTCGTCTTTATTATCAGAGGGTTTGAAGTACTGGCAAACCAAAGAGAATAGTGGCGACAAATTTAAGTTGGAGCCTGCAACAAACCCACCTGGAAGTCAACCGGTCCCCAGCAATCTAAGTATACCAACATTTTCATATATATATATATATTTGTGATATGGTCGTTTAGGCAGCGTAACTATGTATCTAAGTTAATGTGCCCCAGTATTCACATTCGTGATATTAACTATACAAGTAACTGATGTTGAATTGGTGAAACAAAAACAGTGTCTTGGTGGTTTAGTAAATACTTAACATGGTCATTCTGCCATTCAGGGTAAAGGACCTAACTACTTTCGTATTTTCTCGCTTGATACCCATCCACGATAGTCTCGTCATGTACCATGAATGAAAAGAATGGTGTGTTAATTATATATTTTCTTCAGATTGTAAACAGGTTTGGGCAACATCCTATATGCCGTGCATAAAGGAACAGACAATAAACCTCCTCCGCTATGGCTGTTGTAAAAAGTGGCTCGACAAAGTACAGCCAGAGATTGAAGTATCGGAATGGTAAGAATAAAATAGTAATAATAATAATAATAATAACCCAAGTCAAATCTGATGTAGTCCACCAAAATGACGACTTTTCTTTTCATTCCACTGCTTCTCAAGACACGGACTTAAACTAACTTAAAGGCCAAAGCTACTATTTTACAGTGTTCATGAGAGATTCGGAAAACCTGAAGTTTCAGAAAATTAAAATAAGCTTTCCATAAGCTTTGAAAGTACTTAAGTTGCATAGTCCGATGGGTTTGAATTTCTGTATTTTTTCTGAGATAAATATATTAGATCTACTTTACACTAGTTCAAAGTTACTTTTATTTTAAATGGTAAACTTTGGATATATTTTGAGTGCAAACATAGAAAATTAGTTTTGGCAATCTTGCCGAAACTCTGACACCATAGACTTCTGCAGTGACAGGTTCTGTTAAATTGACTCAGTATTGCCTTCTATACAGAAACAAATGCTTAATAAGTGCATCAGTATCTAAGTTAGATATATAAAATCAAATCTAGATAATTGGTTTGGTTTTGAAAATTTGATATTTCATCGGACTATGCAGCTTTAAACATCCAACTTTTCTGGTCTATAGGTTTTCGACAGTTATAGGAAATCGTGAATGACTATAGAGTGAAAGTTCGTTAATTTCACATATATTAGGCCAAATAAAAAGAAATTGGTGATTCCCACCCGTGACTGAAAAATCGCCCGTCCCTGATTAAAAAACATCTTTAAATTATTTTTAAAATGTTAAAGATGTATTGGGTTAGCAGCAATCGTCATACACCAGACATTACACAACTATGTATGGACAGCGGTAAACACCGTAAGCCCATGTGCCTGCACTGAAATTGATGTTTTTGTAATTCCATTGAAATCATGTAAAACATACAAAAAAAGAAATTTAAAATTTAAATAAAACTCGCCCACCAACTCTGATTTGTGTGATCAAAAGGACGATCACCAACTTAACATTTTTTTAATTTGGTCATACATGTTTATTTAATTTGAGCTCAACGTTTATATTGGAATCATATGCAGACTTGACAATTTTTTCAGGGTGGCTAACCGGTTTGACTGCGCCTCAAAATACCAGCTGACAGTAAAACTGTGTAATGCGGAAGGAAGAGCCTTGCAATCCAAAAACGCCACCTTTGTGTACCATAGAGACCGGAACCAATGGGCGGAGAATGTCTGGGAAAAGGTAAGACTAATTGGGAAAATTGGGTTTTCCATTTCATGTTCATTGAGGTGTTTTGGGGGTAGTTGGGTTAGTCATTAAATAAAAAAAAAAGAAAAAAAAAAATAGGGGTGTGGGTGGGGTGATTTTTAGGCCCCCCCTTTTCCCCACCCCCTCCCACCGCAAATCCCCACATTTTCATTTAGGGGATGTCCAAAGTTGTTAACATGTTCGCAGCTTTACAAAACCTACGACAGGGGGGAGGGGGGGCATCACTAAGGTACGACTTTTAGTTTTGATTTAATGTTGAATTAACATTTTTTCTTATTGTATATTAGTTGATTAAGCAGGGGGATTTTCAATCACGGACAATTGGTATTCCTTATTCCACTGCTTTTTGCCCTATCCTAGTAATGAAGAACAGGCTAGCTAGCGACAAGTATCCATTTTTATGTCATTAGGTTCGAACACCATGACCTACCAAAATGGGAGGCGGGTGCTCAACTCATTTGTCCACCCCGTTTGGGTCTGTAGTAAAATGTTGATGTGTATTACTTGGAGGGGAGAGGGGGGGGGGGTCTGGAAAAGTGGTACTCTTTGTACTACTTTGAAAATGTTTGAAAATTTTGGATGGCCCCTTAATTGCCATCACATTCGTAGTGGCATAGGTGGCGCTTCCAGTACTGGCAATACTTCGTATTAAAGCCATATATAGTAAAACCTCAAACTTCAACGCGTTCTAACACATCTTATATACACACCATGTTACTTTAAAGATCTTTAGTCTGATAGCATCTACGTACTTAGCAACTTCACATACCATTTGCTCAGTCGTGAATACAGTAACACCTCTCTAAATCGACTGACCATGGGACCGACTTTAAGTGGTCCATTTCGGGAGGTGGTCGGTTTAGAAAATGTTGTTATTGTTACAATGGTATTGTATGGGCGATCGTTTGAGCCCCAAATAAAGTGATCGATATAGGGGAGTGGTCGATCTGTGGAGGTGGTCGGTTAGAGAGGTTTTACTGTATATTGCATTTGGTAACAATCGATATACATTTATGCTGACTACCACCACCCATGTTTCAGCTGCCCTGAGACCGATACCTGTGTGAAAGTGCTCTATTGACTCAGCTGAGGAGTGCGGGTGGGTGGGGGAGGAGGGGACACAAGGTTCACCCAGTGGGACTGGACCAGACGGGATGGCCGAATGAGTTGAAAACCCTTTCCCGTGTTGGTAGATCGTGGGATTCGAACCCATGGGGTTTGAACCCTGGTCGAGTCAAACCAATGACATACAAATTGATAGATGTCGCTTCCTAGCTAGGCGCTCCACATTATTAGGATAGGGAAAGGACTGGTTGGCTCAGTGTCAGGATAACGTGACTGAGTGGGATATTAAAAAAAATATATATTTGTATTCAAGGCAAAAGAAAGCTAATACATGGAATTGTAGAGCATCAAGGTCACTTATGCAACCTGAGTTGTGATGCCCTACAATCCAGCCCAGATGGTGCTTAGAACTATTTACATATCAAATTAAGTGATTTGTGAATTTCATGGAAGATGAGATGGGTGATATGAGGCAAGAGAGAAAAAAACAAAAAAGAAAAAAAAAAGAAAAGAAAACACACATGAAAACACCTCAACTGCAACAGATGTACAAATAGCAATTTGATGTTCTAAGAAATTGTACGTAGCAGTCCAGATTAACAACTTCAATAAACGAAACAGTACATACTTAGTATTTACTAATACTGAGACCCATACAAGGAATGTATTAGTTGTTAGGCACATTTATAAACAAATGCTTGGAATAATTCTTGAATGCATCATAGGTGGGTAAGGTCTGAGTTACAAGGGACATGTCATTCCAGATTTTGGACCCCTTAAAAAGTAGGCTGTTTTTAACTTTCTCATTGTTTGGGTGAATGACTTTAAGTATGAGCTTGTCATGTTGTCTTGTTATACCAGGATTTATATCATGATATTTCATATCTTGAGCTCTCTCAAACATAAAATTGGTTAAATGCTGGCTTCTTCTAGTTTCTAGTGGGAATAAGTTAATTTTACAATGTTTTTCGTCTATAGTTAGGCCAATTCTTGAGGGGCCAAGAACTATGGAAATGGGGGACATCCGGGGTAGTTCATTTGTTGACACTAGATGGCGCATCGGTACCAGTGGTCCTAAACGGCCATTGACAATGCACTGAGTTCGCCGGTACGCGTAGTGCAATACGTATATTTTATTCAAAATTAATAGAAATACAGAACCCTAACCTTAGAAATTTAATATAATCTATTCGTTGTATGTTTTCTATATGTATACCAAGCGGTTTGTCTCTAGGTCTTGTGGTTTTAGAGATATTTGACTTCTTCTGTATGAAGATTGCTCACGGCCATTGACAATGCACTGAGTTCGGCGGTACGCCCAGTGCAAAACGTTTATTTTATTCAAAATTAATAGAAATACAGAACCCTAACCTTAGAAATTTAATATAATGTATTCGTTGTATGTTTTCTATATGTATACCAAGCGGTTTGTCTCTAGGTCTTGTGGTTTTAGAGATATTTGACTTCTTCTGTATGAAGATTGCTCACGGCCATTGACAATGCACTGAGTTCGGCGGTACGCCCAGTGCAAAACGTTTATTTTATTCAAAATTAATAGAAATACAGAACCCTAACCTTAGAAATTTAATATAATGTATTCGTTGTATGTTTTCTATATGTATACCAAGTGGTTTGTGTCTAGGTCATGTGGTTTTAGAGATATTTGACTTCTTCTGTATGAAGATTGCTCATAGCCATTGGGTTTGCAGTGTGACAGTGTGCCGAATAGGCCCACTGGTTCAGTGGCGATGCGAACGGCAGGAATTTGAACTAAAAAGTCGGAGGTCCCCCATTGCTCTATTTTGCAAACATTGTAATTTATTTCAACATTTTTTGGAACATGCTTCATAAAATGTCTCCATAGTCCAAATCTGGTAACATCATGGATTTATAAACAAGACAGGTAGTAGATGTAATTAGGTGTGGATGCATTTGATTCAAAGTATAAACTTTATAGCTGAATATTTTTATCAGCGATTTAAGGTGTGCTTCAAAAGTAAGGGAGGAGTCAAGAAGTACACCAAGATTTATATTGGCATACCTGGCCTAGGATTTCTGCATTCATATGTACAGGTCACACCATAATATTTCTTAACTTGTGTTTGGTGGCAAAGACCATGAGTTTGGATTTAGCAACGTTGATTGTCAATTTGTTTACAGTACACCAATTGCAAATTAAATTAAATTTAACCTGAAGAAGGTTAATAGCAGTTGATAAGGATATGGCAGGACAATAAATAACAGTATCATCAGCATAGCGTAATATACAACCATTTTCAATAACAAGAGGCAGATCATTAATAAAAATTAAGAATAAAAGAGGGCCAAGTATTGATCCCTGTGGCACTCCACAACCAATATTTAGTGGTGCAGATAGTACTCCATTTGCTAATGTTTGTTGAGTCCGATTTGTTAGGTAATTTTCTAGTAATCTTAAATTTGTATCAATGATGTCAAAGTTTTTAAGTTTCTTTAGTAAGATATCATGATTCACAGTATCAAAAGCTTTTTTGAAATCTATAACTATGGCAACCATATATTCCAAATTATTAAAGGCTTCATAGATATCATCAGTAAGCTCCACTAGCTTTTTAGTAGTAGAGTGTCCCTTCCTGAATCCCCCTTGACATTCATCAAGGAGGTTATGCTCATCCAAATAGCTTATGAGATGGGTATGCATTATCGAGTCATGGTGCTGGTGGCCTGATCTCCCAGTGGGGCAGCACTATAAAGTCGCCATGAGTGCGCACTGTCTGAGTGGCTGATAATCAAATCACCAATAAATGGTTGATTTCTTCTTTCAGGTGTCCCACACATTTAAGGATTACGGTCCTGGTGTCCGGTATATCTCCTTCTTGCACCTTGGAGTGGATGGTCAATTCTGGGCTGACCATTATGGACCAAAGATGGCCGCCCCGTCAGTGATTGTAGGTCCTCTGACGTCATGAGCAGGAGGAGGTGACCTTCCCGGTAGGATTCATAAATAGGACTTTAACAACAGCAACAACAGCAACAACAACAACAAAAACGACCCCAAAACCAAGGAAAAATAATCGGACTGTAGCGAACGTTGCAATTCTGCAATGGTGCTGTTCAGAGGTGCAAAGTAGATAAGAGTGTGAGTAGTGAGATCTCTCCGATACACAAATTTGAAATAGGGAGGGTTGCTCAAAATGTGGAGGAAAAGGTGAGACAAAAGAGTGAATTCTGTCGAAAAAGCTATATGATTTAAAAATGGAAATATCGAGCACTATGCGTTTGTGCAATGACATTGTGTATCCACGCCTTGTAAGCCAGCCTAAGCTAATTAGGTCTTTAAGCATCACTGTCCAAAAATGGAAATTTACTACAGCTACCCCCCCCCCCCCGCCCCAGGTACTTTGCCTTCAACGGTAACTGGTCTTTGCCACATCTCCCAATGTATATGGGAAATTACTATAGAATTAGCTCGCTATTCATCCATGTCTTTATCAGCTTTCAATACATACATATAGCTGTGTGCTTATAAATAATATATTTCCCAGTGGCTATAAACCATGATTCTACATAATGTTAATTCAAATAGCCAAAAATCTATAGAGCTAATGATTGACAGCTCAGTCACCATGGCAACTGCCTCGCAGTGTAAACAAACATACACCACATGGTGCCACTCAGTAAGTGTCCTGGTTGATGCCAGTAACAGTGCTGCCACGTTATACTTTTTTTTCAAGGAAAAACTACTTTTTAATACCCTTTCATACTTTTTCTCAGGGGTAATTACTTTCTTTCTGCAAAAGAATTGCCAATCTGGTATTTGAAAACTCTTTCGACTTAGAATTCGGAAATTTATGAGATTGAGAGAAGTGTTTTGCAAGTCTCTTTGCAGGAGTGGTGTGTGTTCTATTGAGTTGAAATTTTGGCGAACTCTCTGCTGTCAGTGATCAAGTGACAGTGCACTGAACTATGCAAAACTGAGGGCTCAACAGCCACAACTACTCACAACACTGCATACATTATTCCATAAGCGTATTCACAAGCAGCATGTGTTAGCTTGACAAGGTAACAAATGGATACAAATCAGGGTAAGTTGACCCTGTTTTATACTTTATTTTTCAAACAATTTTGATACGTTTTTGGGGGAAAGATTTTATAATTTTGTGGAGGGTAAATTCCAATGGCAGCACTGCATTAACACCAACATTGACAGCATCACCATGTGACTTATTGAAATAGGACAAGTGTGGGCTGGGGTTGTAGGAGGGCCAAAGGTTTAATTGGCAACCAACCAATTCGTCCTGCTGCTCGGCCTTAAGACATACCCTTTGGTTAAAAGCTGCATAGTTCGATGAAGCATCAAATTTAAAAAACCAAAACAATTATCTAGATTCGATTCTACGTATCTAACTTAGATACTGTTGCCACATAGAAGGGAATACTGAGTCCATTTAATAGAACCTTTTACTGCATAATCCTATGGTGTCAAGGATGCCAAAACTAGTTTGACATGTTTACACTTCAAATATCTCAAAAGTTAGCCAATTAAAATAAGGGTTACTTCAAACTAAAGTAAGGTAAAGTATGACAAGCAAATTAATATATTAATCTCAGAAAAATTACAGAAACTCAAAACAGTCGGACTATGCAACTTTAAGAGATAGGGGACCAGTTTGAACAGTAGGAAGTGACGTATTACTGTATAACTTCACTGTAAGCTTATACTCATAATGTCGTTCGTTAATTAGCATCATGTTGATTTGTGAGGAATTTGACTATGCAACTTTAAGGAGCTCTTCAAGAGATGTGAGTTAGTGAAGGTGGCCAGTGGCTCCCCCCCCCCCTCCATCTCTCAGAAACACCTGTCTTTATATCAATGCATTTGTTTTCACCTGGCCTCAGCTAGGGATCATGTGATAGCTGCATTAGCAGTATACTCGATACACCTATGATGTACCAAATCTCAGATGTTGCTTTCGCATCGATTTTCACTTGATATACGCAGATGGAAATGTCTTCTTTTTAGCATTATTTTACAATGTTAAAGAACAACAAACCCATGTTAATTTGTCAGTTAAAAACGTAAAATAAAATAAATATGTTGAACGTCATCTCATGTATTGAGTCTAGTACCAATTAGAAGATTGCCATAGGGATCAGTCTGCATGTTTTTCTTGTTCTAGTTCATGGTGAAACATGTAATAATAAATGCACTGAATTTAATATTTTGGATACCAAGTGTTTACTAGGACAGTTAACACTAGGGACTCTTGTTGATTTGCTTCCGTCGTTGAAACATTAAAATGAAACTGAGAAATGATATAGATGACAGGCATGCGATTTCTCCGGTTAATGGGAATTCCGGGTTTTTTCTTGGCTGCAGAAACCGGAATTCTGTTTAGTTTAAAATTCATTTCCCCCCCCCCCCTGGCCTCCGATTTGCTTCCCTCTCACGACTCAGTGGGATGCTGTGTGTCCCCAGGATAACCTACAAAAAAAAATCTAGTTTTTTTCTCTGCACCCGATCATATGCCTGAGATAACGAAGGAAATACCAGGATCATCAGTTCAACACAAGTGGGCGACTATCAGACTGCTTGCAACTCACTGTTTTCCCCTCCAGTTAGCGGAGTTGAAAATAGTGGATTAAAAAACGAAAAAACTTTCTCATCACTTGCACTCACAAGCAACTATGTATTTTTATATATAAATGAAAAAAGGTATATCGTATGTTAAAATTATGTGATGTATAACGTATTATACAAGTATAAATTCTTGAAGGGAAATACATCATATTCCTTCCTCCTGCGCTGTTGCATTGGTGGATTAACCCCCCCCCCCCCGCCCTTCTCTGGAGCGTTTTGTAACTGGGTGCCCCCCTCCCCCCCTGTGCCACTCAGCCAGGACATTTATATATATCAGGCATGTGATTGGGTGCAGGAAAAAACCTGATTTTTTAAATATTTCATCCTGGGGACACACAGCATCTCACTGAGTTGCGAGAGGTGTTTCGGCGGCCATAAAAAAACAGAATACCGGTTTCGGCGGCCCCCAAAAAAACAGAATTCCAGTTAAAACCGGAGAAATCACATGCCTGATATATATATATTAAAAAGTATATATACGTGTGTATATATACATATGTATGTATATACTCACATATACTTCTTTCATGCACTGAATTAATAGTTTGCCTGTTTAGACTCATGGCTTAGAAAAAAAATAAAAGCAGCGTTTGTCACCAATTTCACATCCGCATTTTCGATTAAAGGTTTAATTTCACAACAGAGGCTTACGTATATTGAAGCCTCCAACAAAAAGACATAATTATCACGAACGTAATACCTTTTTTTTCAAGCCACTGTCAACATTGAAATAGAACAGCGTATAGTGACAAAGGTCCGATACAATTGTCCTAATCATTGTGGTTATAACAAAGCAACCCAAAAACACTCTTAGACTCGTCAATGCGCTTTATTAATTATACATACACAGATTTATTTGTACGATATATTTATTTACACTGAAAGCTTCCATTTCAAATCAAATATTGGTGTAAATACAAACCTATCAAAATACTTTTCATTTACATCCAGACAATTGGTAACCATTTAAATTCTAGGAGAAACCAAAAAAAAAGTACTAAAAAATCGAAGACTTTGGCGGGTACTTAAAAAACCCAACTCTGATCATATCTTCACAATGATATTGCTGGTGAGCATTATTCTGAGAATAGTGATTACTGAGTCTACTCTTCTAAAGTTAGTTCCTGTCTTGCGGGAAAAACGACTAAAAGTAATAAGATTTGGAAATTAAATTAACGCAATTACAATGCATAACCTCATCTGACATAATTAGCAGACAATTAAGCATTTACAATTTTTTTAAATATCAGCTTTACTCTTGCTGCATATAACCAAGAAGATAAAAATTATATTTGTGAATTGCTCAATAAAAATACTGTTCCAAACCTTCAGTCTACAAAATTAGGTATAAGCATAGTCGGACCATATCGACATTCGATAGTCTATTAATTTAATTAATATTACCGTATTCTCGCGGGTTAACGGCCTGGGCAGTTAAATCACTTGCTGCATATAATCAAGAAGATAAAAATTATATTTGTTAATTGCTCAATAAAAATACTGTTCCAAACCTTCAGTCTTCAAAATTAGGTATAAACATAGTCGGACCATATCGACATTCGATAGTCTATTAATTTAATTAATATTACCGTATTCTCGCGGGTTAACGGCCTGGGCGTTTAAATTGGCAACCACTTAAGTCAGTGGTGGGCTTTTACCCACACATGGGAGTTAACCCGCGAGAATACTGTAATTATTAAGGGGGAAATATTGGCCAAGTGGGGGTAGGGGTTATTCCACACATGGGCGTTAACCCGCGAGAATACGGTAATTATTAAGCTTATAAGTTATAGTGGTCCATTCATCACCCAACTAGTCTTCTATTTTAATAAGCACTAAACGGTGAAAGCTGGTGGTGTTTTTGCCAAATCTCATTCTTCACCCATTGTCGCCCTGCGTGTTATTTGTCACTTCAATGAGCCTGTTGACGATGCTCTCTATGGACTTCCGCGCTGGGGACGCCGGAAACAACTCAAAAAAGTTCTGCCCACTTTCCAAGCTTGAAGTTAGCTGGGGGTCGAGGGGCACGCAACCTGGAAGGTGAAGCCAAGTGGAGTTAGTTTTAAAGATCATCATTATTAAAGTTACATAGTCCGATGTTTTTGAGTTTTTGTCATTTTCTGAGATAAATATAGTAGGTTGATTGTTATAATCTACCGTACTTTAGTTTGAAGTAACTATGATTCAAAATGACTAACTTCAGTGATATCTGAAGTGTAAACATGCAAAATAAATTTTGGCATGCTTGTCAAAACTTTGATCCCCCAGGCTTCAACATTAACAGGTACTATTAAATCAACTTAGTATGCAATAAGTACTTAATAAATGCGAGGAAAGCCTGACAAATATGCAAACAATAAAATATACCCTCTCCCTAAAATGACCCAATACAACTTCAAGCCTAATAAAAACAAAATCAAAATAAGCATTTAACTCATATATTTAAAAAAAAGTAAATCAAATAAAGGAGTAATACAGTGTTTGTAAAGTCGGATTATCCGACTTTTGTCGGATATTCACATATTTGTCGGATAATGTCAGATTTTCGATAATTTTTGCATTATTTCTTTTGAAGAATCCGTCGGATTTTGTCCAAAAATAATGCAAAATTATTTTAAGTACTGGAGGAAAACTAAGATTTCAGTTGCACAAATGGCCATTATTCAGGTACTATATAATCCTTCAAATCCATTGCCTTACACAAGTAGGATTTTTATTTCTGCCTTGGTACAAACACTGATAATATTAGCTAAGAAAGTTTGACTAACAATTGTAGATAAGGCTCACCTAGAAACGGTACGGATGCCAGAGTTGCTAACGATTCCCCTCCACCTCTAGAGAATACATTTGTACATTCCTGGAAAAGACAAAATGGCCACAGAGTTGTAATAGCATAATTAAACCAGAGTCCTAGAGTCAATCATGATATTCCGAATCGGTGAGACAACTTATCAATATAGTGATAACGGAATAACAAATTTCTAATGAAAATAATTTGTCGCCTGACCATTTTGTTCGATAATGAAGAACAGGAATAGTTCCTGACATTGATACGAAGCTGTGATGTGTATAGTCAGTATGACGGTTGATCATCACACAGAAATACTAGTCTGAAATGCCTGATATGCGCAATGGCAATTAAATAAAGTAAGATTAAAGTGTTTGTTTGGTTGTTTTCTTAATTTGAAGAAAGGACATACAATGCAATAGTGTTTGTGACACCAGACCAATTTCCCATTTACAGTATTAACTGACTTACGGCCACATTTCCTTTTTCTAGTTGCATAGTTAGATGGTTTTGAGTTTCTGCATTATATTTTAAAGATTCCCCCCCACCACCACCCACCCCAATGGGTCCCCCTCCCCTGCCACCACCCTTAAACCATCATGAACAAACCATCAACACACCGAACATCCTACACAACTATCAATCTGTTTAAACACATTGAACATTATATAAGACAGACAAAATGTCTTGTCAACTATAAACTTAGCTTGTTTTATAAGAGAAAAAATGTAACCCACAACGATTGTTTGAGTTGCCCCGAGTATACATCTTCTACTCGGTGCTGCTCCCCATTTTTGCATGAACTACAGTGACTGGTGCTGTACATTATACAGCAGGAGCCACTCCCTTAATTCTACAGGATCGGTGCTGTGACTAATACAGCACTGACCAAACTTAGATTATTTAGACTGTCAATTCCAATAGTAAGATGGCCGGAAGACCAGTGCTTCGGCACTGACAAATGTCATATTCAGATGAATAAATACTTTACCAAAAAAACACGAAAAGTAGATTGATCGTTAGAATGACAGTTTGAATTAACTTTGATTAAAAATGACCAACTTTTTCAAAAGATATTTGAGGTGAAAATATGCTAAATTAATTTTGGCATGTACATAATAAATGCTGAACAGCATAGGCTACAAGTTACAGGTTCTAATAAATTTACTTAGTATTCCATTCTAACCAGCAACAAATGTTTAATAAGCCACCACTACCCAAGCTCAAACATATTTAAGTGGTTTAGTCTAAACAGAGTTGTAAAACTGTCATCGAGCTATGCAGCTTTAATATAAAAATCTAACCGTGTCGTCCACCTTTACACAATGTCCATATAAATATGATTAAGACAACTAAGTTTATATTAATATATGGGTCGTTCTCAGAAGTTGTGTACCAATACTGTGACATCAGTACCACAAAATCAAAATGCTGTTGAAGCCGCCCTATATACAAGCTTCCTCAATGTGTATGTGTTTTTGCATCTGAATAATTGAAGATAAACATATTCTGACATTTTTAAGTAGGTCAAAACATGCTCACACCCAATAAATAGCAGTATAGCATGGAAACCAATCTGACCCCAAAATCAAATATTTTCCACACAAAGCTTGACATTTTTAGGACATTTCACATGCCAATTGCTTTATAAACAGTAGTAATAATAATTTGAAATCTCATTGCTATGGTTTTGTGTTATTTGTGATGATTAAATTAATTAAGATATGATTAAAACAAGTTTTAAAAAGAAATAATGTTAAAAATCTGTTACTTTTGACTACACGAAGCATTCGTTTGGTTTGTATGTAATTTAAAGCAGACAGTTCACTAAACTGCTCCTTACCGTACAGTGTGGACATACGTATCCACTCATGTTCTCGACAATACCAAGTACGGGGATTCCCGTTTTCTTACAGAACGTCAGTTCACGTCGTACATCACCAACTGCCACTGCCTGAGGAAAAGAAAACACCATTCCCACTCTTTATAAAGTTTTTCATGACCTTTCAAGAACTTTTAAGGACTCGAGATAGCTCATTCTAAGGACCTAATGCAGAAATTCTACAGTCAACCTTATGAAATGTTGCATGCTGTAACCCCGTGAGGATGCCGGAATCATCTACTGACTATCCCCGTCCTGATATGACCTTAGATGTTGCCAGGACGTAAAACTCCAACAACTCTACTGACCATCCAAAGTTAATGCATCACGGGGAATTCAGCAAAAAAATAATTTTTATTTGCAAACCAAGATTACAAAATTAAAAAGTGACTTCAGATTGTCAGTCAACTATGTTTTCGTAACCACAAATTGTAAGGACTTTCCAGTACTTCTATTTCTTTTAAATGATCAATTTAAGTACTTTGTAGATTTTTAAGAACCCGTACGAACCATGATAAATACTAACATAAATTGTGACTTGATTTGCTAAAACAAAATGTTATCACAATTAAACAAATAATTAACAACCCACATAATGAACTTATTTCGTTGGGTTTATTGGGAATTGATTTGGGCACTCATATGGACTTTATAGTGAGGGATGAAAGTACTCTACGGGAAAAAAAGCTGATATTCTCCCATAGGTTTAGCATTGTCTGGGAATCGCGGAAAATTCCCTGAAGTCGGGTTACATATATATTGGTATACGCTTATGTGCCGTTTGAAGCATATATTAGAAGTGTACGCTGATAGTTCTGTGGTGCTTGGAGCATTTATTAATATTAATATTAGTAGTGTATGCTGATAGTGCTGCGGTCTCAGCACCACATATTAGTATACGCTGATGGTGCTGTGGGATTGAAAAATCCCGGAAATCCGCGGAATCGCGGAGATCTTTTATCCTTGTATAGTGTTGCTTGACTGGGAAACCTAGCATTGTCGAGAGCTAGACATGGTAGCAATAAGATTACACTTCGTAAGTCTTTGATTTAACTCGGCCAGGGATTGATCCATCAACATGCCGTGCAAGAAGTACTCTACACACTCGACCATTTCGATAAACTAGTGATAAACTCACAAAGATCAGAAGGTTAAACATATTGAGTACCAATGATTGGGATGTGCCTAAGCTTCACCAACTTGAATGTTATCATATTTAAGTGTACGATGCCACTCTGCATAGATCGAAAACTACACATGAGTAGTTGGTGTGCAATCAATCAACCACACTACCTCAATTGATAATTAGAAAGTACAAAATTAATAATACAATAGGAGAAAATTCATAACACGAAAAGACAATATAGTGCGAATAGAATTTGAATAATTAATTATATTTTTGAACAAGGAGTAGAGTATATGGAAGATAAGGTAAAATGTTAGTGTTCAAATCCCGTCTGAACATCTGACGCTCAGCCCTACCAAGTCTAATACTCTCACTATAATAACTCAATGTGGGGCAGGTAGGAGGCAAAACGATGAGATGAGACGACACGACAAGTAAATACAAATTGCAACGGCAGGACCAGGCCGGAAGGCCGAATGACTTGAGCGCCTGTCTCCCGTTATGGTAGATCATGGGATTCGAACCCACGTATACGAACCCTGGTAGAATCAAACCAGTGACTTACAAATTTATACTTGTCGCTTCCTAGCCAGGCGCTTGGCATTATTAGGATAGGGCAAGGACTGGTTGGCTAAGTGTCAGGATAATGTGACTGGGTGGGATATCAGGTAATGGTGCTGGTGGCCTGGTCTCCCAGTGGGGAGCACTATAAAGTCACCAAGCGCCCTGTCACAAGTTGGTACCCGTCCTGATATGACCTAATAGAAGAATTCAAAGTTGGCCATCTACTGACCTGGGGCGTCGTCACAAGGACAGCGCCGTCTGGTGAGTACTGCCGTAAACTCTCCATCACTGCGATGTGCTCGTCGGAGGTGCCGGGTGGTGTGTCGATGACGAGGTAGTCCAAGTCCTGCCAGTACACGTCAGTCAGGAATTGTTTGATCATCGCTTCACCATGGAAATAGAATGCACATATTTCATTTTACATGCATAAACTACATGCAATAATTTACTCCAAATCAATCCAAACAAAAGTACAGACTATATCCTTTTTTTCTTCTTTTCTTCTACTTGAAGATTTATATTGCCTATCATGGATAAGTCTGAATAGTTTTGTTTTCAATTGTTGGATAGAAAGCCTGAGCCTACACTTTTACAGACCCAAGAGATTTTTAACCTCGCACACCACATAGAGATGGTATGAGATCAACTGGCCTTTGATGAAGCTGTAAGTTATACACAGCGGTGGAAATCCAAATTTGCAGAGGTGATGGCATTGGGAATCGAACCACATCTAAACACACCTGTGAATTTTTATTCACCATCAGGTTTGATCATAAATCACGACAGTTAATTTCATGTTGCTATCCCCACATTATATTCCATTAAGACACTTGTAATAAGTTATATATTTCCAGCACGTAACAACAAGGGAAATGAACTGTAACTTGTAAGTGGATTAAAATAACATTTACACAAGTATTCGCTTAAAGTTGCACAGTCCGATAAAAACATTTCAAATTTTCATAATCAAAACACTTATCTAGATTTTGAACCTACCTATCCAACTCAATACGGATGCACTTATTAAGCATTTGTTGCTATATACAGTCGGACATATTAAATCAATTTAATAGAACCTGTTACTGCTGAACCCTATGGGGTCAGAGTTTTGACAAGCACGCCAAAATTAATTTAGAATGTTTACACTTTAAATATCTCCTAATGTAGTCAATTTATAGCGAAGTTACTACAAACAAAACAAAGATAAATTAAAGTGACCGACCTAATATATTTAACTCAGAAAAAGACTCAAAACCATAGGACTATGCAACTTTAGATTATAATTTTACTATTTAGATTTAAGCCATCCAACTGGACATCATTAGACAAATATTCAATGAAATTATTCCGATAGCCTAAGGTTTATTAGTTTTTAAAATTATTATTTAGGTTAGTACTTAATAAATTCTGATCAGACCATGTTCAAATAGTACTTCAATGATTAGGTACCGGTTTTCTTAGGACCTCTCCACACGACGGCATCTTCTTCACTCTTGAGTAAAAAGGCTATGGACATGACTCCCAGACACTGCTCAGAATCCACGAACACCGGAACCCACCTGCAACACCACAACAGGGCCGCATTCAAGGTATGCTTCAGAGGCATTCCGGATGTTGCGCTAGTCTGAACAGCATATAGCTTTTGTCCCCTCGATAGGGGGCAGCCATTAGCAATTGAAAGAACAGCTCTGATTGGCTGAAATCACTGAAGCCGATGGCCATTTTGAAGACACTTTTTGCCTCCTACCTGAAAAGCGTGACGTCGAGGTGCACCCTGAACGCAAATTGGACAAAAATACGTCACGGAGCCATCTCCGAGGCACACCCCGAATGCGGCTCTGAAGGTTTGGTTTGGTTTCTTGGAGGGTTTCACATCTTAGCAACAGCTAGGATCATATCAGCATAGCAGTATCGACTTTTAACAATGTGCAGCCATGGCCATTTTATAGTGCTGCCGCATTAGGATACCGTACTACTGGCACTATGACATGATAGCCTCGAGTTACATTATCATGACAAGTCCTTACTCTATCCCAGTAATGCCTGGTACCAGGCAAGGCAATTACATCAATTTTGTAAGCCCCCTATTTGAATTGGATCAGGGATTGTTCATCTCATAAACCTGCTGCATGGGAAGCGAGCACTCTACACACTTGACCATCCCGCCTAGTCAATTTTGACTGGAGTGAATTAACACATATCAATGTTTGCATTCTTGACAGGCCGCAATGGGGTTAGTCATTTCAATTGCAAAACTTTGAATTCTTTGATGTATTCACTAAATCTAAATCAAAAGAATTGAAGACTAATTTTAATCACACACATACATTTATTATCAAAATTACCAGTCTCTCTCATTTCAAAAGGAACAATTTGACTTTGGCCTTACAAATAGTATTTTAATTGGATGTATAAAGTTATTTTAAAATATAGAAATTAAAGAGCTGTAAGTATTGCTTACCCTTCTGGACACTGGTGGATCTCCTGGGTATGTACATTGAGCATTCGAGGGATGCTCGGACCACACAAATCAATGTCCAAAATGCCAACCTGAAGAGAAACAATGAGTCTGTCCATTTCTGATGAAGCCTTAGATAATTCTGCTTTAATGGCGCGAACCTAGCACTCTCCGACTCGCTATACTGCTGTAACTGCCCGGCTGTCGCTCTTGCTCAGGGGGTGCGAGCCAGCAGTGGATCCACCACAACCACTGATTGGGCAAAGGTTTTACTGCTAGTAACTTTGCCCGCAGTGCGCAGTAGTGTTCTTGGTACCACTGGCCGTCTTATTGCCAGCCTTGGAGGATGTTGCCGTTGAGGGCCCTGGAGTTGCAGGGTCCGCCCCTGCAGCCTTTGATTCGGCACTTTTCACGGCGGCCCGCCTAGCCTGCCCAAACCTCTGGCGTTCACGAGGTGTGGTCCCACCAAACACGCTTACCGCAATGATGTGGTGGACCAAAGGAGGATTCAGTACATCCAAATGAGTTAGTCTGCGTCGATTCACTACAGCCCGGGGGTTGAAAGTGAATTTATACCGGTGAGACTTCGCTTGGTGCTTATAGCAACCGCGGCCAACTGTGCAGTCATCTTTAGATCGCGTTTGTGACTAGATAAAAGATTCACCCCGTACTAAAAGTACGGGGTGAATCTTTCGTTTGTTTCTAGTTTGTGAGCAGTCTTACTGGCCTCACCATACGACATTAAATGTTGTAACATTCACTATGGTGTGGAGTAGGGGCGTCGTTCTGTACGAGCCAAAGGACATGGGGTAGCGTCGTGTTCGTCACATGACCACAAAGGTGCAATGTGAAGGTGCTCTTCACAAATGTGATGAGCTGAAACTAACAGATTTCATTGCTGCACTCAATGCTTTAGCATGTGCTTCACGCACGTTTGTTTTGCTGTCCAACATCCCTCAATGCACCACACGGCTGGAATTATGAACTCGTCTATAGACATGACAGAAGGCACCACCTAGTGAGGGAAGGAATGATTAGTCCTTTCTCAGCACTTATGACATTTGCAGGCCCAAGTAGGCAAGTGCATAGCACTTGTCCGAGGCCTGCAAATGCCTACAGGCTCGTCCACTTCACAGCTAACGTTTTTCTGTATGGGTCTTCTCATAGTAAATGGGGCCAATGAATTTTCTAGTATCTAATGGTCAAAAATAATTATTGAAAGAGTAGAGGAGTTATTTTCTTTATAGAACTGGTATTCTTACACTTTGGAGGGATATATATGATAAAATGAAGACCTAACATGCCATAATTAAAAATATGGTGTTTTAAGGGCATGAAAATGTTACATGGAAAATGTGGACTTTTCTACAGCCCACTGGACCTTTATTTTGCATAGAGAATTACTTGTTAATCAATGAATTAATAAAGGGACCCTCTCACTTTAAATAAATGGCCATCAAACATGCAAATCATTATACCTTTTCCTAAGATTCCAGGGTCATTAAACTGGTTTTGGACATGACTGCCATGTCCCTTGCTTGTTTTGTCAGGGAATATGCTATTCTGTGAATAACAGAGCTTCAACAAGAAAACACTTGGTATTTTTGCATGTGCAAGCATATTTTGCAGTACCATGAATAGTAATATAATTGAAATTGAAGTCCCTTATTATTTTTGGTGTCCCCTTCTATTGTGTTACGTCCAGAACTCAAAATTGGGAAGAATATAATTATCCTATGCAGTGCATTTCTATACCTAGGGGATCACAACATAAAAATTAGTTGCTGCTACTACTAGTTGTTACAGTGGGTGCACTCCTTAACTTAGCAATTATAAATAAGAGCTCCAGGTTTTTCAGGGGCAGTGTGACTATATAGCCTTATACACATGGCTTTAGAACCTTAACCCAGCGACCCTCAGATAATACAAAGGCAGCAACTTTTGTTGTTGAGCAATACCGCTTTCAGACTTAATTAATTACTTCCTCCAATTCTTACAAACGTTTGCATGGATGCTTGAGATTCTACGAAATTCTGAAGATTGGGATACCTGTCAGTTAGTGGTCTATGTCACAGCTATAATCGTACCTTCTTTCCAGCGTGGCGTAAAGCAAGTGCAAGTTGTACACTGATGGTGCTCTTACCAACACCACCTTTCCCAGAGAGTACAAGCACGATATGCTTTATCGCCGATAGGTTGTCCATCTTCTCATCTAAAATTGACAAGTAAATTACTGAAGGATGTAAACATATTTGAATAATTGATGGTTTTACATCTAAGCATATAGCCCGGTGTTAAAGGTAACCTACAATCAAGTCTAATCACCTAGTGATTAAGACAATAATATGGGTTCAACACTACATTGGTTCGTTTTCATTTTAACGCAATAGATGTGCTAACGCAGATCATAGCAATGATGGAAAAAACATACAAGCATATTCATGCTTCCAAAATTACAAATATAAAGTATATATGTAGTAACATTCTGGTCCGATGTCTGTGTTATAAATATCGGACCATAGGCAATTTTATTTAGCACACAAATCTCTAATATTTTTTAGTCTCACAATGAGTAAATAAAATGGAACACCAGTATATCACATTTATAAACAGCTGTGCTTACCGATCAGTCAATAAACAATTTTTTTAATATCTGAAACATCTTAATTACATCGTTGCAAATCAATAAATGATGGTTAGAGAGAACATCCTTGTACACGGTTTTTCTGTATCAACTTATTTATCGTAAGTTTGGTCATAATTACTCCTGCAGCTTAACACTCCCTCAATTCTAGACCAATTCACACTATTCACGCGTGACCTAATTAGGTATCAGAACGAGGTTGAGTAAGCATCGGGTATTGGAAATGGCAGTAAGACACTGCTGTGTATGAACTACGACAGAAATTAAAGGAGTAAAATTTGAAGATATTCACATTTTAAACTATCATATTCAGTTTTGCATACATTTTTTCTATCTATTGGTCAATTTTCATGAAGATTGAGTGATGCTCAGATGCATTGTCAACAAAGTCGCTCACCCTGGTTGCCAATCTTTTCTTAAATTCAAAATTGCATAACTTTCTTAATATATATATATATATTTTAAAAATATATTTTAACCCTTTTAAAGCTTTTATTAATTTGTAATTACTAAGACTAGTTGTTTAATTGTGTTACACAGATAACTATGCTGACAGTGCTGCATTACATGATACAACCATAACTATGCAGACTTGAAGTTGACAGTCACATTGTAGTTAAAGAATGGTAAAGTCACCATGCAAGGGTCACCCAATCTTCGTGAAAATTGGCCAATAGATAGAAAACAGGTATGCAAATATGAATATGGTAGTTTAAAAAATGAATACCCTCAAATTTGAGTGATGCGTATGTGGCCTCGGTATGGTTTCAATATAGATAAAGACTGCTGCCTGAAACCAGTACTTTCGAAGTTAGTTGGTTGGTTTTTGGAGTTTTACGTCCTGGCAACATCTAAGATTGTATCAGGACGGGTATCGACTTGTGACAGTGTACACTCGTGGTGACTTTTATAGTGCTGCCCCACTGGAAAAACAGCCACCAGACCATGACTCGATATCCCACTCGGTCACATTATCCTGACACTGAGCTATAACCAGTCCTTGCCCTATCTTATTAATACAGAGCATTAGGCTAGGAAGCGACAAGTAGCAATTTGATAAGTCATTGGTTTGACTCGATAGGGAACCAAACTCCCGATCTCAAACATTTAAAGTAAGATGCGAAAATAAAGGGCTCATATATGAAGAGATATACCCACACATTACCATTACTAATAGTAATACTATGTAGGCTAATACTAGATAACAAATTCACCCCGTACTTGCAGTAGAGGGGTGAATGACAACATAGTCTAAATACTGGCAAAAATAGCTTTAGTATAGAACAGGAAGTACAATCTCTGGTTCCAGTATCAAATGGTTATTTGTAGTGACACAGAGTTGGTGAAATGAGAGAGAATGCAAAAAGACAAGATGGCGGTGATAAAACGCTGTCGATTTCACTTTTAAAGTGCGTTAAAGTATATGTTTTTCAAATCAGAAGTAGCGGGGAAATATGAAGAGGTATGTCACTATGTGAAGAATATATTTTGCTTCTATGAGGTTCTACAAGCGCCAGACTAGGAAGCAACAAGTATCAATTTAAAATCATTGGTTTGACTCAACCAGGATTCAAACTCACAACCCCACGATCTACCAACACGGGAGACGGACGCTCTAACTCGAATCCTGGTCGAGTCAAACCAATGGCATTAAAATTGATACTTGTTGCTTCCTAGTCTGGCGCTCGGCATTATTAGGATAGGACAAGGACTGGTTGGCTCAGTTTCATGATAATGTGACTGAGTGGGATATCAGGTCATGGTACTGGTGGCATGGTATTCCAGTGGGGCAGCACTATAGAGTTGCCATGCGCGCGCACTGTCACAAGTTGGTACCCGTCCTGATATGACCTTAGATATTGCTAGGATGTAAACCAACAACAAAAAAACATACGTACGTACGTATGCATGTACATATGACGTACATACATACTTACATACGTACTTACATACATACATATGTACGTACATACATACATATGTACGTACATATATACATACATACATACATACATACATACATACATACATACATACATACACACCTTTTATATGTGATGTCCTATACACAAATAGCCTGAAGTGAGACTACTAATTATGTGTGGTCTCTGTGGCCTAGTGGTTAGAGTGTTGGACTTTTAATCTGAAGTTGTTTGGTGATGTGGGTTCAAACCCCATCCACAGCAGAACCTTTTTTACATTCATCAACAAAAAAATGTTTTTCATCTATATCTGTTTCTCATTGAATTATGCAATGTAATTGTACTAACATATATTTTACATTACACAAATATATTTCCTGATTGAACTACTCTAAAGAAGATTGAAAATACCCCAGTTTTACTCTCCCTTATCTCCACTCACCCAGCCATTTTTAAAACAACAGCTGCCAGCTATTCCCAGCCTCAGAACTGACCCACTTCTGGTGGTGAAGTGGGTCCCCTACTCTCCCCACACATACTTGGTTCATTTAAACATAAAAACTAAACAAAGTTGTGCTTGGAGAGCATTTGTCGGAGTACGCGCAGTGTCCCAGCGAGCTATAGCTGGTCCCTTTAAGAATTTATCAGCTCAGCTAATTTCCCCAGCATGTCAAAATTTTTCGCCAGATTTTATATAAGGTTGTTTTTCACCCATACTACAAGTACGGGCAGGTGGTCTTTTATCTACTACTAGTACTACTACTAGTTACTAATACTATACATAACATTAGTTAGATAAAAGATTCATCCCGTACTGCCAAGATTGGTCAGTAAATAACCTTATGTTGAGCGATAAATAGGGATTTTGTATTTAATTGAAGTAATCAATGCTATATTATGGATTGCTCATGTTGCTTATATCATCACACGCTGCTGATTATGTTATTTTAAAATGACGTAAATAATAAACATAGTTATATGAAAAACGCGAACTCGAGAAAACTGCCAAGCCACACTCACCCGTGGGGGCTGCCATTTTGTTTGGTGCGATCATGTGACCGTTCACTGCGGCGTTCCCAGCTGGTGCGCGGGATTGTTTTTTTTTTTTTTTCTCCGGCGTTTTGTTGCGGGATAATTTGTTATGCAAACTGCATTATGCCAATAAATTTGATGACTTCTCTTTTACAAAGGTAAGTTGAGCACTGTTTAAGCTACATCAGTTTCCCACGAGGTGGCAACACAACTACGTTAGTTCTATCACACTCCGCTTGGTGTAGCCAAACCATTGCATTCTCCCCCACACTTCCAAATCATTTAATCTTACATATAGATCTAACAGTAAAGCGCCTGTCACACCTTACCAGACTGAGTGAGGGACAGCACCGGACAAAGAATTTTCTAGTCCCGTGCTGTCCGGTGACAAAATGTATCGAAATGGTGCGTAATTGGGTCAATTGCCGCCGGGCAACCGGACAAGTACCGTACATGTACCGTACATGTACCGGACGAGAACCGGACGAGAACCGGACGGACCGACCATCAACCAAACACATACCGGACTGTAGTTTAAAACAAAAATTCTTGGTATATATGGTGATTTATTTAAGATGTCGGCATTGCAATTCTTAAAGTGTAGTGCATTTCTTTGTTTTATATTAAATTATCCTAGAAACAAATAAGGTTGTTGTATTTTCTCTACCTTTACCTTCAGGATAAATTTAAGGACTTTGCAACACCTCTGGACTGCAACTGCGAACTTCATAATCATGTTGCTGCCCATTGTCAGTATATCACATGTAATGACATAATGAATATATTTAAGACAAAATCTAGGCATAGTTAAGCATTTTGAGCTAAGAAACATACAATTCCACACAAAACCTATCTACATCACCATTAATATGAATAAGCAATGCTTAGGACCGACCCCCCGATATAACTACAGCAAAGTATTTTATAATTGCTCATGTATTTTTTTACTCCACTCGCGGTGTTCGATTTGAAATTCTATCAACTCGGGTGACCCAAATACGGCTGTCGTTTCCGCGGAGTAAACTATTAATATTTCATTTGTGCATCCATGTTTATGCCAAATTGTTATTTATTTCTTTTAATTTTGAATAAAATAAAAGTTTTGCACTACGCGTATCAGCAAATTATATGGCAGCAGGCATTTGTTTTTGATATATCATTAACCAATCGCTAACCCCGAATAAAGTCAATTGGGCCTATGGAATTAATGCCTTGACAGCCTCGCTGCAGAGTAGCATGGAGGAACATGTACACTGGTCCCAGTGACGTCATCGGACCATATATAGAAGATTTGTAGGGAGGGATCAGTGTAGTTGTTCCTCGATTCGGCATGCACTACTCTGCGGTGGTACATTGTCAAGGCATTAAGCCCATAGTCTCTTATTAACCAATCGCTGTTGTCCACCATTTGCTGCGGACAGAAGTTTGACGATCTATTTCCGTTTGCTGGATTTTGATTTCTCGATTATTCAACACGAGTTTACAAATGGTGGCGCCCATAGAGGGCTATTTCCGTTTCCGTTTGCTGGATATTGGTGATTTCATGTTCAACCTCTATGAGTACAGGTATTGTTTATGCATATATGTACATGTGTTAGTCATTAGCATCCCCATGGGTGGGTCGGTTTTAATTCTTGTTCTAATTATTAAAATGTCAAATGTGTCAACAAAAACTTGTTTCAGAGAAATATATAACCAATGTCTGATTAACCCTACTCATTTTCTAGCTCTACACATGTCATTAACCATAGGATATAAATAAAAACATGAATAAAATAAGTAAAACTGACTCTGGCTATGGCTCTAACACTAGTCTGAGTGACCAAATTTGTCTAGATCTAAATGCAGATGGCATAATATGTGCTGATTAGATTGGTGTAGGCCCTAAATGCAATGCTAGATAACAGATTAACATCTCAATTTATTATATATATATATATATATATATATATATATATATATTATATATATATATATATTGTAGTTGGTATTTTACATTTCAAACATGATCTGAAACTAACAGTATTCATTGCTGCACTCAATGGTATAGAATGAGCTATGTGCTTCGTTTTGCTGCCAAACATCCCACAATACACCGCGCGGCTGGAATTACGAACTAGTCTATCGTTATTGATGGTCAAAAACACCAATTTACGTTAACAATCACACACCACCGCGTCCAAAGTTGTAATATTTTGTGCGATTCTAAAGCTACATATCAAATGAAAGTTCGTGCTTTCAGCAACGATATTAAAAACTTAGCCGACATAGTTTCTATAGAAATGTAGCCTAACTAGTAACTGCACTGGAAAAGACATAGTTTCAAATAGGGATTGTCACCAAATTGGTTGTCAGCACAAGTCTATGTGTTGCTATCTCACCACCCGCTTTCTGCCTGCAATTCGGGTCGGTTAAAACGGAAATGATATATATGTTTTTTTTGTATGAATATTCTTGAACATTATTGGTAAGAATACATATTATTATGGTATTGATTATGGAAATTAGATCAAATTGCCTCCAATACAGCCGTCGAGGGGTTCGATTGTGTATTTCCCATTACAGACGTAGGATAAGATTAATACGATTAATCATATAATACCAGATTTAAACACTACACGCAAACCTCACCTGAATCCTCACCTCTTCACCTGGAAGCTCCTTCTCCCAGACGAGATGGACTAATCAGTAGAGTGTCTGCCTTTTTTCTAGGTCAGACTCCTAATCTGAGGGTCGGCGGTTCGATTCCCCGTGCCCCCAGCTCTGCCAATTTGGATTTCCACCGCTGTGTATAACTTACAGCGTCATCAAAGGCCGGTTGCTCTCATATCATGTCTATGTGGTGTGGGAGGTTAAAAATCCCTTGGGTCGGTAAAAGTCTAGGCTCGGGCTTTCTATCGACCAGCAGTGGAATGAGGAAGACCAGTCGTCTATAACTGAAATTTCCCCTGCTTAAATAACTAATGGACCAAAAAAAAAAGCACCCGCTTCTTTATCGGAGGTCACAGGATCAAACCCTGGCCGAGTCCATCCAAACCCTTACACAATTAATACTTGTACATTGTAGCTACTATTCTGCCTGGCGTTCAGAAATAATAGGATGGGGCAAGACCTCGTTGGCTCAGTGTCAGGATAATGCAATATAGAGGTATCGGGTCATAGTGCCGGCATCTTGATATCCTAATGGGGCAGCACTGTAAAATCGCCATGCGTGCGCACAGTTATGAGTCAGTACCAACCAAACCCCATGTATGGATGCCCTTAGATGCCCTTAGGACGTAAAATGCCAACAAACACAACCAACCCAATCATAATTTATCATGGCACAGATGGTCGGTAAAGGCCCTGTCACACATCACTGGATTGGGGGGAAACAGACACAAACTGAACAAAGTCCGGTTTGTATCCGTACAAGTTTTGAACATGCACAAAACTAGGAACGGATGCTGCTGGATTGACATCTATGGTTCTTGTCTGGTTTGAGTTCGTTTAGTTTGTTGGCTATCCATTCTTGTCCGTTTCATATCCGTTTCATGTCCGTTTCATGTCCATTTCATATCCGTTTGTCTGGTGGCCTTTGACTCAATGTCGCAACACTTTGACACATTTTAATACATTTTGATACTTATCACCACCGGACTAGACAGTTCTATCCGTTGCTCAATCCTGCATAGTGTGACAGGCACTTAAAGGGGGAGCGGGACGTAGCTCAGGCGGGAGAGTGCCCACCAGTGAAGGTGTCAATCATCTTATCAATCCTGCTCAGTGGACCCATTTGCAGTTTGGGCTATTTTCCATTCCAACCAGTGGTCCACAACTGGTTTATCAAAGGCTGTAGTATTTGCTGTCCTGTCTTTGGGAAAGTGCATATAAAAGACTCATTGCTGCTTATCAGAAAGAGTAGCCTATGTTTGTTTGTTGTTTTACGTTCTAGCAACATCTAAGGTCATATCAGGACGGGTACCGACTTGTGACAGTGCGCACTCATGGCGACCTTATAGTGCTGCCCCACTGGTAGACCAGCTATGTGGCAGCAGCAGGTTTCCTCCAAAGAAATATGTCAGAATGACCATATGTTTGACGTCCAATAGCAGATGATTGAAATCAATGTGTTCTAGAGGCATCGTTAAATAAAACAAACTTCAGATGGTTGGTGAAATGTTAGTGACACATCCCGACTGAGCTGGTTAGCAGGTGGCTGCTGTGGAAATATGATTAACGTTCCCACAGGTAGGTTCTGACGTCACCAAATTAACTGAGACGTCTGCAGGTGGCGAGGTAGTTGGGATGGGTTTGTGGTTGGAGAAATGTTAGGGTTATGTTAGAGTGCATTCAAAACCCTTGACTGCCGCCAGAAATAATAGATTTATTTTCTCGATCTGCGTATACACATATATAATACCTACATACATACTCATACACATATAATATATTACTTCTTATAGAATTATATACATATCTGACATGTATATAATGTTAATATATATACACTGGACGTACATTAAAAACTTGTTCATTCGGAGCAATTCTTCATCGACCACAGGAGTAGCTGAAGACATGTACTATATATATATGGGTCATTCTTTAAAACTGGGCAAAAAGTGTGATATGGAAACCAAAAGTGAAAAGCTTCCAAATAATAGCAAAACACCTTCCAAATAATAGCCTAATCCAATCTCCTATGAAGGTTTGCATGTTGTGCATATGTCAGAGTTGAAAAAAAGATTTCCATTTTTGAATTAGATCTTATACAAATTGAGCAATACATTAATATCACTCGTGTAACATGACAATGAAAGACAAATCCAGAACCTCATTTTAACATATACAACATAGTCAAACAAGATTTGATAGAATACTCTTAAGCAGACAAGGTTATGACTTACAAGAACAAAGTTGAAAAATAGGTTGAAAAAAGGTGTGGCTACATGCATAGTGTAAATGTGTAAGTTTTCACTTTTTCACATTAGCATGCAATCATATAAGTAAACTTTTAATTTATTTCTTCGGATAGCTTAAATAAATGTACTCTTGCTAACATACTTAATACACACAGGATACAATAATTATTTGACTTGCAACCAATAAAAGAAAGAACAAATTATCAGCATTGTAATGTGGAAACCAAATATGTGGTGCCCAGTTTTAAAGAATGATCCATATATGTATTTATATGTATGTACATATATATGTATATATGTATATATATATTTATATATGTGTATATATGTATATATATGTATATATATGTATATGTATATATATATATGAAGAGCTCTTTTCCAAAACGTGATAAGCGCCAATCCAAAAAATGGGTTTGCAATGCCAAAACCGAGTTCATAGATCATATTTTGGAAAATAGATCTTCATATATATTATATATATATATGAAGAGCTAGGTCTTCATTTATATATATATATATATAATATAATATATATTATAATATAATATATATATATATATATATAATGAGAGCTATTTTCCAAAACACGATCTAGAAACTTGGCATTGGCATTGCAAACTCAGTTTTTTGAACGGCGCTTATGGTGTTTTGGCCGTACACTGTATCGTGTAATAATAATAACAATAACAATAAGAAGGAACTAATTTCATCCCGTGCCTCACATCACATATATATATATATATATATATATATATAAATAAATACGCACGAGGAGATTGGAGTAGGCAAAGTGGAGACATTTAGTGGAGAAGCACCAGAGAGCAGATACCAGTCTACGCCACCTAGTGACAACAAAAATACCTCACCCCCCTAACAAAACCCAAAGACAAGCCTGACCCAACCACAGCAGCCACCACAATCCAAAACTTCTGAATCCTTCCAAAGTTCAGATCCGACTCACTAAATGGTACAGTATATTATTACTATTCTGGCAATGTGACCCAAACTCCCACATCTAAAGCCAGCTTGATCGCCTTTAGCTACTTGTCACATGTTGCTGGTGTATGCTTATAAATGGGTATATTATTTAACAATGGATAATGCATATATTAGCTTGATTGTTATGACCTATCTTACTTTTATGTGTAAAGTCACTTTTATTATCAATGGCTGACTTTGGATATGTTTGAAATGAAAATATGCTAAATTAAATTTACTGTGTACATCAGAATGAGGACACCATAGACTTCAACAGTCACATGTTCTATTGAATTGACGTAATATTACCCTGTACCCAGACCGGGCGCGGTGGCCGAATCGGTAGAGCACAGACCTCGCATGCGGAAGATCGGGAGTTCGCGAGTTCGGTTCCTGGTCGAGTCAAACCAATGACTTAAAAATTGATACTTGTCACTTCCTAGCCTGGTGCTCGGCATTATTAGGATAGGGCAAGCACTGGTTAGCTCGGTGTCAGGATACTGGGATATCGGGTCATGGTACCAGTGACCTGATTTCCCAGTGGGGCAGCACTATAAAATCGCCATGAGTGCATACTGTCACAAGTCAGTACCCATCCTGATATGACATTAGATGTTGATAGGACGTAAAAGAACAACAAACAAACAAAACCCTGTAGCCAGCAAGAAATACTTAAACGCTGCGTAGTCCGATGAAGCCTCACATTTTCAAAACCAAAGCAATTCTACATATCTAACTTAGATAATGATGCACTTATTAAGCATTTGTTGCCACAAAGAAGGGAATACCGAGTCAATTTAATATAACCGGTTACTTCTGAAGCATATGGTGTCAGAGTTTTCGGATGCTTGCCAAAACTAATTTGACACATACAATTTCTCAGTACTTAGCCATTTAAAATAAATGTTACTTCAAACCAAAGCACGGTAGATTATAACAATCAATTTAACATAGTTATCTCAGAAAAATCGCAGAAACTGAAAACCATCGGACTATGCAAGTTTAATAAGTGCAATAGTATCGAAATTGGATGCATAGAATAAAATCTAGGTACGTGTTTTGGTTTCGAAAAATTGATGCTTTCATCGGACTGTGCAGCTAGCTCTAACCTCATGTCACGTGGGTTCATTACCGGGCCCGGATTGGGTAACGCCCCTAATGAGTTTCAAATGGGACTGAGTCCAGCCAACCGTGACCGGTAGTGACCAGGCTTATAATGAGAAAGTCTATCGACTGTGACCGAGACATGTTGTGAATACACATTTAGTTTGGCGTTAGAAGTCTCTACCTGTAATATTGTTTTTGTGTAGTTGATCCCGCAGTCCTGTAACAAGGCCGCTACACAACCCGATAGAAAAAGTGTCAGATTGATGGGTTTTGGACATAACCGTTCTCTGTGGCGGAGTGGTTACAGTGTCTGACTTTTTTCTAGGTCAGACTCCTAATCTGAGGGTTGGAGGTTCGATTCCCCGTGCCCCCAGCTCTGCCAATTTGGATTTCCACCGCTGTGTATAACTTACAGCGTCATCAAAGGCCGGTAGCTCTCATACCATGTGTATATTGTGTGGGAGGTTAAAAATCCCTTGGGTCGGTAAAAGTGTAGGCTCGACCAGCAGTGGAATGAGGAAGACCAGTCGTCTATGACTGAAATTTCCCCTGCTTAAACAACTAATGGACCAAAAAAACCCACATGAACTTCCAGTCTAATAATATGCAAACTATGCTAAACAACCCTATAGAAAAAGTCTCAGAACGCATCGTTTTGGACATAACCACACACATTTTCAGTCTAATAATAGTAATATGCAAAATATGCTAAACAACTACAGTACAACCCCGTTAAACCAAGCTCGGTTAAACCAAACGATCGGTTAATCCAAACTTTTTTCGCCGGCCTGGCAAAATACTATCATTTATCATATAAAAAAGTTTGTTAAACCAAAGTCGGTTAATCCAAAGTATCGGTTAATCGAAACAAAATTGTTGGCTCCCAGACCACTTCCGGTACAGTTAAACCAAACTTTCATGTGGTTTTAAGGTCATCTGAGATTTTTTATATGATAAATGGTAGTATTTTGACGGGTCGGCGAAAAAAATTTGGATTAACCGATCATTTCATTTAACCGAACTTGGTTTAATGGGGTTAAACTGTAAATGCATAAAAAACAATAATCATAGTGTCCGCACACATTGTATATTACATTCATAATGCACCAAAGTTGTTGCCAAAGCCAAGTCAAAGTCGAAGTCCAAGCTCGGTTAAACCAATGATCGGTTAATCCAAACAAATTTCTAGGGTTCCTATAAGTTTTGTTTAGCGGGGTTATACTGTATATTGAAAAAGTATTGCTCAAATACTCATCTCTCACAGCCTGCTACTTTTGGAGCGAAGAATTGACGAAATCACACAGAATAATAGACTTGAAAATTGAATTGAGAGCATCCAGTGGTCGCCAGAATTTTGAAGGTACCAATTTCCCCACCACCCTAGATCTAGCTAAATATGCTGCCAACACAAACATACCATGCAACTATTGTACTGATGTACAACACATTAATGCTCTTTAACATGTTCAACAAGTGTTGCATATAATATAATGTGAATATAAATAACAAATGTAACGCAAATTTAATGTAGACTGTAATATATGCATAAAGGCATGCATCCAGGCACGTGTGGAGAACAAAGGATATGCTAATGAGGTGACGTCATGACAAAGGGTGCCGGTGGTTCAGGACCCTGGATGGTGAATAAAGCATTCAGTATTCAGAAGTCAAAGTGTTCAGACGTTCTACTTTTACATAGACCACCCCTCCCATATTTTCTTGGTCCATTAGTTGTTTAAGCAGGGGAAATTTCAATCATGGACGATTGGTCTTCCTCATTTCACTGCTCCTTGCCCTATCCTAATAATGCCGAGCGCCTGGCTAGGAAGCGACAAGTATCAATTTTTAAGTCATTGGTTTGACTCGACCAGGGTTCGAACCCACGACCCCACGATCTACCAACACGGGAGACGGACGCTCTAACTCATTCGGCCATCCCGTATTGATTGGGGGATTATTGTCTTTTAATTTGTTTTAAACACTACCCCAACGTCTCACAATGCCTCTTTGAATACCTTTTTGAATTTCTTTAAGAAGTTAGGGGAAGCTTGGATTAGAAGCCGGGTTTCTGTTAAGGATTGTGCCCCAGTATCATAATGGCCGGTGCACACCTACCGTTTACGATTCACGCACTAAAACTCGCGACTCGACCCGACCCGCTTAAAACTGAAAACGGGCCGATTCGTTTTTCGAATCGCGAATCGCAATCATAAACGGCCGCTTTTAGCACTAAAAACTGAGTTTTATGCGCGAATCGCAATCGGTAGGTGTGCGCGGGGGGCGCACACCTAGCGATTTTTGGGCAGTTTTAGATCGTATACGGTAGGTATGCGCGGAAAAACGGTAGGTGTGCACCGGCCATTACTGTTGGCCATGTATCATTGATTCTAAGATCATGTGGCCTAATGTTTGGTATCTTGAACAAAAGAACCCTGTTTTCAAACGTAGTCACACATACGCAGTTGTACACACACACACATATATATACAGTAAAACCTCTCTAAATCGACCAACCTTGGGACGGACTCTAGGTGTCCATTTAGGGAGGTGGTCGGTTTAGGGAGTTAGAATATCCCTACAATGGTATTGCTGGGACCCAAATAAAGCGGTCGATATATGGGAGTGGTCGATTTGTGGAGGTGCTCGGTTAGAGAGGTTTTACTGTATGTATATATATTTATATATATATAAATATAATGCATTATGTGCCTTCACACAATACATCTGTTTCATGCTATACAGTATTATTATATCATGCATTACTTCTTTACTCCATTGCACACAATCTGAATGCCAAACACCAACACCATTGGGTCTCCTACGTGCGGCAATGTCTTTATCCACAATACCCTCAGGAATAGGAACAGTTTGCTATATATGTGCTGTATAATCCACTGTGCGAATATAAATAGATATAGGGTCTCTCTATTCAATTCCAATATATAACGAGCGCTTGAATATACATCCTCAAATAAAATGACCCATATTTGAATAGTGTATTCCACTTCATTCGTTCTCTTGCCTCCTGGCTGTTGCTGGACTGAAAACGAATCACCCTATTCTAGCAAAGGTCATTTATAAAATGAACCAACTGGCAATGGATGGGTATGACATCCACCTGTGCTGGGTGCCTGGCCATGCAGGCATACAAGGAAACGAACGAGCTGATCGGGCTGCGAAGAAGGCCCTGAACTGTGATCTTGAACGGTGTCTGATCCCTCACTCTGATCTGAAACCACTAATAGCCACCCACATAAAATCCAAATGGCAACATGAGTGGGATGAAAACATTAATAAACTTAAAGAAATTGAACCATCTGTGGGAAAACCACCACAGACTCATGCGGGAGGTCGGCGGGACCAAGTGGTCCTTAGCTGCTGCCGTATTGGCCACTCGTGGCTTACACATGCTTTTCTGCTCATGGGGGAACCTCCCCCTGAATGTATTGGGTGTCAGTCCCCGCTGACACTCAAACACATTTGACTAAGTTGCGTTGATTTTTTGGCCCTGCGCCAACAATTCTACACTGCAGACAGTATGCATGACCTTTTTACTAAAGTAAAACAGGAAAACATTTTAGCCTTTTTGAGGACAGCTGGACTGTACCACCTCATATAGTTTACTAAATAAATTCTATCAATTATTAATAAAACTGTTCTTTTTCTATGGGAATTTGTTTCCCTTGACCACAAATATATGATTGTGAGCTTTCTAATTTAATGAGTGTCCATTGGCACATAATTGATTGTTTGCTTTTACATGGAAAAGCGATGGTTTGAACAAAAAACAAACATTTCTCGCCATGAATATGGCCTATGCTGCTGACATGGCGTAAAGCAACCACCAATCAATCAATCAATCAATCAATCCACTTCTTACAGTCAATACTGGTAGGATCAGTACACACATGTGTGTATATATGTAACTTATATATATATATATATATATATATATATATATATATATCCATGCATGTGGTGACCAGACGGGATGGCCGAATGAGTCGAGTGTCCGTCTCCGGGTTTGGGAGGTCGTGGGATTCGAACCAGGTCGAGTCAAACAAATGACTTCAAAATTGATACGTGTCACTTCCTCGCCAGGTGCTTGGCATTATTAGGATAGGGCAAGGACTGGTTGACTCAGTGTCATGATAATGTGACTGAATGGGATATCAGGTCATGGTGCTGTTGGCCTGGTCTCCCAGTGGGACAGCTCTATAAAAGTCGTCATGAGTACACACTGTCACAAGTCGGTACTCGTCCTGATATGACTTTAGATGTTTCCAGGACATAAATCTCCAACAACCAACCAACTTAAAAATTGCTGCTTGTCGCTTCCTCGCCAGGTGTTCGGCATTATTAGGATAGTGCCGCATACAATATACAGTATACAGTACGTAGCTATGAGTATGATCCCTAAAGGGCCTGTCACACTACGACCTATGGCGTTAGCGTATGCCGACCTATGTGCTTTTTGACCAACATGTCGGCATATGCCGTCATAGGTTACGCATAGGTTGGGCATAGGTTGGGCATAGGTCGTATATGCTTTTCATAGGTCATCATAGGTCGGCATAGGTCGAGCTGCCAACATTTTTTTGTGCATGTTCAAAATTAAAAACCTATGCCGGTGTGTGGCTCAGACGTTTCTCATACGGTGGACATACGCTGCACATACACTGGCATAGGTTACGCATAAGTTAGGGGTAGGTTGGCATAGGTTAGCCGTACATTGAACCTGCGTCCTCCACATATCTCTGGCGTATTTAGCATATGCCTAGCTTACGTCTAACGTGCCTCTAGCCTGTGCTGGCATACCTCTAGCGTATTGCGAGCGTATGGCGAGCGTATGCCCAGCATGTTGGCTGTCTGTCACACTACGACGTATGGCCTTAGCGTATGCTGACCTATGCAAATCTTGACCAACACGTCGGCATACGGCATCATAGGTTATGTATAGGTTGGGCATAGGTCGAGTATGCTCGGCATAGGTCGGCATAGGTCGCCGTATCTCAACCTATTTTTATTTTCAAATTATTTCGACACGTTACGCACATGCCACCACCATACATCGTAGTGTGACAGGGCCTATATGTTCGACTGGGACTGCAATTTGTGTAGATGGCAAACTGGATTGCTCCATGTAGCAATTGGTACAAATGCGAACCAAGTGTAACGTTTCCAATACAAACAAGGGAAAGTCGCCGCATACCTCATACGCATTCACATTCGCATACCGCGTATATACAGAATCCTAGCTTAAGGGGCTGTCACATTAGGGTTTTATGCGGGAGCGTATGGCGGCGTAAGCGCGTTTCGTCATATACGTTGGTATACGCCGTATACGCTACTCATACGCTACGCATACGCTACTCATACGCTACTCATACGCCGCCAGATGCCGCCAGATGCCGGCGTATGTGAAGCGTATGAGGCATACGCCGCCATACGCTTTCATAAATCCGTCCGTCCAAATTTTTTGTGCATGCTCAAAAAAACACTCGACCTATGAGGGCGTATGGCCCATACTGTCAAAAAATGTCACAGCACGCTCCCATACGCTCCCATACGCTCCTCATACGCTCCTCGTACGCTCCTCGTAGGTTCCACATACGCTCAAAACCACCCGAAAGGTCACCAAATGTCATCATAGGCCGGCACGCGCAGGACCTACGTAGGTTTTCAATACGCTCCCGCCATACGCCGTAATGTGACAGGGCCTTTAGGGTAGTGAGAAGAATCAATCGTGTACGGCGGTTTAACACCGCCGGGAATTGATCCTATGATCTCTACCCATTCGGCCATCTCATTGGGTTGTCTCGGTCGGGATTTGAACCCATAGCCTCCCTCTGGCTGGCGTTTTTGAAACAAAGACAAAGAAACAACCCTCCACCCGCACTTCCCCAAAACAAAAAAATCGCAACCGATTCAGTCATCCGGACGGGAGGAAGGGATCGTGGATGAGGGAAGGGAAGGGGGAAGAGGAAGGAGGGACGAGGGACGAGGGAGGATGGATAGAGGTGGGAGGAGGGAGGAGGGAGGAGGGGGGATCGAGGAGGGAGGAGGGAGGAGGGAGGAGGGAGGAGGGAGGAGGGAGGAGGGAGGAGGAAGGAGGAAGGAGGGAGGAGGGAGGAGGGGGAGGTGAGGAGTCATGCTTGCTGATTGTGGCCTGAGGGTACACTCATATTACACAGAAATCTAATTTGAAAATGCGCAGGTGTACCACGCACCGGGGTAGTTGTTTTGTTGTTTGTTGGCGTTTCGTGTCCTGGCAACATCTAAGGTCATGCCAGGACGGGTACCAACTTGTGACAGTGGACACTCATGGCAACTTTATGGTGCTGCCCCACTGGGAGACCAGGCTGCCAGCACCATGACCCGATATTACACTCATTCACATTATCCTGACACTGAGCCAATCAGCCCTTGCCCTATCCTAATAATGCCAAGCACCTGGCTAGGAAGGGGCGAGTATACCTTTTTTAAGTCATTGGTTTGACTCGACCAGGGTTCGAAGCCATGTGTCCGAATCCCATAATCTACCAAAACGGGAGACACGCTCAACTCATTCGACCATCTCGTCTGGTCCCGGGATAGTTAGTACGACGCCGTGCAGCCAGGCAGGTCACGTGGGCACGCTAAACTGAGGCGGTGACCTGTGCGCGTTTGAGGGAACCTGGCGCCCCAGGGCACCGTGTCAGAATAGCTTACCATATTAGCAAACATTGCCTCCACAAAGGATCTAAGGACCTGTTGGATCGGTATCAGGATACTAGGATTGAGTTGAATATCGGGCATGATTCTGGAGGAGCGGTATCACAGTGAGGCAACACTATGAAGATGCCAAAGTGCACTATGTAGTATTTCGGCACTTGTCCTGATATTACTTTAGATCTTGTTAGGACCTGCCACTCCAACAATAAACCAGTGCATGTCGAAGTATGGATGGTATTGTATCTCAGTGGGGCAGCACTATAAAGTCGCCAAATCCCAATTGGAAATGCTACTATAAGATGGCTTCATCACTGATTAAATATTACTAATGCTCATGAAGGAGAGTGAAGTGTCTCAAGTTCTACTATTTTCACCTCCTTGCTAAACTAGTAAGTAACCAAGGTAACTTGGCTCACCAGGTTATACACACTACAAGGTGCATCCATCATTTGTTTGTGGTTGGGGTTTTGCACCCTTGCAACATTTCGTTATATATCCGGACAGGTACCGATTTGCTACACGGCGCAATTATGCCATTTTTATAGTGTGGCCTCACTGGGATACCGTGCCACCAGCACCAGGCCCTGATATCCCAATCAATCATATACTGAGCCAACCACCAGCTGTGACTTAGAATGATTGATTAGTGTTACTGTGACCCACTGGGTGGCACCCCTTTACAGTGTGTATACTAACAGCCAGGGCCGCGTTCAGGGTGCATCTCGGAGCCGCCTCGGAGGCGGCCCTGACGTCACGCTAGTCTGAACGGCATTAGCTGTCGGCCGCCTCAACAATGGCGGCCTCCATAGGCGGTGGCCATTTGCAATGGAAAAGCTGCGCTGTGATTGGCTGAAACCACTGAATACTGTGGCCATTTTCGAGGCGGTTTTCATCTCCTGTCTGAAATGGGAGGCCTCTCCGAGACGTCTCCGAGATGCACCCTGAACGGAAATATGCCAAAAAGCATCGCCGAGAAGTCTCCGAGATGCACCCTGAACCTGGCCCTGTATATTTCACAACAGGTAGTTTCACATAACTATTCATAATTGATCGAAATCCTTATCAACGCCGCGTAAAGTATCTGACTGTTGTACATTCCTAAAGATATTTGTAAGAACCCAGATCAAACAAAGATGTAGCCTCTCTGTAAACCTCGGTTTAGCCTACATTTGAACTTAAAATATTGTATTATAACTACAACCGAAAAGTTGTTTTATTTCCGAAATTTATAATAGGTCACATTCGATGGCTATAAATAAAGTAAAGTTATTTACTACAATGCATCTGCCTACATATAAACGGACTTAAAGCTGCATAGTCCAATGCAGCGTTACAATTTCAAAGCCAAAGCAATTATTTAGATTTGATCCTACATATCTAACTTATAACTGATGCACTTACTAAGCATTTGTTGCCACATAGCAGCGTATACTGAGTAAATTTAATAGAACCCGTTACTGCTAAAGCCCTAGGTTTGGCCTGCTTGCCAACACTAATTTGATGTTTCCACTTCAATTATCTTAAAGGTTAGCCATTTAAAATACAAGTTTCTTCAAACTACAGTAAGGTAGATTATAACAATCAATTTAATATATTTATCTCAGAAAAATGACAGAAACTATGCAACTTTAAAGCAGACACCAGGACACTAGGTGGATTTAAAAATGAAATGCCTTTGCTTAGTTGTGTGAAATATTACATAATATCCGTGAGAAAGCACACATTGCGCCCGCCCAACGTCTACGATATCACTTCTTTGGGTTTCTACACATGCTTTGTGCACCGAGGCCTCATGTCACGATGGCCAGATCACGTGACAATAGTTGTAGAACCACATTCAGAGAGGACATGCAAACTTCACAAACGATTCACTGCCTCATAATAAAGCCTGTTATCCAAGTTTGAGCGTACACAGGCACACACAGATACACATATACACGCATACATACACAGATACATAGATGCACATACACAGACCTACACAGATACACAGATACACACACATACACACATACACACAGATACACACACATACACATGTATACCCACAGGCACACACAGATACACATATACACACATGCACACACAGATACATATATACACATACACATACCTACACAGACACACATATACACAGATACATGCAGATACACACATACACAGATACACACAGATACACATACACACATACACATATATACACACACAGGCACACACAGATACACATATACACACATATACATATATACACATACACAGACCTACACAGACACACATATACAGACATACACACAGATACAGACATACACACAGATACACATATATACACACATACACATATATACACACATGCACATACACATACACACATACACACAGATACATATATACACATACACATACCTACACAGACACACATATACACACACAGATATACACATACACACATATACACACATACACACATATACACATACACATATACACATACATACACACAGGCACACACATATACACATGTACATGCATACACACAGAAACATATATACACATATGCAGACTTAAGGGCGCATTCCATATACGCGTAATGCATAATGCGAATGCGAATGCGAATGCGAATGCGAATGCGACAAAAAATCGAAACGCCTTGAAACCTATGAGCTACATTCCATACACGCGTAATGCGTAATGCGAATGCGAATGCGAAAGAAATCCATTATCCCGATCGCTCCATGTAGCGATCGGTGCGTAATGCGTAATGCGTAAAGGTGGTGCGAATAGAAATCTGAGTCTGATGTGTCCATTAGTTTAACACTAGAAGAGGCGACTGAGCATTACGGAACGGTCACGCGTGGAGCGCGGACCTGTTAGGAAGCAGTCTCGAAGGCTGCTGAGTGGAAACATATGGTAGTGGTCGTGGTGGGGGTTCGGGTTGCTAAAAATGCTACCAGAGCCAGAAAAATATGAATACTTATCTATAATTAGGTTATAATAAAGGTAGGAACCCCCATGTGACGTACAAAAAGTTACATAGATATACATGCAATATTTGGTCATATACAGAGCAGTATGGAGAATAATTGTTTTTTAAATTTTTTTAAATATAGCCAGTCGTGTGACGCATAACGCATTACGCATTACACGTGTATGGAATGATGGCATTCTCATAACGCATAACGCATAATGCATTACACATTACGCATTATGCGTATATGGAATGCACCCTTGACACAGACACACACACAGATACACATACACACATACACAAATACACACACAGATACATAAATACACATACACAGACCCACACAGACACACATATACACACATACACAGATACACACATACACACATATACACACATACACATACACACATACACATATATACACACAGGCACACACAGATACACATATACATGCATACAGACACATAAACATATATACATATACACCGTCTTACACAGACACACATATACACACATACACACAGATACACACATACACATATATAGACACATACACACATATACACAATCACACATACAGATATATATACACACAGGCACACACAAACACACATATACATGCATACACAGAAACATATATACACATACACAGACCTACACAGACACACACATACACACATACACACAGATACACACATACACATATACACACATACACACATACACATATATACTCACACAGGCACACACAGATACCCATATACACGCATACACACATATACATATATACACATACATATGCACACATATACACAGATACACACATACACACATATACACACATACACACAGATACACATGCACACATATACACATATATATACCCAGGTGCACACATATAATGCATACATACAGAGATACATATATACACATACACAGACCTACACAGACACATATATACACACATACACACATATACACACGTACATACATATACACCCACACTTACACACATATACACACACACTTACACACATATACACATACACACATACACATATATACACACACAGGCACACACATATACACATATACACGCATACACACAGATACATATATACACATACACATACCTACAGACACACATATACACACATATACACATATACACACATACACACATATACACACATACACATATATACACATACACACATATGCACACACATACACACAGATACACATACACACATACACATATATACACACACAGGCACACACAGATACACATATACATGCATACACATACATAAACATATATACACATACACAGACATACACAGACAGACATATACACACATGCACACTGATACCCACACATACACACATATACACACATACACACAGATACACATACACACATACACACATACAGATATATACACACAGGCACACAGATACACATATACATGCATACACACATATACATATATACACATACCCATACATACACAGACACACATATACACACATACACATATACACACATATACACATACACATATATACACACATGCACACACAGATACACATATGCATGCATACACACACAGAAACATATATACACATACACATACCTACACAGACACACATATACACACATACACACAGATACACATACATACATACACATATATACACACACAGGCACACACATATACACATGTACATGAATACACACAGATACATATATACACATACCTACACAGACACACATATACACATATACACACAGATACACACATAGACACATATACAGACATATACACACATACACACATATACACATACACACATACATATATATACACATACAGGCACACACAGATACACATATCCATGCATACCCACACAGAAACATATATACACATAGACAGACCTACACAAACACACATATACACACACATACACATACACACATATACACATATATAGACACACAAGCACACATATACACATATACATGCATACACATGGAAACATATATACACATACACATACCTACACAGACACACATATGTAAACACTTACACACAGATACACATACACACATATACACATATATACACACAGGCACACACATATACACGCATACACAACCAGAAACATATATACACATACATAGACCCACACAGACACACACATACACACAGATACACATACATACATATACACATATATGCACACATACACACACAGATACACATATACATGCATACAAACATATACACATACATGCATACACACATATACACATACACACAGACACATGTATACATATACACATACACACAGGTACACATATATACACACAGATACACAGAGATAGACATACATACATACACACATACACATATACTCATGCACACATACACACACATATACACATACACATGCACACAGACACACACACATATCCACATACACATGCACACAGACACACACGGATACACATGTATATGCACACATACACACACAAATACACATACATATGCATAAATACACACACAGATACACATATACACATCCACAGATACATGTATAAACATACACAGGCACACACATATGCACATATACACATATGCACGTATACATGCACACATACACATGCACCCATACACACAGATACACATACACATGCACACATACACACATATACACATGCACACACATACTACACAGCTACACATACACACAGACACACACATACACATACATACACCCATATTCACATACACAGACACACCCAGATACACATATACACACATACAGACACACATATACACATACATATGCACACAGACACACACATATACACATACATACACACACAGATACACATATACACACACAGACACACATAGACACATATACACACAGACACACATATACAGACATACACACAGATGAGTTGGATAGGTATGATCAATTGCAGGAAAGTGATTTGGCTTAGAAAATTATATGGTTTCATCGAATTTAATCCACTTTAAATATTGATCGTAGAGCGTTGTATATAGAGGGTTTCTAGCTTAGAAATTTAAGATTTTAGATGGTTGTAAACCACGTTCGTACTGACCATGGTTGATAACATGGTTGAATGCATGGTTCCTTCGTATAGGAAGAGACTGATGTCTGGCAACTGTATATATAATTTTTAATATATCCTTTTTATTAATTAAAAAAAAGTGTAGGGATTTCTATTGCTTGAATTCGATCAGTTTACTTATAGTTGCCATGTTCCGGACGAGATGGCCTAATCAACAAGAGCGGCTTAGCTTCATTGGTATTCATGCGGAAGATCGTGCGTTCAAACCCTGGCGGAGTCAAGCAAATGGCTTACACAACTGAAACTTATCACTACCTAGCCTGGCGATCAGCAAGGACCGGGTTTGCTTAGTATCAGGATAATATGACTGAGTCAGATATTAGGTCATGGTGCTGGTGGCCCAGCTTTCCCATGCGAAAGAAAATACCCCACCAAAATCAATTTGATTAAAAGCTATTTAGGGGAATGTATATCATAAGCATTTTGCTTCTTTCATGCTCCCTTTCTTCATCCACTGTAATTAAGTTTCATGGAAATTGTAACTGTGTATAATGAGGATGTTGAAATACACTTTATTGAATAGACTACATCACCATTCCAGCCGCGCTGTGCATCGTGGTATGCGTAGAAAAAAAAACTAACCCGAGAGAAGCACATGGTGCATTCTAATACACTGGCTGAAGCTCTGAAATGTGCTAGTTTCAGCTCATCTCAGCTCTTGTTTGAAACATAGAATACCAACTAAAGATATATATATAATAAATTAAGATATAAATCTTTTATCCAGCATTGCAGTTACATCAATATAATCCTCACATCTTATGCCATGTGCATTTAGATTTGGACAAATCTGGTCACTCAGACTAGTGTTACTGTTAGAGCCATAACCAGAGTCAGTTTTACTTATTTTATTAATGTTTTTATTTATATCCTATGGTTAATGACATATGTTGAACTAGAAAATGAGTAGGGTTAATCAGATATTGGTTATATATTTCTCTGAAACAAGTGTCTGTTGACACATTTGGCATTTTAATATTTAGAACAAGAATTAATAATGGTGATGTGGATATCAGGCTTAAAGTGACTGATTGTTTTGTGTGGAATTGTATGTTTCTTAGCTCAAAATGTTTAACTATGGCTACTTTTGTCTTAGCTATATTCATCAGGTCATTATATTGCATGTGTGCATACATGTTTATGCCAAATTGTTATGTATTTCTATTCATTTTGAATAAAATCGAAGTTTTGCCCTACATGTATCGGCAAACTCAATGGCCAGAGACACATTTGCTTTGCTGCCAACACCGTTTTCAGCGCATGCACAGCCGGAACGATGATCTCGTCTATTGAATTGAATTTAGAAACTTTGGGTGGTGACACATTCATGACACGCACCCATGGATCTTTTCACGCACACCCAGCCCAGTGTCGTATTCTCAGCGCCCGGTCATTCTCAGCGGCCTGTCGTGGCTTCTGCGCATGCGCGGATTTTCGCACGTTGCGGCGAGCACTGCTATTTGTTTTGTTTACTGCTACGTTGTTAGCTGCTACGTTAATATCGCTTGGAATTTAAGGTTAATTTAATGAAATTTCATTATTTGAGTATGTAATTCTGTTAAATATGATCGCATTCAATAGATTTCGGCCTGATCGGACCCTAACACTGCCGGGCACCAGCTGAGCTTGTAGCCGGCGAGGCCACGGGTCTTTTGCATATGTCTTAAAATCCGCGCATGCGCAGAAGCCACGACAGGCCGCTGAGAATGACCGGGCGCTGAGAATACGACACCGGCACCGAGGATCGCCTTGGAGCGTCATTTATGTAACCTGAACATGGTTATTGTGGCAGAACACCCCGAAGGAGAGGAGTAGAAACCATCCATTGTAAGGGAAACTGGCTAGACAAAAAAGGAAAGAAAACCGGAAGGCATCACGTGGTGGTACTATTTAGTCAAATAGGGACCAGAACTATTAAATTGAAGCATGCTTGACAACAGTGCAGGCTGACCTTTTTAAATTCTAAAGTTTAGTTCTTTTTGTTGTAATGTTCAAAGAAACTTACATACACATACACACACATACAGACACACACATACACACATACACATGCACACAGACACACACAAACACATACACACAGACACACATATACATGCACACAAGCACACACACACATATACATATACACACGCATACAGACACACACATACACATATACACAGACACACATATGCACATACATATGCACATATACTCACACAGATGCACATGTACATACACATACACATGTATACACATACAGAGACACACACATATACAAATACATATGCACACAGCCACACACAGATACACATACACATGCATACAGACACACACATATACACATACATATGCACACATACTCACACAGATACACATGTACACACACAAACACATGCATACACATACAGAGACACACACATATACACATACATATGCACACAGACACACATATACACATACACATGCATACAGACACACACAGATACACATATGCACATACACAGACACACCCAGATACACATACATACACACACCATCATCAACGGCCAGTTGCTCTCATACCATGTCCATGTGGTGTGGGAGGTTAAAAATCCCTTGGGTCAGTAAAAGTGTAGGCTCGGGCTTTCTATCGACAAACTGTCTAATGTTGAAAACAAGTCTATTCAGACTTATCCATGCCAGGCAGTATAAATCTTCAAGAAAAAAACCACACAAAAAACCACCAAAAAAACCATCATCGCAAATCTCTCCCAATCACCCCACCTTCTCTATCCCCCTCTCTCTCTCTTCCTCTCTCTCCCTATATATATATATATATATATATATATATATATATATGTTTATATATATATATACACACACATATATATAGAAATAGGGTTTATAATGATCTTTTATATACATCACGAGGTATAGCCACGCTATGTAGAGTTGGTTAGTTGGTTGTTGGAGTTTTACGTCCTGGCAACATCTAACTTAGTCTAAAGTCATATCAAGACGGGTACCGACTTGTGACAATACCGAATTCCCGATCTTCCGCACGTGAGGCCTGCGCTCTACCGATTCGGCCACTGCCTCCGGTGCTATATAGAGTATATATATCACGTTTATATAACATGTATATAGAGCGATATTCAAAGTCAATGTGAAATGAACCATTATTGATAAAGGCCCTGTCACGCTTTACCGGATTGAGGATACGGACAGACCCGGACAAAAATATTCTAATCCGTGTGTGATTCGGACTTGAAATGTATCGATGGGATGGCTGAATGAGTTAGAGCATCCGTCTCCCGTGTTGGTAGATCATGGGATCGAATCCTGGTCGAGTCAAGCCAATGACTTAACAATTTATACTTCATACTTCTCGCTTCCTAGCCCCCCCCCCCCCCCCCCCCACCCACACACACCACCACACACACCACACACACACCACCACCACCACCACCACCCCCCACCACCACCACCACCATCACCACCACCACCACCACCCCCACCCCACAACAGTATCGGACGATTGATACAGTTGATACAGTCGGGAGGACCAGGCTATGGCAGCTACTGAGGAAGTATGGATGCCCAAAGAAGTTCACAACTATGATCGAGGCTCTACATACAGGAATGATGACGAACGTTAGTGTTGGAGGGGAAGTCTCGGAATCGTTCGGGGTTACCAATGGGGTCAAGCAAGGTTGTGTACTGGCCCCCACGCTCTTCTCCATCTTCCTATCAGCAATGCTCGACAAGGCTTTCCGAGACATGGGGGATGGCATCTATATACAGTCCAGACAGAGCGCTGACCTATTCAATGTCGCACACTTCAGAGCGAAGACCAAGACTACTCGGATACTGGTGAGAGAGCTGCTATTCGCAGATGACAGTGCACTGGTTGCCCACTCTGCTGAAGAGATCCAGAAAATAGTGGACGCTTTCTCCGATGCATCAAAGAAGTTTGGCCTGAAGATTAACATCAAGAAGACGGAGGTGCTGTACCAACCCAACTCTACAAGAACCCGAGAGGAGGAGATCATGGTTGACGGAAACAAGCTGAACTCTGTTCCGGAATTCACCTACCTCGGAAGCACTATATCAAGTGATGGACACATTGATGCTGAAATACAGAGGAGGATGGCCAAGGCTAGCGCATCTTTTGGCCGACTACGCCAGAGACTCTGGAACAACCACCATGTGTCCATTCGGGTCAAAGGCAAGATCTACCGTGCAATCGTACTCTCCACCCTACTATATGGAGCCGAGGCCTGGACAGTGTACAGACGACAGGTGAAAAAGCTGCATGCCTTCATGATGCAACATCTGTGTTCAATCATGAGGCTAACCTGGAAGGACAAAGTGACAAATATGGAAATACTCGAATGGACTGGGCTGCCCTCTGTGGAAGATCTTCTGATCAAAAAGAATCTCTGAGGATGTCATCAGACAGGCTACCAAAGCAGATCCTTTATTCTCAACTGTCTTCTGGTTACAGAAAGAGAGGGCGCCCTCGTCTCCGGTTCAAGGATACCATCAAGAGAAACCTGAAGCTGAGAGACATTAAGACCGACTCATGGACGCAACTCTCACAGCAGAGAGCTAAATGGAGAGCGGCAGTCAAGTAATGAAAGCAGTCTTTGTCGCATCGCGACCGACAGCATGATGATGATGATGATGAGGTGGGTGATCAACCAAAACCTGCCGTACCTTAATGTAGTTTAACGTAGTGATAGCACGTTTCACCCACGGTAATCTATCCTATGTTCAACTACGTTCAACTACGTTCACTAACGTGTATGTGACCAGGGCTTAACGATCAACGGACAATTCAGTATACAAAAAGAACTATAACGAACGGCAACGGACGTGTAATGGATATCTAACGGACGGGAACGGACGGGAATAGACGGTAACGGATGGGAACGGACGGGTAACGGACGGGAAAGGACGTTGAACGGACGGGGAACGGACGTGGAAGTGACGTTAACGGATAATAACCACATACGTCAGTCCAGCGCAATCCGTTACAAGTTTTGTGCATGCTCAACACTTGTAACGGATCGGGCCGGATATCAACGGATATCAACGGATATCAACGGAGATGCAACGGACACAAACCGGACTTTACCGGATATCAACAGACTTTGTTCCGTTTCAATCCGTTTCCTCGATCCGGTGAAGTGTGACAGGCGCTTAAACCGACCACCTCCCTAAATGGACCCCATGGTTGGTGGAATTAGAGAGGTTTTACTGTACTTGTTGCTACCTTTCCTGGCGTTCAGTTTTACCATGATATGGGCAAGGAACAATGGATCGAAAAAAAACTAATTTTCGACAATTGAAATCCCACGCTTAATAAACAAATGTTTTTTTTTAAAGCAGAAAAAAACGCATAGCACGATTTCAACCCATACTCAAATTAATTATTGAATGTTATATAATCAACGACTTAGATTGGTTGGTTGTTGGAGTTTTACGTCCTCACAACATCTAAGGTCATAGGATGGACAATGACTTAGAAAGTTGAAGCCAGTTTTAAAGCCCAGCTGGACAGCCCATGACAGGCAACCCTGGAAGAGAAAAAAGCCAGACAACGCATACACCAACAATATAACCAAATCAAACTCAAACAAAACATAGCTCAACCACATACTAGTACTATGTACAAGCATATAATATGTAAATAGAGTAAGCTAGTCTAGAATTAAGTAGAAACAACAAGTGGAAAACTCTTCCCAAGAAAACCCCCAAAACACTAAAATAGATCACTAACCGCAAAACATAACTCTAAGAAGCTCAGAAATATAACTGCCCAGCATTGAAAACAAGCTCAATCATTCGAACTTACACGCTATGGACAGCATAACCACCCCATAAAAAAAAAGCAAAAAAAAAAGCACGTGGCTTTGCATGAGGAGAAACCGAACGATTAAATCTGGTTTTAATTCGTAGCTCCGTTTATTTTGTTGCATCACAATTCACAAACAGACATGCGTCTCTTATAAAACAATTGACTAGTGTGATGGCACTACTGACCAATATAAAGCATATTCAATAACGGAATGAGGGTGTGATGGAGTCGTTCCGTTTCCATCTGCAACTCATTCTTAAGATTTTCGAGATAAGCTGTTTTTTTACCGAAGATTTATTTTCCATTTTTAACTTAGAAAAATGTTCTATTGTTGGTTATGCTTATCATATACCATTCGTGATTTTACCACAGTTGTATGCTCTTTGGGCATACCTTTCTGTGCTCTATTTAACCTGTTTGAAATGTAATATCTTAGTCAGTTATGTTTAAGCACTGTATGACCCCCAATAGCGGATTTTTGTGTGGAGGGTCGTTATGGACCTGTCACACTACGACGCTTCTCGCCGGCACGCCGTCAGCGCGCAAAATATCTTCTACACGTCGAGACACGTCCAACTTTTCGGGGAAAAAGATCGGCGTCAGCGCAGTGCGTTATTCGCGTGCGGCCAACTAGTCGACGAGTGAGGAAAAAAAAAAAAAAGGTTTGGCACGACATGCTCATATGACCTTAGATGTTGGTAGGACATAAAACAACAAAGCAACCATTTGGCGCAACGTGTGGAGACGACCCTCACGCACGCGCGGCGACTGCCTAGCATTCGCATAACGTTATTCCAGCGCTGTCGACATGCTTCTGATGTCGCCATAATATTGGCAACCGCGCGTTGAAGTGCGTTGTCGGTCGTCACGTTTTTTTGACATGCTAAAGACCTCTACGACCCTCCCCTGCGACTGTCAACGTCAGATATGTACCGACATGTACCGCGTTCGCATAACGTCCCCCTAACGTTTCCCGACGTTTCGCCAAAAAATGTGTGGTGTTGGGGTTGTGGGGGTTTGCAAACACAAATTATAACGGAGCAGTTGTTGCTAATGTTGTTGGGGTGAGGGTGTTGGGTTTGTGTTGGGGTGTTTAGCCCATCTAAGCGCCCTAATGCAATCAACTTACCCATACCTACCTATGTAGCTCACTACAATAATCTGATACCCTCTCAACGTAAATCCCCCCCCCCCCCCACAAACACACCCACACCACGTCTAACGGTGCTTTAATGAAATTTATAGTGTTTCACACAGAATTTGATCTAGCTTTATATATATTAAAAAAAGAAGCAAACCAGATGGGATGGCCGAATGAGTTAGAGCATAGTCTCTCATGTTGGTAGATCGTGGGATTCTGGTTTCGAACCCCGGTCGTATCAAACCAATGACTTAAAAATTGATACTTGTTGCTTCCTAGCCAGACGCTCACCATTACTAGGATAGGGCAAGGAGCAGTGGAATGAGGAAGACCAATCATCCGCGATTGAAATTTCCCCCGCTTAAACAACTAATGTACAACAAAAAAAGAAAAAAAAGAAATGAAAATACTTTGAGTAAAACCCAGCAAATGGGCTTTTTAGTGCAGCGTATAAGAATTTAAGTGACAGCACATGTAGTCTGACATCCATTAATCTATCCAGCGTCGGTAGATCACCTCTAAAGAGCTATTAAGTCGGTGACTTTAAAGTTAAAAAAAAAAATTGTAATTAAAAAAAAGGAATTATCTTTTAAAAAACATGAATGGAAGGGCTTTCAGGGCACAAGTGTTACCTGAGAGGCCGGGTCTGTTGGGCTGTGACTCAGGCGCACACTCACCCCTTTTCTCAAGAGCTGCCAGCTGCAGTGTTGCCTCCCCCCCCCCCCCCACACACACACACACCATCCCCCATTGTCTGCGTCCCTTCTACGCTGTGTCACCACGTGGGTCTGTGTGAGGGGGGTGGGGTGTAATGGTATTAGCTCAGGTGTGGATGACCCAGGTGTGACAGGTGTCTTGTGATACTGGAGAAGGCTATTAAGGTGAACGCTCTTACCTATCTCCCCAAACTCTGCACTTCATGGCGCATAGCCTTACTCAGGGTCTGTACGAGGCCTGGAACGTCTTGAAAACTCTACTTGTTGCTATCTAGCCTGGCACTCAGTTTTAATAGGATAGGACAAGGACTGGTGAGAACGGTATCAGGATAATGTGACTGTGTCGGATATCAGGTCGTGGTGCTGGCGACGTGTTCTCCCAATGGGGAGGCACTATAAAATTGCCATGAGTGTGCACTGTCACAAGTCGGTATCCATCCTGATAAGAACTTAAATGTTGCTAGGATGTACAACACCAAGCAAAGATACAATTTTAAATGCTATTTTTACACATTGAAGTAAATCATGTGCATTCTTCACCCACTGTCAAGTAGTCCATCATTAAATTAAACCTCTTTTTTTCGGTGTGGGGGGGGGGGGGTAGGGAAGGGAAAGGGGGATGCATAAAATGCAAAGAACTATGCAATTACAATTTCCACAGTGTTCGCACTACTGTAGTTGCATTTTAGCCCATACATTTCAGCAATCAACATCGCTGATGAATTGTACAGACTTTGCCTCAGTCATTGTAGAATCAATCAGATAAGCTAGCGAGAACATAGACCCAGGTGCAAAAAGATGGTCGATAATAGGGGTTCATCCCGAAAGTCTCCTTCGCTCTTACAGCATTGTTGGCGTTAGTGTTTGGTGCGACCGAAATTTACCGGATGAACTCCGGTATGATTTCATCGATACTGTGCTACGAACCGGAAGTGTTTAAGTGGGCCTACATAGTACTGTGAGCGATAAAAGATGGAGATCCCGATTCGTAGAGGACGAGGCGGAAGGCAGGAGTGGAAGTGAAACAGGTAGTTTAATGCAGTGAAGATGAACCTGTACAGCCTAGATACCTGAGGGTCAGCATGGTATTGGTAGCGAATGGTAGGTATGTGGTAAATGATCAAAAGAAAATAGCAAAGTCTCTAGTATGATATGTATATGACCCGTTGTATATATATA